>OX422207.1:48591826-48916826 GCA_949130495.1 Sambucus nigra | reverse complement strand
TAGTGTAAATTTCGCCCCATTTAGTAATTACATTAAATATCCCTTAAAAACCATTTTTAAATCATACATATCTTAATTTTGGTCTTGTCCTCATTAAGATGTTGAATTGATATGCCATACTTTCCTTATACATGTTGTTAGTATATTTGTAGGTTCAAGGGAATTGTTTATCGAAAAAGTATTTGCAACAACGATACATATACACATCGAAGATTATTCATCATTAGCACATGTAAAAAATAAGGTGAGGATTTAATTACCATTTATTAGGTCTTATATTAATAATTAACCAAGCATTTGCATATCCCGAGCCATCAAATTTACTTTAAAATCAATTATATTTGGCCTTATGATATCAAATAGCTCATAGGACACCTAAAAGAAACATGAACTTCTCAAATTGATTCAGTTTACCTTGTCTAGAATTTGTGGTTATTAACTTGCCTTCGTACAAACTAACTAACTGGAGTTAAATCAATATTGGAGGCAATAACCATAGTTATTCCTCTTTTAAATTTTACCTTATAAAGGAGTATGAGTTGTCTAATTAGGGATAATAAGTTGTAGACCCCCGTTGTTGTCGATCAATCCTAACTAAATTAATTTTTAAAATTAAAATCTCCCTTATCTAAATTAGATAATTCAGTTTGATTTGCATTTGTTCAGGGTTTACGTGGTTCGAGTCAAATTATTTATTTTTCGTTTTTAAAACAAATTAATAAATAAATAAATAAAATCAAAAAGGAAAAAGAAAAAAAAAAGAAATGCAAGTGAGTGTTATATGCGAATTTGGTTTCAATATCATACTGATCATCTGTTTAGTGTGAAGTCTAGTATACTCGGCAGTTTGGTAGTTTGATTTTTGATACTCGCTGAGATGGAATACGAGTTAGCACCATGTTCCCTTAAGGATTACCCATATTCTAATATGTGTAGTCATCATTTCTCCACACGTTTACCCGAACACAACACAAGTAATTTTCAATTCCATTCGGGAACAATCTAATTATTGATCATGCTTTGAGGTATAAAAAAATTGGATCCTTACGTCCACGTGCGTGAGATAAAGAGATGTGTAGTACGAATAAGTACCCAAACTCACCAATTTTATTGTTAAAATTAAGTCGTTCCTGTTCTTGTTCAAAGACAAACCGAAAAATTGGGTTAACTCACTAAAAACGACGTCCATAACCACGTGGAATCAAAAGAGTCACATTTCTGCAAAAATTCTTCCCTAGCAAAAAAATTTCATCGATACCTCATGACATTAACATATTTAATCAAAAGGAGGGAGAAGCCAAGTGGATGTATTTTGAGAGATTCAAGGACTGGCTACTACAATGTCTGTACCAAAGGATTGGGAGGTAGACCATGTCCAAATTATGAAAGAGAGGTTCAATTTCAATATTCTAACATGTCAAGTCAATGTGCAACGAATATTTTACCGAAAAAAGGAGGCCGACGCGTTGGTGTTCCTTTATTCCATTGTAGAAAAGTCCCGACGATGGGCACCAAATAGAGAATATATTTCCACCATGACCTAGAAGGGTTTCACTCATCTCATCGAACAAAGTATAGATTTAAATTCCAATGTAGTTGAATTTGCCTAACATTTAAAATCTTTAGAGGTGAGTAAAGAGGGCAATCGAATAACAAATGCAACATTGCAACATATAGGTTCACATATGTGTATACTTTACAATAGTTTAAATTGCACAATAAAAATAGGACCAACCATCCATCCCAAAAGGCACACATAAAAATAATAATTCCCTCAACCAAAATATGTTGGACTATGACAAGTATTCTAAAATTTTCAATTTAGTGTGGTAAGAACATTCCAATCTTTCCTCGTCTAAAGGTCATTATGAATAAGGTGTTGGTCAGTCTTCAGGTAACCCATCCCTTGGTTTCCAAAATAAATCCCACACACCATCAGATCGTTTAGCCCAATAGAGCTTTCAGGCGAACATACAAACCATAGATAAACTCAAGGTTCAAGTGAGACAACTAGTGAACACGATGAGTGAGTGACACAAGGGAACTTTTCCAAGTCAACACGAGTCTAATCCTAAAGGGAAAATAACTAAAGATCAATATTTTTTCATGACAACGTAAGGTCATCACAAACCCAAGAGCTTGTCAAAGCCATCGTCATGCTTAGATCCGAAAAGGAAGACGAGAAAAATGTCTCATCACCCACAGATTGAATTTGAGAAAATTAAGGAGAATCAAGATCCACCCGAGGATCCAACTTCCTCTCTAACATCGTCTTTCAAGACACACATAGATATATGTGTCCTAAAAGTTACATTGCCCTAATGTTTAGTTACATAAAAGAAGAAGGAACAAGTTGATAAGATATTGGAAATGTTCAGGAATGCAAAAATCAATATCCCAATACTTGACACTATACAACAAGTTCATTTATACGCAAAAATTTTGAAGGACCATTATACCTAAAAAAGGACAAAAAATATTCCAGATAAAGAAGTTTTTGTTGAGCAAACTAGATCGATTATTTTATATAAAACGCCATCAAGTATAAGGATCCCAGAACTCTCACGATTTTAATCAAGATAGGGGACATCAATTTAAGGAATCGCTCTGAGACATAGTGGTGAGCTTGAACGTTTTGTCAAACACTATGTACGAGAAACTAGGTTTGGGGAGTTAAATCCAACTAAGATGATTTTTTCCTTATCCCAAGGATAAATTAAGGTGCCTATAAGAAATTTAGAGGATGTATTGATTAAAGTGGTGAGTTTGTCTTCCTGATAAACTTTGTGGTCTTAAACATAATATACGTGCTAAACTCATCCAAGAAAACTCGGATCATCCTTAGTTGGCCCCCCTTTTATTAATATTTATGACGTTGTTATTCAATGTCGAAGTGAGCAAGTAAACTTCCCATTTGGGAACATGACCATGGATTTAAGGTTATAATTTGTGTTTGGTTGTCATACTCACAAAGTTAATACTCTTTTATATTATGTGCTATACAGTTTGCTATTTTTAATAACCCACACGCATATCAATTATTAATATGTAATGACAATCATAATTGTCACGGCTTTGTATATCATTAGTTGTTTTTCTTTTTTTAGTAAACATGCATTTGTAAGCTTTGGAAGTTGGTAGCAGAAGTAAAGATCATGATTAATATGGCCATTTTACTTCTTTACTTTAATTTCTTGTCACTATTTTATTTAAGCATACATCGAGGACAATCAAAATTTTGTGTTGTGGGAATGGATGGTATTTTTGTGAAAACAAATTACGAATAACCCGAATACATTTCAAAAACCCTAAAAAATTTCCAATATAATTGAGTTTTCAAGCGATATCTTAATATATAATTAGTTCATGAAACTCTCATCTTCTAGAATTTTTTAACATTAGCCAGATAATACGATCAAAGTGGATATTGAGGAGAAAGTGAAAGAAATTACTCAATAAATGAGTAGATTTTAATCGAGTGAGATTTTGGTGCCATTTATTTTATTTGAGTGATTTAAATCAATCGGAGTTGAAATAACTCAAACTTTCCTTCCGTGATAAATTAATCGATGACCTCAAATTCTTTATTTAGTTCGATTACTAAAAACAAAAAGTCAAAAATATAAATTTTAAGCACTAGAAGTCTTAGTAAGTTATATTGAGACACAAATCAACTTAACAAAACTCGAGAAACGAGATTGAACCATCATTTGAGAATTCAAAATTAAGCATGAACCGACCTTCTATTGTAACTATCTTGAACTTTATAAATCTGGTTATTTACATAAATAACTTGTTGATCATCATCATCATCGATAATCTCACCAACATCAGAAATGATCATTTTAGACTTAGAATCTCGTTCGACATGAAATTCAGTTTGGTACGGTTTCTTAAAAATTTTCACTGAGTAAATTTCTTGTGTTTTGGATTGACACTTTGTTTAGTGAGACTGGCTGTTATGTTGGTTATTAGATGCAAGTTTTTTGGATTGGTTCATGAGCAAAGATTCATCATTGTTGTGTTCTCTTTTCATGCACAAGGAACAAAGCTGGGTGATCTTTGTAAATTATTTCTTGCCAAAAACCATTATCACCATTACCTATCCAAACTCTAGTGGGTTTATCTTCAAGAAGATTTAGTTCTATACAAACTCTTGCGAGACTCAGCGTGTTCAATGAAATTACTGATACATCTACTTTAAGAGGATTTCCTATCAATTGAGCAATGGAGTATACAGAGGATTTAGCAAAGAAATATATAGGTAGGTTGGGATAAATAATCCAAATGGGAGAGGATCGACTTTCTTGATCTATTTTGTTGGAGGAGGACCATTTAAATGTACGCATGGTAAATCTGCCAATACCCAATTGATCATAAAGCCATAATCTCAAATAATCATCATCATAGTTGATTGTTACAAGAATGTGTTTGGAATCGAATAAACCTACATTACACCAAAAATGCCAAAATAGCATCCTTCATCCCGATAAGGTTATCATTGTAAAAGACTGTGACAAAAAAATACGCGTTTTTTGTCATGGCCTTTGGCCCTGACAAGTCTGTGACAACAATTATCAGGGACGTGTAAGTAGGGTTATCACGAACGTGTCACACTCAAATACCATGATAGTCTTAAAAAGTTGTTTGCATCTTTGACTGTGACACGTTTGCAATATCTCTTACAACTTTATACCCTAGCCGCTTCATTTTCTTTTCCTTCGTTTTGGTTTCCCTCTTTTTTTCTCTCTCTTGCGTCTACCAGTCGCTCCCTCTCAGTGATTCTCTCCCTCCCTCTCAATTGGTATGTTTTTATATCTCTCTCTCTTTCCTTTTGTGTGTGTGGGGGGGTCAATGTGTGTGTGGGTGATGGGGTTAATGTGCGTGTGTGCGGGGGAGAGGGGGGGGGCATTGTGTGTGTGGGGGGGGGGGGGTTGGTGATAAGATTTCCGTGTGCGTGTGGGTGTGGGTGTGGTTTGGGGTGAGTGTGTGGGTGTGTGTGTGTGTTTGTGTGTGTGTGTTTGGGGTGAGTGGGTGTGTAGTTTGGGGTGAGTGTGTGTGTGGGGGGGGGGGGGGGGAGGGCGTAGTGTGTGTGTTTCACTTTATGTATGTGTGTGTTTTCAGTGTGGGTTAGTATAAATTCAAATTGAAATTGGTATTTGAAATTAAAATTGAAATTGAAATTGGTATTAGAAATTGAAATTGAAATAGAAGTTGAAATTGTTATAATAAATTGATATTGAAATTCGTACTATATAAGCTTCAAATAGGTTGTGTTTTACTCTGATTTGGTAAGAGTTGAGGATAAAAATGCTTGTAATGTTTATCTTGTCACCAATTTTGTCATGGTTGACTTGTCCAAGTTGAAGATCAACAAGCACGTGAGTGATGAGCAATTTGTTTGTACTTTTCAAAAGGTCAAGCAAGAGATTTACTCGAAGTATATCAAGAACGAGGAGTGGTTAACCGTCCTACACACGCCAAAGCATCTAACTAGTGGTGTGGATGATTTAGATGCGCCTAAAGAATATCAATCCATTTTAGATGATATGAATTTGTATGCTTATAATTTAGTTAACTTCTATTCGTCTAGTGATTTATTAATATCGGAAGATGGTTTAATACTTTTATTCATTCGGACTTGATCAACTCTGGTGGATTTGAATCAAAATTGGTGGGTTGGTTATTAAATATGTTAATTTGGATCTTACTCCATTTACCATTAATTCTTAGTCTGTGACATGACCCGAATTTTAAACAATTTTTAGATTTGTAAGAAGTATTCCTTTTATTTGAAGCAATGCTTAGCTTGGTTGATGATATGGATTAGTATTCTTATAATGCCGTTAACTTGTGTTCATCTAATGTCTTAATCCATTTGGATTTTAGTCAATTTAATTATTTTATTTATTTGTATTTGACCTTTTTTTTTAACTAGAACAATTTCTTTATTAAGAGGAGAAAAAGCCTCTCCTAGGGCACTTACACGCGCTACAGCAAAGCAAACTTAAGAAAAATTTCGAAATCTAGATCGAGTAATCGGACGCCTTAGATTGCATTTTAGAGTCGATTTCTCCTCATCATTTAAGTACGAAAAGGAGTCCAGTTTCTTGTCTCCCTTTTGATTAATTCCATCCACCTCAACTTGAGTATTATTGTCTTCAATGTTCCCTAAAGTATCAAAATAATTACTAATTGGAGTAATTTGAGATTGATATTTTCTGCGAACCGAGTCTTCAATAAACGCCCGAGGTTTTGCTGATTTAGGAGACATTCCAAAATCAAATTTAGGAATTTCAAAGAATAAATTAATTTTGTGGTCTTCCTTATGCTTTAAATTTGTCGAGTTTGAAATTTCTTCAAGAGCCAGCATTTCACCGTATGAATCCTCATTCTCCGAACCATCTCCCGAAGACTTATTCTGAATATCCATATTTTTAGGACTACGAACCGGGTCCCTAAAATTTCCTTTCATATTATTAAAAGCTACTGAGTTAAAAATTATGTCACCTGAGATTTGAGCCTTATTAATTTGAGCTTCCCGATCCATTTTTGTAATCCCCTTATTTTTTGTTAAAGTTTTACTAGTCAACGATCTGGTAGCCAAGTTGTTTAAACAACTTGGTCCCATATGATCAATATGATCGGGACCTACGCGATTTATAGGGATTCTTTTCTTTTTTGGACAATAACTAGCACTGGCAAAACTATGGGTTGGGCCTAATTTGGACAGCGTCAAATATGGATTGGGTTAAATGTGGGTTGGGCCAAATATGGGTTGGGTTAAATGTGGGCTGGGCCTAATATGGGCGGACCAAATATGGGTTGGACCAACCCATTATTTTTTTACTAAATTAAGTATTACAATTCGAGGTATATATAAAAAAAACTCATATTTTACTCATAACTTTTTAAAATGAGTATTATATTTGATTTGTATCTTTTAAAATTGGGATCCATATTTGATTTCTTGCTTTGAAATATGGGTCCCATATTTAACTCATAGCTTTGAAATATGGGCCCCGTATTTAACTCACAACTTTTAAATATGGGCCCCATATTTAGATGCTTGGGCTAATATGGACTGCTTTATTATTTGGGCCACATTTTGCCACTACTAACAATAACCATGTTGGTCACCGGGCATCCGATCTCCGTCAACAGATTTTAACCCTTTCTTTTTCAAAAAATTCACCCAGTTTGGAGGTAAGCTATGGTTAGACACTTCTGCTTCTAAGCCATCCACATCAAATACATTTGATTGACCTTCCTTATGAAAATCTATACCTGCAACGATATCATTACATGTTGTGTTAACAGTGCAATGCTTCTCATTTTGAAGAGGACATGCCTTACATTTATCACTTGGTACGGCTATAGTGCAAGCAAGCATTGCGCCAGAATTTTACTGGACTGTCCATTCTCCAATATTGAAATGCGAGTTTTATCCTGAACATTTTGAACCGTAGTTGCCAGCGAGTAGGCTTTTACACCTTGAGTTTTTTAAAGATTTTTTAACACATGCACCGGAGCTTTAGAGACTTTCTTGTGGAGGTTGCAAAATTCTTTAAAACTGTGACCCACATTTTTACAAAAATTACAAAAAAGGGGAAGTGATTAATATTCAACATGAAGATAAAAGCTACCATCTCATCTTTCAACCCATAGATGCTGAGGAGGTTTTTGAAGAAGGTTTATCTCAACCAAAACTCTAGCAAAATAACCCTAAGTTCTCTCCAACTTAATTTTACCAATCCGTAGGGGGAGTCCCACTCCTCTAGCAATTTGGAGAAGGATTCTAGGGTCCCAATACTCTTGATAAGGACCATTAAATCGCACCCAAACACTTGTTCTAGACTCAACATGAGATTCGGGTTGAAAATCTAAAACCCAGTTAAAGAGCTTGAAAGAATCACTTTTCAGGCTGGAACTTCTTAGAGACCAGACTCCATTTCGTTCTCGAGAACAAGAGAAAACAATATTGAACAATCCCTTACCAATATGTGTAAGAGTCCATGAAAGTTGAATTTCCCATAAACTAGTGAGAGTAGCCTTGATATCTGCATCCTTCCATAGTGTAGTACCCTTATCAAGAACAATTCTTCCTATGAGATTGGAAGAACAACAATCTTTAATAACTGCATTGTAAGCATCCTCATTTAGCCTAATGGCAAGAATATCTCCACAAAAATAAGGATCACTAAGACGAGGGAGGCAAACACCTTATTATTGGCTTATTTCAAAATTTTTGACAGCATTCTTGTTATAATTAACATCTACAAAAGATGACGTGGATGTCGTGATTTCGTGAGATGTTTGTAGGGAAAGAGATGGGGTTTTAAGAGTGGATTTAGCACATAAAAATATTTAGGATCAAAGTCCAAATGGAATGAACCTGGATCCATGACAAAAATGAGGGTTAGAGAGAAAGATGAGGATCCATATGCACTTTTATCCTATTTGTTTACTGTGGAGACAATTATTATGAAACACAAATAAATATGAAAGAGGTAACCACCAAGAAAAGATAAATAAAAGGCCAATCACACAACAACGGGTATACGTGGTTCAGCAAAGAAGTGCCTACGTCCACGGTGGTTCAGTCAGTATTATTTCTCTATATTCTGAAGAATAAGTACAGAGAATACAACCTGTCCTTTACCCCGGACTTAGGGTTTAATTTATACATGTATACATTGGTTAATGGGGGTGATGGGTTCCTCCTTATTAGCCATCTCCCCTGTAACTTTCTTACATGGGATCGTGCTTCCCCACAACTTCTCTTCATGGGATCGTGGAGTAACCGGATCCATACAAAAGGTGATGGGCCTGGGCTTTGGGCCCTTAAGGCAAGGCTACTCGTCCAGGCCTATAATGCTAAATTCAGGGTACCCACAATTGCCCCTAAATTTGTTGGGCCATTTCTATGGGTCCGACGAATTTAAATGATCAGTTATTATGGGTGATTCCTTCGAAAACTGTAGCGTTGCTTTGGCGGCACCCGCTTCGCTATCCATGCGCTATTATTAGAATTGAAGGCTTGTTGGAATAAGGCACATTTCTTTTCGTCGCTTCAGTTTTTCCAGCAATCTTCTATCTTCTGAGAACTCTTTGTGCTTTGTACCTTCTGTTTTTTATCTCTACTTTCGTTGCTTCTTCGCCATTTGACCTGATCTTCTGTCTTGTAAGTCTTTCCTGCTCTTTGCATTTTCTCTTTGGTTTGTAGTTTTTTCTTGTATTTTTCCAATGGCGAAGATTGGAAATAGGTCAGTAACTGAGTTTAGAAAATTCTACAGTATTCCTGAGTGGGTAGAGATTGAGTGTTGTGCCTCGCCGCCTAGGAATGTTAGGGATATAAGGGATGCACATTGGATTCACGTCCTGTTGCTCTCCCAGGGGGGACTTACCTTTCCCCCTAATGATCTGTTTCTGCACTTCTTTAGCTATTTTGGTATTGTGCCTGCACAATGTTCGCCCAACATATGGAAAATAGTGAACGACGTGCATAGGATAAATCAATTGTACGACACAAGGTTAGGGTTTGCCGAGGTCTTCTTTTGTTATTCCTTTTCTCGAACGAGTTCAGGTGTCCTGTACCTTAAGGCTAGGAGCCCTGATAGGGTATTGGTAGTAAATTTACTTGATTCCCATAAGGACTACTGGCAAGAAGGTTTTCTTGTTAAGAATTGACAATTCTCCCCCCAATTTGAAGGGTTGAGGTCTGAGAGGTTCACTGTTCCCTTTTATGGGGAAGAATATATAGGTAGATGTTGTATTATTGTTTCAACCTTTGCTGACTCGTGATTTTTCTGACCTCTCTCTATTTTTTCTTTCACATCGAAGGCAAAGAATTTGGAGCCTGCTCTCAGCGAGGTTCGTATCTCGGAACTAGTGAAAGCTTGGAGCATTAGAGAGCCTCTGGGTGACGGCGAGCATCCTAGGTCTGTTGCGTTTCTGCTTGAATACAAGAACACGGGCTCCAGCTTTATAGCCCGTCCTGTGGATAGTGTTCCAGACTTTAATTCTTCCGAAGAGATTTTGGCTGAGCCCATCCAGTTGGACGAAGAGGAGAGCATCTCAGAGAGTGAACCTGCAGGTGTTGTGAGCAATTTGGGTGCAGGAAGTGCTAACAGTAGCAGCTCTTTTGAAGGAGATTCTGAGGCTCAAGACTCGTCGAGCACTACCAGCAGTTCTTCTGAAGAGATGCCTCCAAGGAAGAATTTAGTCAGAGATGACGATGATGATGATGTGATCATTTCACATAGGTCCAAGAAGACGAAGAATGCCTCTGGGGCCATAGCTACTGGTTCCCGGCCTTCTTTTCAGGAGCAAGAGAAGAAGAGGAGAGATGAGGAGCAGATGAGAGAGAGAGAGAGGAAAAAGGAGGAGGAGAGGAAGAAGGTGGAGGAGAAAAAGAAAGTGGAGGAGAGTAAGAGGAGGGAAAGGGAAAAAGTGGAGGAGAGGAGGAAGGTGGAATCAAGGACCAAGACTGGTCAGGCCCTGGTTCCAGTGTCTGCTTTGCCCGAGGGGGCTTCGGTGGCCACCTCTCCTCAGTTTGCCCCTGCGCTGCTCGAGAGAGCAGTCCTCCTTGCAGATCGTGAAAGGGAGTTGGGGTCCGATCAACTGGCTTTGCAAGCTAGCCAGAGTCTTGCCTTTGTAAGGTTCCTCTTCTAATTATCAATTTCCTTTAATCCGTTTTGATGGTTTCTTCTTTCTGATCCTTCCCTCATTTTTTGCAGTTTGTGACTGACTTTGTTGTGCTCTATCGCTCTCGCGACGAGCTGTTGAGAAGGAACAGTGAGCTGGAGCAGAAGAAGTCTACTCTGGTAGCTAGGGGTTCTAAGCTGGAGGCCGATCTGAAGGCTGCTGATGCAGCTCGAGCCTCATCTGCCTCTGCCCTTGCTAATTCTGCTCGCGAGAGAGATGACGCTGTCAGGGAGCTTGGCGAGCTGAGGAAGGCGTACGACCTGGTGTGCTCGAGCAAGCTAGACCTTGCAGAGAAGAACAGGGCTCTGGACGAGCAGCTGGAGGCGGAGAAAGCCCAGGCGTCCACTCTCAAGGAAGATTCGTACAACTGTGGCTGGGCTGCAACGTATGAGGACGCCGAGGTTCAGATAGGCTATATCAGCCGTCTGAACTTCAAGAAAGGGTTGAACAAGGCCCTCGTGTCTGCTGGGGTGGACGTTGTATCCCCACTCTTTGACGAGCATGATCCAGGGCCAAAGCCAGTCGTGGATGAGGACCCAGCCCCAACTGCTGAATGCACCAATCCTGTTTCTCAGGCGACTCCTGCTGATGCTCCCTTGGTCGAGGGGGCAGTGGACACACCTGCAGAGGGTAATGTTCCTACTGATGCTGATAAGGACAAGGGTCCATCCACCGAGGTTGCTAATTGATAGGGCTTTTTTGTAACTTTTTTCTTTTTTGATCTGATGTAACCTCCCTCATTATCAATGAAAAGACTCCATTTTTGTTTGTGCTGATCTCTTTCTTTTCTCTTTCTTTTACTTGTAGTTGGTTGATGTGGATGACTATATTCCTATTACCTCCCAACTAGGTAGGACTCTTGGTCCTGATGCAAGCCCTGCAGTTCGCCAGGCCTTTGCTAGGCTTTGCAGGTTTGCTAAGTCAAGGATCCATAAATATAAGGATCAGTCCGAGCTGGTGGCCAAGTTGAAGGACAGGCTCCAGGAAATGGAAGAGATCGGTGCTTCAGTGCAAGAAGAAGTTAGCGAGCTGAGAGCAAAGTTACTGGAGGCCACCGAGATCAACCAAGTCGTGGAGTTTCTTCAGCGGGAGAATGAAGACCTGAGGTGGGAGGTCTCGGAGCTTAAGGAGCATTCGCCGAGCACCGCTTCGGCAGTCCTACAAGGCTCTTCTTCATCGCGAGCTTCTCGGCCTCCCCTCCCGCGTGCTGGTAGGAGTACAAGGGGTAGGAGTAGGGGACTCGAGGAACAGCGTGAGAGGGAAATGGAGGAGCTGCGCGGCGATGTTCGGCGAGCTTATGTGACTGCTGTTGGGCTCCAGAGGGACGTCACCCGACTGCGGCATCTATTCAAGAAGGGCCCTCGCCAAGTGTGGACTGATGGCTATGATCAGGGCTAGCGGGATGCTCCCACAAGATTATCAGAGTTCGAGGAGCTTTCCTTCATCAGGGGGTGGTTGAGTGCTCTCAAAGAGCTGCAGGTCCCGAGGAACTCGAAATTGTGGTATCGGTACGAGATGTCCCCCTCTACTCTGATGCCCAATCCATTCAGGCGAGATGATCGATGGATCCTCATCGATGCTATTCCCCGGCGACTATTGGAGTTGGACGCAAATGAGGTCATGGAGGAGTTCGATCCTGCTCCTGATGATGGGAGGAGAGCTAAAGTTGCTGACTACCTAGCTCAGAGGCTTCCACCTTCTTGATATTTTGTTTTTTAATAATTGTAAATGCTTTGGTCGAGCTTCGCCGACTAAACATGTACCATTATTGTTTGTAAATATAAAAGATTAATGGAAAGTTTGAGTTTTGGGCGATTTTGCCGACTAAACGTGTTCATCCAATCTTTTTATATTTTTGCAGCTTCACAATCCTTTTTATCTTGTCATGTGAGTGTCCTCCCAGTCCAGTATTAAGAATACCATTGCCATGGGCAATGCTAAGAGGTCTGTCGTGCTTCATGACGATGACCTGAGGAGGGGTATTCCCCTGCTATGCCAACCATTATACCTGTGATTTGAAAAGGATGTGCAATAAGATATAATTGCTACTTTTTAGAGAGTGATCAACTGAGAGATTTTCATTGGTGAATTGAGAAATAAAGTGCCTTTTCCCATAATGAGTACAATAAAAGATCTAACAATAGAACCCCTAAAAATAGAATTTCTTGAGATTAGCCGCGTTCCATGCTCGTGGTATCTCTTTGCCCTCCATCATTTTCAAATGATAGGCACCTTGCAGATCGTTTCTAATTATCTCATAAGGTCTTTCCCAGTTCGGGCCCAGTTTACCGTCCGATGGCTTCACTGTGTTACCCAGGACCTTTCTTAAAACATAGTCCCCAACTTCGAATTTCCTCGGATTGACCCTTTTGCTGTAGTGCTTTGCGAGCTGTTTCTGATAGCTCGCTAGTTTTACTAGGGCAAGTTTCCTGCGCTCGTCGGCCAAATCGCGTTCAGCGAGCAAAGCCTGATCGTTCTGACCCTGCTCGACAAGGTCGGATCTCATTGTAGGCAATCCTGCTTCTAGTGGGATGACTGCCTCCATACCATATGCTAGTGAGAATGGTGTTTCTCCTGTGGCTCGCTTAGGAGTCGTTCTGTACGCCCATAGGATATGCGATAGCTCAGTTGTCCACGTGCCTTTGGCTTATTCTAACCGTTTCTTCAATTCAGCGATCACTGATGATGCTAAGATTTAGCACCACCAGATAAGTGATAGTGAGCTCAAGCAGTATCAGCCATGGCAGCCATGGAGATGTATGAGTATATAGAAGGGGATGAGTATAAGAGGAGATAAGACAATGATGTATAGTGGTTCAGCCAGTTTGGCCTACATCCACTGTGAGTGTGTGATCCACTAAGTATGGGCACTAATGGCCTTGGATACAATGCACATAACCCTCTCTCTCTCTCCACTGTGTGTGTACAAGCAGAGTTTTAGCTAGGGCTCTTGTTCATGGATCAATCCCCTGTAGGGTTGTAGGTGACAAGTATATATAGGTCTTGGGGGGTGTAGTGTACCCCCCAAGTATGCATGGTGCATGTGAATGATGATCTAGCCCATCCCCTGTTGACACCTGTAGATGCCAAATGATGACATAATATTCCCTCACGTGAGGGTGTGATTTTGTTATAACGGTCTGCCACGTGTCATATGAGCCTCACGCGCACTGTTCCACGCGTCCCCCAAACCACGTGCTGTCATGATGTCACCCTCGGCCTATGAGCCGAGGCCGAGGGAAAAGTTTCCTCCGATAGTGAGCCTGGCCCAATTCTGGCCTCGTACTGTCGGCCCCTCATACTGTCGTTTGAAGTCTGGTAGAGGGTCGGCCCCTCGTACTGTCGTCTGAAGCCTGGTAGAGGGTCAGCCCCTCGTACTGTCGTCTGAAGTCTGGCGGAGGGTCGTCAAGAGATTAGTGAAGGGTCGTCCCCTCGTACTGTCGTCCGTTTTGGAGGCAATCCTCATCTAAGCCGAGGATATAAACGGGTATATCAATCACCCCCAGCCCTTAGCCATAGGTGCTGCTGAGATGGCTGAGGGATAGTGTTTTAAATGAGATGCATGTATGATCAGTTAGATGAGTGACACCTGGGCAGATACTCATTGCTGTTTCAGTTTCCAAGGCATGGCGGCTGCGCAGTGCACTTGGGGCCTTGTGCCCTAATTATACCTTTCTTGGTAAATAGGTCCACTCATTACCAAAGTATTTAAGAGATTTTCAAACTCTCTCTCTCCTTCTTCTTCTTCTTCGCGCCTAAGCATTCTCTCTCTAGAACCAGTTTCCATCGCCATTTGCAGCCTTCAAACCTTCAGGCCTAGCAGTGTTCTTGTTCTCTCCTCATCAGGTAACCTCTTTCATCCAGCGCTTTCTTTTGTCTTCATTTCTGTTTATTTTTTTAGGGTCGTAGGGCTGCACTTTCCTTGAGTTACCCCATAGCTTTTTCCGGCGTCCTCTCCGGTCACTGGTTCTTGAATCGTTCTTGACGAAAACCTTTGAGTTCTTTGTTTAATCCAAAAGTCAAACCTTGTCAATTCCCCACTTGTTTGTAGCTAAATTAGTCAAGTCTAGTGTAATTTCTCCAAGTGTAGAGTCTTCCCTTTAATGCTTAGGAGGCTTTACAACTTAGTGTCTGAATTCCCATCTTTGAGAGAGAAACTCTTTACCGAGATCAAACGAATAGAGGAGGAGGAAGAGAGGAGACGAGGGGCCGACCCTACTTGGGTACGACCCATCTTTCCCATTCCTCTTGCCACCATAAGACCATCTGAACCATCTGAGTCTTGTGGGTCGTCATCTCATCCGGCCGAGACTTCCAAACCAAGTGAGATGGACGAGAGAGCATCATCGCCAACTGGTGCTGGAACTTTCGGTAGGAGGGACACATCTGACCATAGTCCAGGCCGAGAGGCCGAGGGTACGGCTCCCTCTGAGGCTGTCCCTGTGACAACCCTGTCCCCCAATGCCTTCCAAGTGGCTTTTCCTTAGGGTCCTCCGGCAGGTGATGAGGGGGAGAGATTTGAGGACGAGGACGATGATACAGATGATGAGGTTGATACCTCCCACGCCTCGTCCTTTATCTCCTCTGTTAGGGATCGAGATCTCCTGATATGGAGGCATATTTATGGAGTGCCCTCCGGGGTAACTATGAGGGTTCCCTCTGAGGCTGAGAGGGTTTTTGATTGCCAAGAGGGAGACGTTGCAGTCTACGAACAAATGTTCAAGGTTGGAGTCAGGCTCCCTCTGCACCCTGCCATTGCAGATATTCTGGTTGCCCTCGGCGTTTCCCCCTCTCAACTTCCTCCCAATTCTTGGAGGACGATCTTGGGCTATATTTCCTTGTGGAAGAATGCCTTTACCGACGAGCCCTCGGCTGACCTATTTCTGGGCTGCTACAACATCACCTCCTCGTCCAAGCAGCCTGGATATTATCACCTGGGGGCAAGGAGGTCTGAGAAGAAACTCCTCCATGTGGCACAAACTTCCAACCATGATTGGAATAAGAGGTTTTTCTTTATCTCCGGGGAGTGGGAGGCCGTTGGCGATAGTCCAAGGGTCCCCAGGAAGTGGTATAACCCCTCCATGAAGGCCAGGTCAGACCCTGGACTTAGTCTGGAGGAAAAAGATATCGTAGATTATCTGAGAGGACGAGGTCGAGAGGGTGAGCTTGCAAAATTTGAAGACTTGATGACCCCTCGATTCCTTAAAGAAGTTGGTCTGAGGGTTGGCCCTCTGACAGAACTATGTGAGTTATACTGAACATTTTCCCTTCTTTACTTATTTTTGAAGTGTTCTCTCTTTATCTCTGAACTTTTCTGACATGTCGTCCTCTTATCAGATCGTCCTGCAGGTACACCAGACTATCTTTGGGAAATGACAGCTCCCAGCTTACTGTCTGGATTGGCCAAGAAGAAGGAGAAGGAGCCTCAGTAGGCTCCGAGGAAGACAAAGGCCGATGGGACAACAGTGGTGGAGCCGACCACTGACAATAACAAAAGGAAGGAGCCTCAGGGCCCAGTTGAGCCTCGGCCTGATTCTCGGACGAGGGCCAGAGTCGACGCCTCTGAGGGGACGACCTCTTCGTCCAGCATGGGGGCCTTCTGGTCTCAAAATCTGGCCCATCTGAGGGTCGACCCCTCATCACTGATCACGAACTTACCGGCTGCCAAGGCCTCGATGTTCTCTGCACCGTCGACCTCTGACTTCGAGTTCTTAGCAAAGATGCCTCCTGCTAAAGTGTACGACTATGGTATGCACTCCCTTGCTCAGGTATTTGTCTTGACCCACCTCCTTAAATTCATTCTTTCGCTAACTATTCCCTCGACCCCTCTTGATATCTGTTCATTTTTCGTGCAGTCTGTTTGTGCTCTTACCTCAGCCACCAAATGGATGGCCGAGAATCAGATGAAGTTCCATGAGGCCGAAAGGGCTATTCAGCATGAGGCTATCTTGCAGACAGAGCTTGATACTGCGAAGACTGAGCTTGATACTGCGAGGGCTGAGCTTGAGAGTGCTAAGACCGAGCATGCTAGGGTCCTAGATGAGCTGATGAGGCAGCACGATGCCGACCTGCAAGACAAGGACTTGATCATCAAGGATAGGGATGAGGCTTTACTGAACATGGAAGTCAAGCATAAGACTGATCTGAAAGAAGCCATCAAGAAAGCTTAGGCCGATGCTGTTGAGGCTTATAAGACTTCAGATGAATTTCAGGGCTTCGGCCTTGAGTATCTGGAAAGGAGGATCAGGACGGCCTATCGATGGGTCGTCCTCAAATTCGGTGATGTTGTCTCGTCGATTCGTCCTTCACTGGAGGGTGTTCAACTGGACGACCCCCTCATTGCCGAGGCCCTCAACCAAGTGGAATGCTAAGTTCAGGTCGAAGGGGTCGGCACTTCTGAAGATCACCCTGTTCTGGTTATTGAGGAGACCGTTCCTATAGATGTAGAGGCCTTGCCCTCTGATGTCGTCCCATAGGGTGCTGCCTGTAGCCCATACCCTTCTAGTGTATTTTTGTGCTTTGTATTGTAAAACACTTGATATTTTATGTTTTGTCAATACCATCGTCTCTACTTCTACTGTCTTCCATAATTGTTGTCTTCCATATTTAATGTTTTGTCAATACCCCTCGTACTGTCATCTGAAGCCTGGTAGAGGGTCGGCCCCTCATACTGTCGTCTGAAGCCTGATAGAGGGTCGGCCCCTCGTACTGTTGTCTGAAGTCTGGCGGAGGGTCGTCAAGAGATTGGTGAAGGGTCGTCCCCTCGTACTGTCGTCCGTTTTGGAGGCAATCCTCATCTAAGCCGAGGATATAAACGGGTATATCAATCACTGTCTTGTTGGAAGCTTCAGCTTATCCGTTGCTTTGAGGGTAAGCCACCGAGCTGAAGTGGTGCCTGATCCCGTGTTGGTCGCAGAAGTCCTGAAAAGGGCCACTCTCGAACTGTGTTCCATTGTCAGTGATGATGGTTCTGTGGATCCCGAATCGAGTGATTATATTTCTCCATATGAGACTCATCATGTCAGCATCTCGGATGTTCGCCAGTGGTTTTGCCTCAATCCACTTGGTAAAGTAATCAGTTGCGACCAACAGGTATTTGCGATTGCCGGCAGCGGTGGGCAGTGGTCCCACGATGTCCATTCCCCACTGAGCGAAAGGCCATGGGCTGGTCAGGGATTTTAACTCGCTGGCGGGCTGGTGGACCATGGGGGCGTGAAGCTGGCATTTTAGGCATCTGCGGACATATGCTGCGGAGTCCTTTTGTATATATGGCCACCAATAACCTTCCTTCATTGCTCGGAAGGCTAGAGACCTTCCTCCGACGTGACTCCCGCAGATTCCTTCGTGAAGCTCATGAAGCACTGTCTTGACATCGCCTGGGTGGACGCATCTAAGGTAGGGGCCGGAGAAAGATCTTTTATACAAGTTGCCTCCCGTGGATAAGTGAAAGCGAGCAGCTTTGACTCTTATCTGGTGGGCAGTCCTCTTATCCTCTGGGAGCGTTCCGTTCTTCAAATAGTCTCTCAAGGGATCCATCCAGCTGGGGGCTCGTTCCAATTGGAGTATTGGTTTCTCTTTGGTCAGCTCGCAGTTGGGGTAAATGCTCGGGCAGCTGAGGAAATCGAAAGGGATGATCCTTTTAAGGCTGAAATCAACTGCCGAGCTAAGGGATGCTAAGGCGTCAGTGTGGCTGTTCTGCCCCCTGGGAAACTGTTGGATGTTTATTTCTTCAAAGTTCATCATTAAGTTTTTTACCAGGGAGAGGTAGGCTGCCATCCTCTCATCCTTCACGTTATAGTCTCCACTTATCTGATTGGAAACTAGTTGCGAGTCTCCGAATACCTGTAAATGCTTTGCTCCCAGAGTTTGCGCCCTTTGGAGACCTGCTATTAAGGCTTCGTATTCTGCTTCGTTGTTGGAAGCTGCAAATCCCAGCCTGATTCCTTGCTCAAACCTGTGTTTTCTGGAGTGATGAGAACAATTCCTACTCCTGCCCCCTTTGAGTTGGAGGCTCCATCAATGAATAGTTTCCATCTTCCCCCTGTAGCCTGGTTGTTTTGTTCTCTTGGCTTAGGCTGGTCGAAGGGTTCTTCGCCTGTGAATTCAGCTATGAAGTCAGCAAGGATTTGACCCTTGATAGCTGTCCTTGGTTGAAATTGGATGTCAAACCGGCTGAGTTCGACTGACCATTTAGACAGTCTACCCGACAAATTCGCCTTCCTTAGGACAGCCTTAAGGGGGTGTGATGTAAGGACGATGATCGTATGAGCTTCGAAGTAATGCTTCAGTTTCCTCGAGGACATTACTAGGACGAAAGCGAGCTTTTCCAATGGCAGGTAGCGCTGCTCGGCGTCTAGTAAGGTTTCGCTCGCGTAATAAACTGGATGTTGGATCCCTGTAACTTCACACATTAGCGCTGAGCTGACAGTATGGCTGGATACAGAGAGGTAGAGGTACAAAGAGTCCATTTGCTGTGGTATGACAAGCAGTGGTGGGGAGCTTAGGTAGGACTTGAGCTCATCTAATGCTTGTGAGCAACCTGGGGTCCATTCTACTGTTTTGCTGCCTTTTAAGAGTTGGAAGAAGGGCTTGCATCTCTCGGAGGATTTAGAAATGAAACGATTTAGAGCAGCGAGCATTCCAGTGAGCTTCTGTACATCGCGGATTGTGCGAGGAGGTTTCACTCTTTTGATTGCATCAATCTGGTCCGGATTAGCCTCTATGCCACGCTTGCTAACCAAATACCCAAGAAACTTTCCTGACCTGACACCGAAGGAACACTTGCTCGCGTTGAGTTTCATTCGGTACTTCCTAAGGATTTCAAAGGTACTTGACAGGTCCGAGAGGTGATTTTCCTTCTCCTTGCTCTTGACGAGCATGTCGTCGATGTAGACCTCCATTGTGTCTCCCATCTGATTCTTGAACATTTTAGTAACCATCCGCTGATAGGTTGCCCCTGCATTTTTTAGCCCAAAAGGCATGACTTTGTAACAGTATAAACCAACCGTCGTGATAAACTCCGTTTTGTCCTGATCTGGGGCATACAGGGGAATCTGGTGATAGCCTGAGTATGCGTCCAGGAAACTCATTCGTTCGTGAGCTGCAGTGGCGTCTACTAGTTGGTCTATTTTCGGAAGAGGGAAGCTATCCTTGGGGCAGGCTTTGTTGAGGTCAGTGAAGTCTATGCACACTCTCCACTTCCCATTGCTTTTTGGAACTACCACTGGGTTGGATAACCATTTGGGGAATTGCACTTCCCGTATGGACCCTTCATCCAGCAGTTTTTCAACTTCTTTTTCTATTGCTCTGGCCTTCACGGAAGTAGTTCGTCTTGCCTTCTGCGCTATCGGCTTGAATGTGGGATTGACGTGCAACCGATGACAGACCATATTGGGATCGATTCCTGGCAGCTCATAGGGTTCCCAAGCGAAAACATTTATGTTGCTTCTGAGTAAGGTTAACAAATCCTTTTGCTCTTGGTCAGTGAGTGAGGTACCGATCAGGAAGACTCTGCTGTTGTCGCCTTCTTTAGTAATTACTTCTACCAGATCCTCTACAACACGCTCGGAGGGGAGGAGCCTGGTCTCTTCCACTCCGGGCCTTCCATATTTTAATTGCTATTTGGAAGGGATTGCACCTTCCTCCATTTTCTCGCTGGTTTGAACGGCTTTTTTCTCTGGCTTTGGTCGGATGGACCCTATGAAGCACTTTCTCGCCATCACCTGGTCGCCATGTATCTCCATTACTCCCCGCTCGGTGACATATTTGAGTTTCTGGTGGTAGGTCGAGGAGAGTGCCTTCATTGCATGAAGCCATCCCCTGCCGAGGATGGCTTGATACGGTGAATCGATGTCGACCACCAAGAATTCAATCATTTTTGAAACATTTCCAGCGAGCACTGATAATACAATCTTGCCCAGAGGCATGGTCATTTTCCCAGCGAAGCCGACCAGAGGAACAGTTGTTCCCTTTAGGTCGGTGATGTTCAACTTCAATTTTCTGAACAGGTCGATGTACATTACTTCGGATGAGCTCCCTTGATCGACGAGCAGCCTGTCGATATCAAAGTTGGCTATCTTGAGTGTAATGACTAAGGCATCGTGATGTGGGGTCCTCACTCCGACAAGATCTTCATCCGTGAAAACAATATGCTTGTTGTAGTTGATGTCCTCTGCTCGCCGACGTTTTCCAGCCTGTGATTTTGCTGGATCAATCTGAAAAGCTTGCATTACCGTTGTCAGCTTCTTTACCTCCATTCAAGCTGAGTTACCCTGGATTTTCTTAACATCGGATACTGCATGGATTACTGCAAATTCGTGTCCGGCGTCGTCTTCCAATACGTTGTCGGGTTTTGCCTCCTTGTGGACAGCCACTCTCTCTACCTTCCTTTCCACAAAGTCATTCAAATGTTCGGATTGGGCCAACTCCTCGAGGTGGGACTTAAGAGCCTTGCAGTGCTCGGTCTTATGCCCTCCCTCTTTATGGAAGGTGCATCTTAGTGCATTGTTTCTTTTCGATGGGTCTCCTCCCATTTTCCGGGGCCATTTGATGAACGGCTCATCCTTGATCTTCGCGAGAATTTTGTAAATTGGTTTTTTGAAGACGGTGTTGACCGCCTGGAACGACTTTGCAACGTCTGGGTTCCCTCTGTTCCTGGTGCCATTCTTGCTCCCATTCTTTCCTCCTTTTTCTGGTTATCAACTTTCTCACTTCCCTTGGTAGCGAGCTTGGCTCGACCGTTTTCTCCTACGTTAAGGCGGGTGACATCTTCCACCTTTGCGTATTTCTCAATCCGGGCCATCAGGTCATCAATGGTGGTTGCTTCATTCTTTGTCAAGGATTGGTAAAGGAGGGAAGAGCTAGGTAGCCCAATTTTAAATGAAGCCACTGCCACCTCTTCCACGCAGTCCTCGACTTCATTGAATAACTCCCAGTACCTCTTCGCGTAACCTCGGAGTGTCTCCTGAGGCGTTTTCTTCACTGTTAATAGAGCATCCATCTTTTTGGGATAGGAGCTGCTGGTGATGAACCGGGCAGTAAAAAGCTCGGCCAGGGATTTGAAATTTCTGATGGATCGGTGAGGGAGTTTCTCAAACCATTTCTGGGCCACGTCATGAAGGCTCGAGGGAAAAATACGGCACATCAGTGCATCTCGGTGATTCCAGAGGGTCATAGCCTGCTGGTACTGCCTGACATGATCAATGGGATCAGTCTTCCCGTCGTAAATCTTGAACCTTGGAATAGCAAACTTTTTGGGAGCTTCTTCTTCTTCTTCTTCTTCAATTTCCCTCATGAAGGGCGATTTCATCTGGGTCTTGAGGGCTCTCCTGGCGAGTTCTCTGGTTGACCTGGTGCCGCGGTGAGTTGGATGTTGGTCCATTTCTCTGCGGACTAGGTTCCGTATGTTGTCGTCGCTGCGAGCAGGGATCTGATGGCGGCGAGCTTTTCTCAATTGTTCGCGGAGGTCGTCGTCTGAGTCGCCACCTTCGAACCCTTGATATTGCCGCCTAGGGATCCTTCCTCGGCTGCGAGATTTGCTCGCCTGAGGGCTAGGAGTGCGATAGGGGCGTCTCCTGGTATCAGGACGTAGTTCTTTTTCCAGTTTTTCCAGTCTTCTTTTCAAGCGAGCATTTTCAGCCTCATATCTGCGAGAAGACTCCCTCTGCTCGTGGAGCCTTACTTCGTATGCATAGATCAATCTGGATATTTGAGTGGACCTTGTTGGTCCTTGACTTTCTTCTGAGGCTGGCCTTTCTAAGCGAGCCCCTTGACCTGAACGTCGGACTTCAGACCTAATCCTGCGAGGAGCGAGTGGCTCCTGAATATCTCCTGCTTGAGGAGCGTTGCTGCTGTGACCAGACATCTTAGATTTTTTCTCGGCGTGGGCTCTTCTCAGGTAAAGATAAACGCTTCCCACATACGGCGCCAATTGTAGAGACAATTATTATGCAACACAAATAAATATGAAAGAGGTAACCACCAAGAAAAGATAAATAAAAGGCCAATCACACAACAACGGGTATACGTGGTTCAGCAAAGAAGTGCCTACGTCCACGGTGGTTCAGTCAGTGTTATTTCTCTATATTCTGAAGAATAAGTACAGAGAATACAACCTGTCCTTTGCCCCGGACTTAGGGTCTAATTTATACATGTATACGTTGGTTAGTGGGGGTGATGGGTTCCTCCTTATTAGCCATCTCCCCTGTAACTTTCTTACATGGGATCGCGCTTCCCCACAACTTCTCTTCATGGGATCGTGGAGTAACCGGATCCATACAAAAGGTGATGGGCCTGGGCTTTGGGCCCTTTAAGGCAAGGCCACTCGTCCAGGCCCATAATGCTAAATTCAGGGTACCCACATTTACCAATATATATTTTTTGTATTTGACATTTTCTCATATACATGTTTGTATTAATAACAACAATTTTTGCAAGAAATGGCTTCATAAGGGCATCGCGATAGTGGAGGTAAGGAAGGCGCATTTTCCAATAGTCCCCAAAATGGGGAAAATTAAGGTTCGTCATCGAGAACAAAACGACCTTACTTGGTAGATGGCTCGAGTTGCTCAAGTCGATTATGGGCTCGGGGAGCTCAAGATGGCCTTCTGAGGGGCACTACAGGTAATTACACACTTTTTTTTTTGTATTTATATTTATGTTAACATTTATATTTATAATTCTATTTTATAATGTAAAAAAAACTAACACCTACTTTCTATTTGGTTTGTATTTGTTTAACAGAAACAATTCGATCTGCCAACACATGTCCGCGACTCCACGTAAAAACAATTGAGAGATCAATACAAAACATGGAAGAAAAATATGTGCGCATTGTACTTTGGGAATGACCGGGAGTCCATATTAAGAGTCCGTGACACCATACAGTCGAAAGAGCCGATCTCATTGGCACAGTTGCAGCAGTTTGTCGACAATATGATTGAGGAGCGGAAATTGACATCGCGTTAATCGAAGAGGACAAACCGGGGAAAAAAGGTGGACGTGCACTACTCCGGGCGGATGTCTTATGCCGAGGTGGAGCAGATGATGGTAATTTTTATTTTTCTTGGATTTTTGTTTTATGTTATTCTAATTTACCTTGACTTTGAGTTACTAACTAATTATACATTATTTTATTTCAGGAGACGGGGAGTGTCCCCAAGGGTAGGCCACATAGGCTCGATTCCTATGTGGCAATTCAGATTAAGAAGGTCAAGGATAAGGTGGTGTTCCGAGAGTGGCATCCACGATTGTAAGTTATAAAAATATCTTATAATTGTTTAATTTTTTTAATTACGTTATAATTTTTTATAATCTTCACTAATCATGTACTTTTTATCGTTTCAAGCAAAGCATAAGGACGTGCATGACAATCAGTCTCATCCCGAGAAGGCATCTTTGGCTATAGACGCACTAAGCCAATTTATTGGGGCGAATCAAATGGGGACAACTAGGGTGTGTGCTCTCAGTTGGGGAATTCGAGGCTCACTTGTATTGAGAAGAGCAACACCGAGTTAGCTCGTAAGGTAAACACCGAAAATAATAAATGAGAAAGGTTAGAGGTGACGGTCCTCGATATGTTGGAGTTCATGAAGTGTTAGCTAGGGTCCACCTGATGCAAGGGCAACGGGAAGGGGAAGGAGTTAGACGAGAACGTCGCTGCTCTATCTCTCTCACCCTCATCGCCGATACACACCCACTCGCCGCCTGTATATGATCCATTTTCCATCGTGACCCCCGTCAAATGACCTATGTCAACAGTTGGTTGGTAGAGCGTGTATTTAATTGACATCTTTGGTCGCACCCATATAGCTAGGGGTTTAAGTGACCCGGAACCAGACCCGAGTAGTGTGGTTCATGGTCTTGTCATGCATGATATAGAGGAAAAGGTTATCGTCTCACATATTGTGCCCGGAAGAGAGAATTCACTTTTGTGGTTGGAACATAAATGCGACATTCGACGAAATCATGGATGTATCAATTAATATTTAGTGTGGCCTACCTTCCTCCTCCGACCTGTTTAAAACCCTAGTCCGTGACATTATTTGTATTTATTTGATTTGGATATTGAATAGTGGATATTATTTGTATTCTTTTTAGTTGGTTGTGGATATTTGTTGGTTGGTTATGGTTATGGGTATTTTAATTTATTTGATTTGGTTATTGAATTAAATGTTGCTTGATATATACATTGTTTGGACATGTTTATATATATTGTAATAGGTACAAATGTACTACTGACCAGTGGCAGTGGTCATACTGTCCGTCAAAATCAATAAGGTTTTAACGAGGATATTTGGTTCGCCTCAGGATGAAGTTAGTTGCTTAAAAGTGAGATATTTGGATGATGTCATTGCAAAAATACTTGCGAACAATTTAGACCAAGGATTATCGGTTTGTATAGGCTTTGAGGGCTTTAGATCCAATGGGTTGGAAAACGATGAGACTGCCATCACCGTTATTTTTAAGCACCACTCACTTTTTAAACAGTTGCAGTGAGCTAAGGCTATTTGATTCTCACTGAATGTAAGTCGAATTCTATATCAATTGTATTTAAATTGTTACAATAAAACAAAAATAAAGATGAAACAAAAGGCATCATATTTATTTAATTAGGCATTACAGAACAGTATAGAATAGGTGAAGTGCAATAATGCGCTATGGCTAATAATTGGTACATTGCAAAATAAGGGTGAAGATATTAAATTCTAAAATGGTTGGCTGATGTTGAAAAATGACGGAAAAGGTTTCCTTTGTTTCTGGAAGAAAGATAAACCCTTTTCATTAAAGTAGTGTATATTTTTTTATTTAATTAATATTATGTGTGAGGTGCTTTATGGGAAATGCTCGTTTAATGTGGGAATGGATTGGTTCCTGGGAAAGTCATGGTGTAGAAATAAAAAAATTGTGTTCCTTTTGCGAAAGATAAGAACAAAAAATTAAAGGGGTGGAGACTTGAACATGCATCTACCCCTTTCTCCTTCCCTCTCACAACTAATATACTAAATAACCATTTGAGGATTATTTTAAAGAATTAATATTTGACTCTTAATCTGAACTACATTTTACAAATTATGAAGAGGCCTAAAAACTCATAACTTCTTCATATGACCTTCTATTTTTGTACCCCTGTAGGGGACAATATTTCATCAGTGTCCGATTCATGAGTTTTGGCTTTGGGGATGGCCCAAGATGTTTCTTTTGACTATCTTTCGATTCCAACATTGAAGAGTCAGGACATCTTCGGTTGAAGGTGGGTTGCTGAATCGTTTGAACTTAGGGTGTGTTTGATAAATAAGATGGAAAATAAGCGTCAAGAATCGATTTTCATGGAATTGAAAACATGGAAATATTTTCCATGGAAAAAATTTGTTGGTGGTGTTTGATTGCAAATATTTTTCAGGTGAAAAATGTTATATTTTCCATCTATTGTGTTTGGTTCCCAATATTTTCCATGGAAAAAAAGTAGAAAATATATATATAAAATAGAAAAAAAAAATGCCAGAAAATTAATAAAAATCCCAAAGACTAAATAAATAAAAAAATCCAAAATGTGAACAAAACCCCAAAGATAAGGAAAAAATCCAGAAAATGAATAAAAACCCAAAAAAAAATGAAAAAAAATCCAGAAAGTGAATAAAAATAATAAAATAATGAAAAAAATCCAGAAAGTGACTAAAACCCCAAAAATAATGCAAAAAAAATACAAAAAATGAATAAAAACCCAAAAATAATGAAAAAAATACTGAAAGTGAATAAAAACCTAAACCCAAAAATAATGAAAAAAATACAGAAATTGAATAAAACTCCAAAAATAATGAAAAAAATCCAAAAAGTGAATAAAACCCCCAAGATAATGAAAAAATTCAAGAAAATGAATAAAACCCCAAAAATAATGAAAAAAATTCAAAAAGTGAATAAGACCCCAAAAATAATGAAAAAAAATCCAAAAAATGAATAAATACCCAAAAATAATGAAAACAAAATCCAGAAAGTGAATAAAAATCCAAAAATAATGAAAAAATACAAAAAATGAATAAAAATCTAAAAATAATGAAAAAAAATCCAGATAGTGAATATAAACCCAAAAATAATGAAAAAATAAAGAAAGTGAATCAAAGCCCACAAATAATATTAAAAAAATACGAAAAAAATAAAAAATACAGAAAATGAATAAAAAAAACAGAAAATAAATATTACCCCATAATGAATTTTCTGGATTTTCTTCATTATTTCTGGATTTTTATTCAATTTCTAGATTTTTTTTCATTTTTTTTAAGTTTTATTCACTTTCGGTATTTTTTTTTCATTATTTTTGGGTTTTTATTCATTTTTTCGATTTTGTCCATTATTTTGGGGGTTTTATTCACTTTATATATATATTTTTTCATTATTTTTGGATTCTTATTCACTTTCTGGATTTTTTTCATTATTATTGGGTTCTTATCCACTTTCAGTATTTTTGGATTTTTATTCATTTTATGAATTTTTTTCATTATTTTCGTTTTTTTTTCGTTTTTTGTATTTTTTTCATTATTTTTGGAGTTTTTTTCACTCTCTGCATTTTTGTTTTTTTTCATCATTTTTGGAGTTTTATTCACTTTCTATATTTTTTTCATTATTTTTGTTTTTTTTTTCATTTTCTAGATTTTTTTCATTTTCTAGATTTTTTTCATTATTTTTGGACTTTTATTAACTTTCTGTATTTTTTTCATTAATTTTAGGTTTTTATTCACTTTTTGATTTTTTTTCATTATTCTTGGGGTTTTATTCACTTTCTGTATTTTTTCCATTATTTTTGGGACTTTACTCTCTTTTTGGATTTTTTTCATTATTTTGGGATTTTTATTCACTTTCTAGATTTTTTAAAAATATTTTTGGGGTTTTAATCACTTTCTATATTTTTTTCATTATTTTTGGGTTTTATTCGCATTCTCGATTTTTTTCATTATTTTTGGGTTTTTATTCAGTTTTTGTATTTTTTTCATTGTTTTTGGAGTTTTATTTACTTTCTGGATTTTTTAAATTATTTCGGTTTTTTTTCTTCATTTTTTGGATGTTTTCATTATTTTTTGGGTTTTATTCACTTTCTGTATTTTTTTCATTAATTTGGGTTTTTATTCAATTTCTAGATTTTGTCTTTATTTTTGGATTTTTATTCATTTTCTGGATTTTTTTTATTATTTCTAGGGTTTTAATCACTTTTTGGATTTTTTTTCATTATTTGTTGGTTTTTATTCACGTTCAGATTTTTTTTTCATTTTTTTGAGTTTTTATTCATTTTCTGTATTTTTTTCATTAGTTTTGGAGTTTTATTAACTTTCTGTATTTTGTCATTATTTTTGGGTTTTTATTCATTTTATGGATTTTTTCACTATTTTTGGGATTTTATTCACTTTCTGGATTTGTTTTCAATTTTTTTATGTTTTTATTCACTTTCTGATTGTTTTTTTCATAAATTTTTTGGTTTTTATTTATATTTTGGATTTTTTTTCATTATTTCTGTTGTTTTAATAAGTTTCTGGATTTTTTTTCATTATTTTTGGGTTTTTATTCATTTTTTGATTTTTTTTCAATATTTTTGGGCTTTTTATTTAGTTTTTGTATTTTTTTCCCGTTATTTTTGGAGTTTTATTCACTTTATGTGTTTTTTTCATTATTTTTGGGTTTTTACTCATTTTTTGGATTTTTTCCTTTATTTTTTGGTTTTTATTCATTTTCTGGATTTTTATCAATTTTTTGGTGTGGTAATTCTTTTCCCTGAAAAATGAATAACAATGTGGGAGGTGGTTTTTTAATTCCATCTTTTGTGGAAAAAGTGGTTACGTGATTTGTTTTAAGGAAACCAATTCCATAGAAAATTTTGTTTATCAAACATCCAAAAGATGGAAAATAACTTCATATATTACATTTTCCATGAAAAATTAGTGTTATCAAACACACCCTTAGAGATTCCTTCGTTTGAGGTTGATAATTTGTTTCAAGAGTTAAACTCTAAATTCGGAACTAAAGTCAGATTCAGAATGAGAAAAGAGGGTGAAACACCAGAGATATGTGCCACAGAAATCTCAGACATTGGATACAAATTTGAGCAATTGCTTCCTAGTCTTTAATTGACTTGTGGTTTTAAAAAATAGTGAAAGACATATACTCCTAATTACACACACAGACACAAATATATATATATATATATATATATATACTGTCCTGCTCTTGTGCGGACCGGACATGTGTCACCTGACGGTGAGCCCAGAAAAGAGAGAGAGTGCGTGCCTATAATTTAGGGGATATTTCTAGGGACACTTTTAGGCGACACATGTCCGGTCCTCATTCTTAAAATGCGGACAGGTCCGTACAGGAGAATTATTATATATATAGTTACCAGACTTATCTATGTCATAAAATAGAACTATAATGTCATAAGATAAGTGTTTCCCGCATTTTCTCTTTTGCCCCTTAAATTTTGAATTCCCACTCTTTTCTTTCTCACTAATTATTTCCTTTATTTCACTTGAATTCAAACATAAGGTTATTTTGGAAAACAGACGACATCAACATATTAGAATGCTACGGTTAAAAATGATGGCTCAAATTTAATTTTGGGAGTTTGTATCCTACGGTTGAAAATGATTCTAAATCATCTTTTACGAATGCTAAGATCCTTTCAAGTTTGTTTAAAAAAAAACGGTGTACAACACGTTAGAGTGTTATCCACTCCCATCAGAGAAAAATACAATTATTTGTAGACCTATAGCCATTAGGAGTCTACCTCGATAAAAAAAAGTAAATCCAAATTAACCGTCTACAGAGAACACGGCTCAAGAAAAAGATGGACCTCTCTTTGGAATAGTAACATTCATATTTATTTTGAACCTCCGAACTTATCATTCTCTTCTCAAGATCAAAATGAAAAATGGAACTCTATTTTCAACCCTCTCATAATACCCTCTTTTCTCTCCCCTAACCTCTCCCTACACCAACATTTATCTCTCTCTCTCTCTCTCAAACACAAACACACACCATTTTCATTTTTCCCAAAACATTAAAAAACCGAAACTCACTTTTTTTCTTTTTCCAATAATTTCGTCTCTAAGAATTGTTGTTGGTTATATGACGTCTTCTCCTATTGGACCTCCGATATGTGAGAAAGATCCAAAGGCGCTTCAACTCATAAAAGTGATTACTAGAAATGCGGACTTCGTGCAAGAGCACGTGTTGTCAAAAAATACTGAGTCGAAACGGAGACCTTGAGTATCTCCATTCAACGTTCACTACAAGAAAAACAAGTATTCGAGATGGTAAAAATATGTCCCTAAAAGTACAAAAACCGTCCCAAAAGATTCTTTAGGACTGATTTTGCAACGGCAAAAATACATCCCTTATATTAGGCGTCGCAAACATTTTAGGGACGAATTTTACCGTCCTAAATGTTTAATCATTGACACTCTACATTTGGTATTAGGGATGAATTTTTTCGTCCCAAAAAGTGTTCCCACCAAAAAAATCCCTCTATCGCGAGTAGTATTAGGGACGATTTATGCGTCCCTAATACTGCTCAAATTCTAGGAACCCAATTAGGACGGTAAAAACCGTCCCAAAAGGTGATTTAATTTCGTGCAAAAATTGATATTAGGGATAGTAAAAACCGTCCCAAAAGGCATTCTCTATTAATACGAAATAGTTATTAGGGACGGTTTATAACCATCCCAATTGATAAATAAAAAATTACCATAAATAATTATACTATTATATGCTTTATGTTGCAATAATAAATGATGTCTAATTTGCATTATAAATCAAAACATTCGATCATAAACGCAATATATCAGTTGCATTCATTGAAGCGCGTATCAAATAAAAATTTCTTCCATTAAACTACATTCAACTCAAAATATTGAAATGACTACAAAATCATACAAATTAATAAGATATACAATTGTCAAAAAAATATCACCCCTAAATTAAGATGATAAATATGGTAGTCACGCTTCAAAAACTTCTCTTAGTGTCACATATAGTAGACACACAAAAAACATGTCTCTTCAACTTCTTGTGCACAACCTGCAGTCAATGACTAATCATTTTATGAAAATAATATTATATAAAATAAAATATCCAAATATATTAGTTAATTGAATCAACAACTTTTTACAATTTTTAAAAACATTCGACAGAGTCTCCTTTGTTTATACATGAAAAAAAACTATTTAATCAATACAAAAGCCCACATGGCCATAAAAAAATTGAAAATAAGAATCTCGGACATAAACGATTCTTTTTAATTTTTAAAAAAAAATCGATAGAGTCTCCTTTGTTTATACATGAAAACCAACATGTTTAATCAACACAAAAGAACGCACGATGATAAAAAAAAAATTGAAAATAAAATCTCCCATATCAACAATTTTTTACAATTTTTAAAAAAATTCGACAAACTCTCCTTTGTTTATACACGAAAACTGACCTGTTTAACCAATACAAAAGCCCTGCACGACCATAAAAAAATTGAAAATAAGAATCTCCCATATTAAAAATTCTTTACAATTTTTTAAAAAATTCCACAGACTCTCCTTTGTTTATACATGAAAACCAACATGTTTAATCAATACAAAACCCGCACGACCATAAAAAAATTGAAAATAAGAATCTCCCATATCAACAATTCTTTATAATTTTAAAAAAATTAGCCAGAATCTCCTTTGTTTATACTTGAAAACCAACGTGTTTAATGAACACAAAATCCCACACGGCTAGAAAAATAAATAAAAACAACCATCTCGCACATCAATAACAATAATAAATAAACAATCTACCTGGCACAAACCATTACTTTGTTCATGTGTACCATACGAATAAAATATAACCCTAAAATGTTTTTCTACAAAAAAATACAAGACACAAAACAAAAAAGATGTTAGTAATCAAATAATGTTGAAAAATGAGTCTAACTGTCTACAAATTCTCGTCAAATACAAAAATTAGGAGTCCCGTGACTACGCGGTCTATTCCAACGAGTCACACTGGTCCCGTGCGAGGTGATCGTGCCTTTTACGAGACCGTTTTGTGCTTGTTCTACGTATTCATCACTTGACAACATGTTTTTAAGCTTAAGTCGAAGTTTTACAAATTCTCATTGTATACTAAAATCGGGAGTCCGGTGACTACGCGGTCAGTTCGTACCAATTACATTTGTCCCGTGCGAGGTGCTTGTGCCTCTAACGGGACCGTTTTGTGGTTGTTTTACATTTTCACCCTTCGACGCCATGTTTTTAAACCGAAGGCTAGTTTTTTGCAAATTCTTGTCGTATACTCAAATCGGGAGGGCGGTGAGTACGCGATCGGTTCGTAGGAGTTCCATTGATCCCGTATGAGGTGATTGTGCTTCTAACGGGACCATTTTGTAATTATTTTACATTTGCACCTTTTGACGCCATATTTTTAAGCCTAAGTCTTAATTTTGTAAATTTTCATCGTATAATCAAACCGAGAGATCGGGGATAACGCGATCGGTCCCTACAAGTTACATTGGTCCCGTGCGAGATGCTCGTGCCTCTCATAGGACCGTTTTCTGGATATTTTATGTTTTCACCCATTGACGCCATGTTTTCAAGCGCAGGTCTATTTTTTTTTTTAAATTCCCGTCATATACTCAAACCGGGAGGCCGATGACTACGCGATCGATTCGTACAAGTTATATTGGTCCCATGCGATGTGATCGTTCCACTAACGGGACCATTTTGTTGTTTTATATTTTCAGCATTTGACACTAGCTTTTTAAGCCTAAGTCTAACTGTCAACAAATTCTCGTTGAATACACAAACAGGTGTAATACCCCGTATTTTTGGCGATATTTATTTTTGGGATTAATTAATTAAATGAGAATTAATTGGGAATTAATCCGGATAAAATACTAGCGAGATGTGAGTTGGTATTTGACTATATTGAGTATATATGATGTTATATGAATATTGAATTATGAAATTTGTCGTGAGATTGATATACGGCAATTTGGACATTTTATTGGGACGCGTGAGACAGTCGCATCAGGATATAATTATTTTGATTATAAAGTGAATTTAAATTCTATTAACTGTATGGTCATTTTGAGTGTGCCAACACGTCCGGAAGGGTCGAGATAGTCAGAAAACACTAGCCGGGGGTTTAGTTTGGGTTCCGGAGTATTTTTAGGCCATACCGGCAACATAAAGGGTATTTTGGTAATTTTGTATTTTTGGGAATTAAAAGTGACGAAAATTAAGAGTTTTTATCTGATTGGGAATTGACCCACTTAACCCATTAACAACCCATATTAACCTAGAAGGCTACGTAGGTTATTAGAATTAGGTTTTCTAATATTTCCCAAAGCAAACCCTAGCCACCATAGCCATTGGAGAAGAAAGCTTGGAGAGAGAGAGATAGAAGGAAATTCTGCAGAAAGAGAGAGAGAACTTCTTCAAATCGTCATCAAAATCAGAGATTGAATCAAGGCAAGTGGTTTAATTTACATTTTTATGCAGTAAATGCTTCTTCCATGCTTAGACAATTTCATAATCATAATTAATTGAGAGATAATTAAAAACCCATAAAATTGGAGTTGTTAGTTTAATTTTGGAGATAGGTTTGCATGTAGAAATGTTATTGGAAGATCGAATTAATAGAATTACTAATTTATGTGATACAAAAACGGATCTATTTCTGGGAATGGAAGATTTAAAATTCTAGGGTTTATGTTCTTGAGAATTTGGGGAAAAGTGATGAGACTTGATGATTTAATGATGTTGAGGATGAATTAATTCCTTAAAAAACGTTAGTATGTGATTTTAATATGTTTAGGATTGATTAGAGACCTTTAAACATTGTTGGGACGAATTTTGGTTGAAATTTGAGGTGTAGAAATTGGTGAAAAACGAGATAGGATTTCTGGGCTTGAATCTGGTCACTCGTTAGAAGACCTACCCAGGTCGTTCGAACGAGCTCGTTCGAACGATCTTCTAACGAGTTGACAGTTTGGGGTTCTAACGAGAGGGATGTTCGTTCGATAATCTCGTTCGAACGAGATCTCGTTAGATAGCCCAGTTCGTTCGAACGAACTCTCGTTCGAATAGCCTCGTTTGAACGAGACTTCTAACGAGCTGGCAGTTTAGGCCTTTTTGGCCTGTTTTGATTTTGGGAGTCCCTTAAATTTGTTCGAGGATGGAGATAACATTCCTTTGATGGCGTATTAGTATACTTGGGACATCTGGGATATAATGAGGAGTAAATTATATAAGTGTGGATCAAATCAAATATACATTTTGAGCTGAGACGTGAGTGCCTACTACGACGTGAGAATAAATTATGGCGCGTATAAATATGGACTAGGATTATATAAATTGTATAAATTATAAGTTGGTACGAGAATGCGATAAGTACTACAATTAAACTACGGTGATTACTAAGATGCGTATTTACTTAGTATTCATATATGATTTGTGTGTATGACATACCTACCATATTGCTATCACGGGAGGTTTGCGTTCGCTTAGGGCCCTCTAATCCTTGTATTGCCCGGATTTAGACTGGTTACCTCAATGAACATAGGTCAGAGAAGGACTTATTGGGATGTTAATAAGTCTGCTGATCGTGGGAGCGCAGGTATGTGCATGACCCATGTGATGTGACTGTGTTCGCCTCCACTATTTGTGATTTTTGTTATCTGAACGATTCCTGAGAGATTCGGAATACGTGATTCCTTATGTACGTGATGTACCGGAATGGATAGCAGAGTATGTGTGCACCGTAGCTTAGTCTCGGGGTGCTTATATTGTATATTTATGTTGTGGAAAATATACACTTAATAAACTGGGAACTTTCATATGGTATTGTGTATATAACTATGGAATAATAAAAAGGGATGATCTATAATGAGTTGTATTACTTTTACGTGAGAACCTGAATTTACGTTAAGCCCCTATTTAATTGCGAGCGTTATAATATTAATGGGAACCGAGTAATAAGGGTAGAACCTATGACAGTCTAGCTCGATATGATGTTACTTAGCTAGTGGGTTGTGTCATTTTAGATGGGTACTTACGTTAGGAGTGCACAGTTAGACGAGAGGTGAGAATTTCATGTGAGTGCACGTCCTAACATGTACTTTGCATTTAATGTTTTAAATGTTTTTAAAGCACTTGCAGGTTTTTAAAATATCTCCACATTCGGGCTCTGACCCGTTTGCTTTCAAATCTATTTTTTTGTAAAACCATTTTAGGTGCCCAGCCACAAGGACACCATGCATAGGATACTCATTCAGGTGATGAGCTGTAGCTGTTTGTGGAAGCTACAGGGATTTGCTTTTAGACGCTTCTACCATTTGGATTCCATATTCAGTATTCTTCAGTTGTAGGGCATGTTGCCCAAATTCTATTAGAAACTTTTCCATTTCAATTTTCAGACTTGGCATGTATTGATTCAGTATTCAGTATTTAGTTATTCATTTCAGTTGTGGAGTTTGTTGTGAGGAGTTTTCCTATTGATTTATTTATATCATGTGATGGTTATTCTATTATTTCGTTATGGTGAATGGTGATATTATTCTTGCTTTAAATCTTGTACTGTATGTTAATCAGACTTTAATTAAAATTTGCCAACTTACTTTTTAAATACTAGGTGGTTAGTAATAATAAAATGTTTTCGACAGTGATGCTATTAGCTAAGCCAACTTCGCATTTTGAATTAATTTAATAAAGGAGTAGCTACCCGGTATTTAATTAGTCGGGGTGTCATAACCGGGGGCTACGCAGTCATTCATATGAGTTACATTGGCCCAGTGCGAGGTGCTCGTGCTTCTTATGGGACCATTTTGTGGATGTTTTATGTTTTCACCCCTTGACGGCATGTTTTTAAGCCTAAGTCTAAATTCACAAATGCTCGTCATATACTCAAATCGAGAGGCCGGGAACTACGCGATCGGTCCCAACGAGTTACATTGGTCCCGTGAGAGGTGTTCGTGCCTCTTACGGGACCGTTTTATGGTTGTTTTACATTTTCACCATTTAACCCCATGTTTTTAGACCTAAATGTCTAAATTTTATAAATTCTCGTCATATAATCAAGCCGAGAGGCAGATGACTATGCGATCGATTCATACGAGTTACATTTGTCTCGTGCGAGGTGCTCGCGCCTCTGACGGGACCATTTTTTGGATGTTTTATGTTTTCACCCTTTGACGCCATACTTTTAAGCCCAAGTCTAATTATCTGAAAATTTTCATTGTATACTCAAACCAGGAGGCCGAGGACAACGCAGTCGGTTGCTACGAGTTACACTAGTCCCGTGTGAGGTGCTCGTGCCTCTCACGGGGCCATTTGGTGATTGTTTTACGTTTTCACCGTTTTACGTCATATTTTTAAACCTAAGTCTATTTTTTTGCAAATTCTCAACGTATACTCAAATCGGGAGGCCGGTGACTACGCGATCGGTTCATACGAGTTAAATTGGTCCTATGCGAGGTGATCATGGTTCTAATGTGACCATTTTGTGGTTGTTTTATATTATCAACCGTTGACACCATGTGTTTAAGTCCAAGTCTAGTTTTTTAGAAATTCCCGCCGTATACTCAAACGGGGAGGCCGGTGACTACGCAGTCGGTTCGTACAAGTTACATTGGTCCTGTGCGAGGTGATATTGCCTCTAACGGGACCATTTTCGAGTTGTTTTACTATTTCACCCTCTAACGCCATGTTTTTAAGTCTAAGTCTAAATTTTTCAAATTCTCATTGTATACTCAAACCAAGGGGCTGGGGACTACACGTTCGGTTCGTACAAGTTAAATTTGGTCCCGTGCGAGGTGCTCGTGCATCTTAAGAGACAATTTTGTGAATGTTTTACGTTTTCTCCATTTTACGTCATGTTTTGAAGCGTGAGTTTAAATTTTTTGCAAATTCACATCGTATACCCAAACGGGGAGGCCATTGATTGCGCGGTCGGTTCATACAGTGACTACTCGATCGATTTGTCCAGTGATTACACGGTCAATTCCAAAGAGTTATATTGGTCTCGTGCAAAGTGCTCGTGCCTCTTACATAACCGTTTTGTGGCTGTTTTATGTTTTCACCCTTTCACGACATTTTTTTATACCTACGTCTAACTAGTTGCAAATTTTTATCTTATTCTCAAAATACCAGTCCCGTGACTACGCGATCGGTTCCTATGAGTTACATTGGTCCCGTGCGAGTTGCTCCAACCTCTTACGGGACCGCTTTGTTGTTGTTTTATGTTTTCACCCTTTGACGGGATATTTTTAATCCGAAGTCTATCTTTTTGCAAATGTTTGTATTATAGTCAAACTGCGAGTCCCATTACTACGCAGTCAATTCCTATGTAGGTTTTTGCAAATTTTAAACGTTAAAGTAGTTCTACCATACTTATATCTAACTTTCAAAACTATGCAAAGGAAGAGTAATGATCCAAATTAAAAAATTGAATGATCAATATCAACTAGACAATCGGTGAATATCAGTACATGCACATACGAACAACAATTACGAGCTGCATTATCAATAATTTGAGGGACATCAAATAACCAAGTCAAAATCGAAGCTAAACAACATATCCGATGCAAGAGTGCTCACATAATGAGCAGCAATAATCTGTAAGAAAATTTTCACCTCAACATTCAAATCCTGCATTTTAGGAGTCCCATTAACACAAACATCACACCTTCATATGATAAGAACCAATAGAAATTTTTTACAAGATGAACAACAAGAAAAAATAGTTGTAGATATGGATATTAGATTCTTGCTCACCAAACTACTTTGAATAATATTGGCATAAATGTTTTGTGAAAGCAATCCAAATTGCGCCATCGTAAGTGTGAATTAGGCATGATCTCAATAATGAAGTGATAAATTAGAAGAAAGTTCCCAATAAAAACAAGTTAACTAGATAAATAATAAAATTAAGCATCACTAGAGAACAACCAAAACTATACATATAAAAATAATGTCAAATAAATCTTCTCCAAAGTGTGCCACAGTTAAGTCTGCATAAAAGAAAATACACAAAATCGATGCAATCACACTCCTAAAAATACCAATGCTAAAAGGGTCATTGAATCAATGCAATAACACTCCTTCATGTTACTCTTTTCCTCGACTTCTACGTATAACTAATAAAGTTGGAAACTGAATAAAAACAATGAAAGACTTTAACATTTTATACAGTTGAGATTGTGATAAATAATAAAAACCAATTTACAATCAAACAATGTTGGCATGTACAGACCTAAACAAAGTGGCCTTTATTATTTTTACCCACAATTTTAAACAAAAAATAAATCAAATCAACGTGTGTGTAAAAAATTATTTGGTGCATCATAAATTGTTGGATTTTATAAAATATATCATGGCATTAACTTTAGGGAAATTGAAGTACTCTTATTCTTCTGATTTTTCAATCTACAAATCTTACCTATATCCACAAAGTATGAAAAAGGTGAGATGCTATTTGGGTCCACCTTCTCAAGGTAAATTCAAAGGCGATTGTTAACATATGGCTAAAATGATGTAAATGATCTACGAATGCAGCCTTTAGAAGTTGTAATCAACTCGTATCATCAAAATTTCGTCATTGTTATTTGCAATATCCAACAAATGAAATAACTAAAGATCAATTCTATGACAAATCATACACATAACCAGGTAAAATAATTTAAAGCCACATAAATTATGACATAATATTTTCATTAGAAAAAAAATGTTTAGAAGAATAGTAGGTTACTTTCACTTCCACAACGTAATCAACTGGAAACAAAGAGGCATCGAGAGAGAATGTATTAACACATTTACCATATTAATCATTCAATTGAACCAAAAAATATCTTCAGAAGAGAGATTTTATAACATACAATATTTAATGCAAAAGATTAATACGGATAAATATTTTTAATTTCTATGTAAATCGACACTTACAGAGTTCTTAAGTGAGTGAGTTTCGCAAGCTCTGGTGCAAGTACTCCTCGCAAAGAATGCCCATTGAGATTAATACATCTTCAAGAACAAATCATGTCATATCAATTTCAAACTTACCCTACTATAGATTAGTACAAAAAAATGTTTACATACGAAATAAGACACTGAAATAAATGGATTTTTATATAACTTGAAGAAGAAATTTAAGAGGGACTTACATCATTTGCACTTCACCGTCGACACAACTAACAGCTGACCACATGCATGGATCATAATCATCAAAGTTTCAAGAGGCTATACAAAATCGTCAACTTTCTTGTATACTCAAAATGGGAGTATACGAAATCCGAATGTACGGGACACTTAATTGGTGTTTTAAATTTTTATCCCCCAAAGATCATTTTTAACCCTAATATGAGCATGTAACATTCAATTTACCAAAGCGGGCATCCGAATATATACTAGAAGCATGTGCATTACCATAGTTCAATATAAAATCCAAAATGGGTTGGGCATTCTAAATATGTCTAATCAGCAGATACTCTTTGCATTAGCAGATACACTTCATATGTAGATAATCTGTACAATCACATAATCAAAATGTGTTGATCATTCCAAATTTGTCTAATAAGCAATCATCATTCCAAAATATTTCAATTTCAACTCTATTTAATAACCAAAGAAGTTCAACTTCAAATCCAATGTTCAAATACTACATGGTTCAACATAGTTTTACCATACACTAGCATCTGTTAATATTATTATAATCATTAACAAATAAGAAAATAATATATAGAGAGAAAAAAATAAAAAGGTTCCTATAAAAGAGGGACATAATGAGTGTTCCGCAAAAGAATGAATGTAAAAAAAATATACACCTTCAGATTTATAAATACACCCTTCTCATTTATAAATATGCAAGTATCAAATAACATTTCATCCCAGAATATACAATTCTCATTTTTTTTGGCCCACTTCAACATTTATAAATACATCATACCATTTAATCTTGAACACCATTATTCAATCAAATCAAAGATGGAATATAAAACCCAAATACATGTGTTCAATCAAACCCTAGATTAGAATAACAAAAAAATATGAACTAACAATAGTAAACCCTAAATATGTCAAATGAGTAATTAAGGAAACTACAACAAAATTTAATAGAGAACCTTGATTAAAACGAATCGATTTTGTTATTTGTAAATTGATTTGAACCCTATATATACATTTGAATCAATGTATATATATATATATATATATAAACTATAATATACACATACATTAATGGACCCAACATTAATTACTGGAGAATAAAAAGAAAATTTACCTCGGAGAGTCCGGGGAAAGGGAACAAGCATCTCTACGTTAAGTGGCTAACATATACATGTTCGGACTAAGGAGTCGGGGTGGGGTGGGGTGGAGCACGAGCTTGGACACGGTGGGATAATGATCTTGGGCGGGGTATAATCATGGGATGGAGAGAACTAACTAAGAAATGAGAAATGGAGAGCTAGAGGTGAGAGAGATGAGAGATGGAGCTAAGAGGGAGAGGAGATCGGGAGTGAAAAAGGAAAAGGGGGAAAATAGTGGGATATGTTTCATCAAATGGGCCGGACCTTTTTGATTCACCAAAAGGGACATAATTTAAAATCGTCCCAATTGGTATAGGAGATGGGAGGATGAAAGAGTTGGCGCTTGCGTTCAATTAAGAAATAATATAATAAACACCTTTTAACCCTAAGCATGCAACTAGGTGTGATTGAAACAATATGAAATCATGCAAAAATTATTCAACACACAAAGTTTAAGGAAAAATCCCCCACAGGGGCAAAACCATTTGTATATCACTATAATTTGTAAAAGACGGTTTACAATCGGATTACAATGAAATACAGGTTGACTAAGAATTACCCGCAGGCATCGAATTCTGTAGTCGCGACTAGAAGACTCCCTTTCCAGTAGGGTTGGCGGCTGGAACTATCCCTGTCCAGTAGGGCTGCAATGAAGAGGAAGAAGCGGTCCACTTCACAAAGGGTTGAACAACATCAATGGTGTTCTTGGGTTACCAAACTTGATTCACATAGATATGGAAGATGTGTGAATCTAAAAACCTAGAATCATAGGACTCAATAGGTGAAGACTTTAGGGTTGATATGCTCTGAAAATCATGGGAAAGTCTTAGAAAAACCAACTACTGATCGTGGTTTAAATAAGGAGTCAAAACCCTAAAAAATCTGCTACACGATCTGGCAGAATTTATCCTCATCGGATCGGTCCGGTTACTTTAGGCGGATCGGTCCGGTGACCTCGGATCGGTTCTTTTTCTAGAAGACGGATCCATCCGGTTGGCATCGGATCGGTTCGACATTTTGACTTCATCGGTTCGTTATGGATCTGGGGTATACTGGCCTCAACTCAGCAGACGGATCGGTCCGGTACCTTTAGGCAGATCGGTCCGGATAAATCGGATCGATTCTTTTATCTGTACCGGATCGGTCCGGTAAGGTCAGTTTCCCTTGATTCCTGTTTCTCCTTTTGATATTCGGATCCGTTGATGAGCATATGATTCTTGAACTTCCTCAATGGTGTAACGGCGTACGACATATACAATATTACTGGACAAAAATGTCCTTACAAATCTCCCCCTATGTCTATGCCGGTACATACATAAAAACAAACATCCGAATTATCAAAGAAATGAACATGCCTATACAAATCTACCCTTCCATGAACCCAAAACTGAAAGAGTACAAGTGAATAAGACTGCATCGTTTGATCTTCAATTCTTTAGGAATCTCAAAGCTTTTCTCATCAGGGTGTGCATCACGGGATTATCAAGGATGTACCTACACACATGAGATAAATCAAATACCAAGTGACATATCGAGTTTGAAATGAGATAAACATATATATATATCAATTTAAAATGATATTGTCAGAATTTCAAAACTCCTCCATAATCAGATAATCATAATCAGATAATTCATTCTCCCCCTTTTTATGATGTCCCCAAATAGACAAAATGAGAGAAATGAAATAAACAAGCAAAACCGGGGTGTCACAAGGCAAATATCACACCATGAATGAACATAAAATAAACCAAGTCGGTGATGGCGTAAATGAATGGGTGTGATCAAAATTCGATAGGAAAATCAATGCATACAAACATGACATATGTGCACGATGAATATTGGATATTCCTAACGAATGAACTCAAATACTTCCTTTGGTGTAAAAGAGTGGAAATATAAGATATTGACTATATCAAATCTAAAAATCAAAGCTCAAAGTGATTTCTACACCAATAACGTCCAAAATGTTTTTCATGCTTTTTCAGGACTTTCAAGGAAGTGCAAACCCGTTTTTCTCATTCTCCAACCAAACTCCCTCAGATTTATATTTTTAATAGAGGTATACTAAATTCTCAAACTTTGGAAAATTGATGGTGAAACCTAAAATGGCCCATATATGGCATGTATTGCTTTTTATTGCCTTTTCAATTTTTTTTTCGGGCTCTTTTAACCTCTTAGGACCTCGGATATAAAAATTCCTCCATTTTTTAAGGCCTTTTAAATGGTGGATTTTGCGCAAAGTATAAATAATCAACTTTCGCAGCCCCTCCCCGTTATGCAAATAATCACACAATCTCACCAAAACGGTTTTTACATGCAATCCAATCTTGTCAAGTTTTATCGCATATTGTACATTGTATAGAAAAAATTGAGATAGAAACACTCAAGACAATATGTGATAGACAAGTGCAATAGACAAATACAGCCGTGCATGTGTGCAATAAAGGATATAGGAGTCAAGCATGTAGGAAATATCACTTATTACATCTCAAGGACTCCAATCAATGTTAAGCACATGGATGAAATGATGTAGCCTCTCAAATCTCTATCAAACAGTCACATGGAAAAATGGAATGAAGTTGTGACTTGGCTATCTTAAATGCTCATCCATAAAAGACAAATCTCTTTTTGAATTTTTCAAAAATTTTATCCAAATAAAATCTTTTTGTGTTTTTTTAAAAATTTTTCTAAAAAGAAAATCTTTATGTAATTTTTTTTTTAAAAAAAATGAAAAACTAACTGATGATACATGCTAGCAATAGGTTTAAAAAATGACATGATAAACAACCTATGCTAGCAATCAAGACTAGATCTCAATCGGGAGTAACGGTGGAGTTTTCTAAAGATGGTGGCATCTTTTGAACCAACTCCACTAGATCATGTGTAGTCTTGATCAAAAACTTCACTTGCTCGCGAATGTGTGCAAACTCTCTATCAAAATGAGCAGGCAAAGTAACATGAGTTGGTGCATGTGCATGAATATGTGAAGTGGCATGATATGGCACAAAACCCAACTTAGAACAAAATTCCCTAAGATGTCCTCGCTTCTTGCAGTAGGAGCAAACATAAACCGGTCTAGGAAGCAATTTATCAACAATTTTGGGATGAACATTCCTAGACGGACACCCATGGGACTCACTCACAATGGTGGATATAGGCTCGGGTGAATTCTCTAATGTGACTTGAACTTCCCGTGCTTGTTTGAGGTCATCCTCAAGATGGGACACACGTGTCGTCAGACTAGACACCATGTTGGTCAAGTCACCTTTTTCCCTTTTAAGCTCATCATTCTCTCCCTTCAACTCACCAATCTGAAGACCTAGGATCCTATTAGACCTTTTTGTTTCCATGGTCTCGATAAACAACTTTCTAAAGGCTTTTTGGATCAAACTATCATCACCATTATCACCCTCACTATCACTTAGAGAGGTAGGCATGGCAACTTCCTTGCCCTTTCTCCTAAGTCTAGTGGGACACTCAAAAGCCTTATGCCCTTCCCCCTTGCAGTCAAAACATATAATCTTCTCAAGGTTTTCCTTTTTCTCCTTTTTATTCTCACACAAATTCTCTTTCTCAACACAGGCAGATTCTCTCTCTCTCAGTGAGGTGCAGGTGGAGGACTCTCTTTCTCTCGCTTTTCTTAAATCTTCCTCCAAGTCGGTGATCTTAAGAACTAACGCTTTGTTTCTCTTTTTAGTTTTAAAAGACTCAGAATACAACTCAGCGTAGGCGCGTTGAATATCACTCTCGCTCTCACTTGAATCATCCTCCCCCTCACTCACATCGATCTCACTGTCAAGGTGTCCCTGTGAAGCATCATCCTCATCGTCGTGAGGAAAACTAGGAGTATTCACATGACAAGCCATGAACGCGGTGAAGTTACGCTCATGCGGTGACTCATCTCCCGAGTCCACCGACTCGACCTCACTGTCGTCACTAAGGGTAGAATTTAGGACAGCTTTACTCTTTTCCCTATTCAGACGAGTGGCACACTCAAACACTCTGTGTCCCCTACCATCGCATTCAAAACATTTCTCACTGTCCCTTTTAGGAGGTTCTTTGAAATCTTCTTTGAAATCTTTCTCATTTTTCTTTTCAAAAGTATTTTTCTCAAAATTCCTTTTATCATTGAAATTTCCACTTTTCTTGAATTTGAGAATTCTTTTGAAATTTTTTGCAAACAGGGCCAAGTCATCTAAGTCAAAATCACACTTAGACTTGGATCCAAATTTTTTTTCTTTCTTTTTCTGAAAATGAGTCTTTAAAGCAATCCCATTATCCTTAGCCTTAATGGTTTTGGGAAACATGTCAATCTCATAGGTTTGAAGATCTCCTACAAGTTCTTCCAACTTAAGTGATTTCAAATTTCCCAAAGAGTTCAAAACAGTGACTTTAGGAATAAAGCGTTTTGGGAGAGATCTCAAAATCTTTTTAACGACACGCGTGTTATCAATTACCTCACCCAAATTAAAACTAGTGTTAACAATGTCCGATAAGCGTGCATAAAACTCATCAAAGCATTCGGACTCAGACATGGTGATAGTCTCAAATTGGGTGGCCAAATTTTGTAATTTAGACTCTTTAATAGCGTTCGTACCCTCATGGGTAAGTTGCAAAACATCCCATGCCTCCTTTGACGTGGTGCACGTCATTATGCGTTTGAACTCATCGGGAGTGATGGAACCGGAAATAGCACTCAATCCCTTAGAATTAAAGGAAGACCATCTAAATTCATCTTCGGTCCAAGTCATGACAGGTTTCAAATTTGTCACGTTATCAACAGTGACGGAGGGAGGTGTCCACCCTCTTTCAACAAGAATCCATACCCGTTCATCAATGGCTTTTAAAGCCGACCTCATACGGGCTTTCCAATACGCATAATTAGTTCAGTCAAAAATAGGCAATTTATTGTATGATTTCTCCATTTGAACACGCTCTTTTCAAAAATCAATTTATTTTAGAAATTGATATCTTTAGAAAAATTTTGCGGAAGTAAGGAATACGCGATAGAATGGCGTAACCTGCTCTGATACCAATTTGAGAAAGTTGGCGCTTGCGTTCAATTAATAAATAATATAATAAACACCTTTTAACCCAAATTAACCCTAAGCATGCAACTAGGTGTGATTGAAACAATATGAAATCATGCAAGAATTATTCAACACACAAAGTTTAAGGAAAAATCCCCCACAGGGGCAAAACCATTTGTATATCACTATAATTTGTAAAAGACGGTTTACAATCGGATTACAATGAAATACAGGTTGACTAAGAATTACCCGCAGGCATCGAATTCTGTAGTCGCGGCTGGAAGACTCCCTTTCTAGTAGGGTTGACGGCTGGAACTATCCATGTCCAGTAGGGCTGCAATGAAGAGGAATAAGCGGTCCACTTCACAAAGGGTTGAACAACATCAATGGTGTTCTTGGGTTACCAAACTTGATTCAAATAGATATGGAAGATGTGTGAATCTAAAAACCTAGAATCATAGGACTCAATAGGTGAAGACTTTAGGGTTGATATGCTCTGAAAATCGTGGGAAAGTCTTAGAAAAACCAACTATTGATCGTGGTTTAAATAAGGAGTCAAAACCCTAAAAAATCTGCTACACGATCTGGCAGAATTTATCCTCATCGGATCGGTCCGGTTACTTTAGGCGGATCGGTCCGGTGACCTCGGATCGGTTCTTTTTCTGAAGACGGATCCATCCGGTTGGCATCGGATCGGTTTGGCATTTTGACTTCATCGGTTCGTTATGAATCCGGGGTATACTGGCCTCAACTCAGCAGACGGATCGGTCCGGTACCTTTAGGCGGATCGGTCCGGATAAACCGGATCGGTTCTTTTATCTGTGTCGGATCGGTCCGGTAAGGTCAGTTTCCCTTGATTCCTGTTACTCCTTTTGATATTCGGATCCGTTCATGAGCATATGATTCTTGAACTTCCTCAACGGTGTAACGGCGTACGACATATACAATATTAATGGACAAAAATGTCCTTACAGAGGATTTTTAAAAGCCGTTCCTTAAAGCTAAAAATTGAAGGTATATTAGAAGACACGGATTTTAAAACCGTCTTTTTTGGTATATTAAAAGGGACGGTTTAAAAATTCGTCCCAAATATTTATTTAAAAAAATATTCAATTTATACTAAATGGGACGGATTTTTATACCGTCCCTTCTATTCTAACAAAAGGGACGGATTTTTAAAATTCATCCCATTTTGTTTACCAAATGGAACGGTTTGAAGATCCGTCCCTTAAATTATCCTGAAAAAAATTAGTGCTAAAAATTATCATATACTTTAAGGGACAGTTTTAATTATCGTCCTTTTTGATACATACCAAAAGGGACGGTTTTTAAAAATTGTACTTTTTGCTAATATAAAAAAGGACGGTAATTGTTTCTTGTAGTAGCACAAGGGACAAAATGACACTGCCGTCCCAAATACTCCCGTCCCTAATACTCATATTTCTTGTAGTGGTATCAAACTCACCGGTGAAACCGATCGCAAATAATTCAAATCCAAATAACCCATGGTTACCAATGAGGATATCCATCTTATCAGCACAACCCATCTCTGTATTTCTCACGAGGATCGTCTCTACCGAGTTAAAGTCATAATGTTAGACTGATTTGATCCATATCATTAAAGGCTTAATTTTCTTTTCAACAGTTCTGTGATTTCAATTGGTGAAAGAAAACTCATACCCATGGTTCCGATTTGTTTTAAATTGTTTTAGGACTATCAAAATGGTTTCAATTTGGTATTTAATTTGATTTTGCAGGGTTAACATATGGTGTTCTAGACGTATGATCTTATTGAATGATTTATGGGTCATTGCCAACAGATTGAAATTGTTATTTTACAGGTTTGATTTTGTGTTTTGGATTACTTAGACCCATGAGATTGATTGTTTGATTGTTTTTTGTTTAGTTTTTATGGGTATAATCTTTGTGGGGGTTATCAGATTTGAACTTTAGTTTGGTGCCTACGTGTTAATGAAAACATATATGAGTTTAGTTTTGTGGGTTTAATTTTTTATGGACATAATCTCGGTTTTCGATGTTTGATGGAAAGAGTCTCACCTCTTTTGATCTTCTACCATGCAAGAATGAGACGAGGTACATATTGGGTTTTTTATTTTTTATTTCAGTGTATTTATTTCTTCCCTTTCTACACTAACATGTTTTTCAATTCTCCCATTTCTACATTATTATATTTAGTATTTTTTTAAATTATTTTCCTGTCTTAAAAAATTACAACACCGTCGGTTTTGAATTTAGACCCTTTTTTATTTTGATATATCGGTTGTAAGGTAACCTAATTTAATTTTTAGAGGAAATAAATATTAACACCTATCCGATCTGATAATTTTTGAACCTGTGTTTTTGGTTTCTAAAATCAATCACATCTGATTGTGGTGCAGATGAGATTGCTTATTTGATGGGCAAAAAAAGAAGAATGTGTTGCAGACTTGTTTTCTTCTTTGTGTCTACAGGTGCGTGTTTTTTACTCAAATTTTAGGTTACATTTAGAGCTTTGGGTATTGGTGAGTTTTGATATTTTGTGATTTTTAGTTTGAAGTGTCCCCATCTTGAAGTGTACAATCTTCTAAGTGTCCCCACGTTGAAGCATGCAATCTTACTTTATTTGTATTTGAATATTCAGTTTCTATAATTACTATTCAAAATAAAAAGATGTTTCACCACACACTCACAAAAAGTTATTTTATTTGTTTTTGAATATTTAGTTTCTATAGATCCAAATGGATTGTTTATTGTAAACCATTGTATATGTGGAGGACAATACAGTTTAATAATACCTCACAGGTAACCCTTGCATTCCTAAAGGATTTGACTTGCTAATTGATTCTTCTATCTTGAAATTGAGATATATAATATATGTTGGGTGTTGACTATTCTCAGCTTTTGTGAGTCATGTTTGGGACCTATTATGACTCATGTTAAAGTTTATAGTGTTAACTACTACTATGAATTTTAATTTAATGGTCAAACTCTTAAAGTTGGGTCTACAATTTAGTGAATCAACTCGATTTTCTACAAAAAATGGATGAACAATTCCGTTTGTTAATATAATAATTGAGCTAATTTGTTTATCGATTTCCAAAGTTCTTATTTTGTTGTATGTAGAGGACTACTAAGGATAATTATTATTTGATTCCTTATTCGCCATTTGGGTGATTCCATAATTATTGTTATAACTTATAATTATTAGTCGTATTATGAGATCTTTATTTAGAACGATATATGTACGACTAATATTGTTGTGGATTATTTTTTAGTTCTTAAATAGGGTGGATCATCATATAAACAAAGAAACTATTCAATTTTTAAATTTGTTTATAGTTTTTTGTGTTATATAATATTTAACAAATATTACGAGTTCCATGATGGGTTATTATTATTATTGTTTTTATTACGTTGGGTTATGTATTAATAATAGTATAGTTGATACTTTTGTTTTTAAACAGGACAAATTGTTCAGTAAACAAAGGTAATTTTGCTAAAAAAAATTTGATCTAATAGGTTCATACTATTCGTTATATAAATAAATGTTTTCTATTTTACCATGTAACTTTGTTACTACCATTTTGATAGGAATTATTTTCTGAAATCAATGTTCCCTTTGTTAATAACTAACCAATTGATGAATGGGGAGAACATTTATATACAATTTTATTATACTAATGTCAATATTTATTTTATTTACATACAACAAATGCAAAATATTATTTTATTTACATACAAATTTTATCTTCTTGCCTAATATTTATTAGTCGCACGACGAGACAAGTGTTGTAAGAATGTGAGTTCGAGTGCTGATGGGTAGGACTTTGAAAGTTATGAATTTTTTTTTGAATTACACTTAGTTTTGTTGGGGAACGAAATTTTTTTCGTTTTACAATTACGCACATAGAAAATTTTTGTCGTCTTACGATTACGTTGTTCGGAAATTTTCACTGTGCCTTCTCATATGTTGGTTTTACCTTAAGCTAGAAGTATGTTATTCAAAATAACCTGTGTGTTGGTATTTTTGCGGCGGATTAATTGGTAAAATCCATGATATATATACGAGGTATATGACTATTGCTCAATAACAATTGAGGTATATGCTAATTGAGGGATAACAATTGAGGTCTACCTCAATTGTTCCTTAATTCACATCGTTTTCAAATTGAAGCGAACTACCTACTTCGTCCACTTGACATTTAACATATCCCATAAGATATTCCACCTGGTTTGAGTTGAAAAAAGTTGTTGGGTTACCAACTACTACATCTGTACTCAATTCTAAACCAATAAATTTCATTTTAGGAAGTGCACGTGCATCTACGGGATTAGCATTTTCAATATTCCTAAGAATCCCAAATTTTATGGGCACCCATGAGTTGGAATTCAAATTGGATATTGGAGATTGTAATTGCTGCGATTTTTTTGGGATCGATCCTATTTTGATTAGGATGCTCAATTGCCTGACGATCCTTGTTGGAGTTATAATCAAAACCAAAATCAAACTCAAATCTTTTAGACCCATGTTCAACCCGTTCTAGCAGACCCAGGTTCCCAAACTTTTGATTCTTACTTTTATTCTCTCTACTGAGGTCAAGAACTCGAATAGATTTTTTAACGACCTTGCACACAGGGTGATTAAAAAATTGGGAGGTGGCAAGTCTTGTGAGATAATACCCGAACATTTGTATCTGGGAGGAGAAATTAAGATGTTCTAACAGAACATCTTGATGCATATCAATAATCACATACTGATATGCATCTAAATTAATTATGTAGATCTGATATAGCAAGTCTAGTAATTGCATACCATCAGTTCATCATAAAACATCACACTAAAAAAATGCATCAGTTCAGGTATAACAAATACACTGAAGTATTCAACAAACTAGCTCATGAAGTAATCAACAAACTAGAAACTCCTCTAATTAAAGAAAATTCTCCTCTTAAAGAAATTTCAGCAAACTAGTAGTCCTAAGTAGTACCTTTATATATATAGTACTCCCTTATTTTGTATAGTGGCAGCATACACTGGCAGTATATATGCCACGACTCATGGTGTGCACATCATGTTTAAACATAGTGCCTAAGTGTTCTCATCATATACTTGCATATATTAGCAACCTAAGTGTTCACATCATTTTTTTTTATAGTGCCTCACCTGATTATAAGTTGTATTCGATGAACTAATATATCCTTTAATTGTAGCTTCCACCGCGATAAAAGGACAGGTGGTCCAACTAAAGGAACGGACCTTGAGAAGGTGACTAGAACCGATGGAAAAAAGTTGACTATTAAAATTGCAAGGGCTAAGGGAAGGTCGACAAATGTGGTTCAATCTTCTAAACTATCAAGCGAACTTGGAATCATTGCATGAAGTCTCATCCCGGTTCCTATGAAATGGAAGGACATGTCTGGAAATGAGAAGGAAGAATCCTTAAAACGACTCGATGTAAGTAAAAACAACTATGTTATTAATCAGGCTTATGAAATTTGTAAGGACATTTTTGTCCATTATCAATTTGTATGTCGTACGCCGTTACACCGTTGAAGAAACTCAAGATCGCATCTACTTCAACGGATCCGAATATGAAAGTGTCTTCAACATCATAGCCTCTGCGAGAATGAACTTGGTAAAATTTTGTTTTTACGTTCCTTAAAGTTCATATTTAGTATTGGGAAATTTTTATAAAATGTTTTTTATAAAAATTAGAAGTAAGTTTTTTCAAGCAAAATGAGGCTTTTAAAAGTTTTTTAGTTTTCTGGGAAGCCGGTCCGGTCCGGTCCGCCTCTATACCGGACCGATCCGCCTCCGGACCGATCCTCCCTCTACCCGGACCGATCCGCCTTGCTTTGTCCAGTAGACCACGGATCGATTGTGAACCGAAGAAGGCAAATTTTAAAAGAACCGATCCGAGGTCGGACCGATCCGCCTCCAAGCCGGACCGATCCGCTTGGGATAAACTCGAACAGTTCCGTGAGTTGTTTTTCCACCAACTTATTTTTCCTATATATATACCTATTTCGGTGGTGTATTTTTTAAGTCTTTGAGAAAACGTTTTTAAGAGTACAAACACAACAAGACTTCAATTTTCGATGTGCTAAACATCTTTTTGATTCACACACAAAAATCCCAATTACTTTTGTGAATCTTTTAGAACCCTAGAACACAAACTTCGTTGTTGTTCATCTTTGTGGAGAGATCTTTGCAACCGAGGGCTGCGTGTCATTGCTAAGGGAGTCTCTACAAAGTTTTATGGCTGCGTGTCATTGAGGAGAGCTGCGATTCTTTCTTCGTTGTTTGGGCTGCGAGTCCTTGGAGGGTGCTGCGTGTATTCTCTTGCTGAGTTCAAGACTGCGTGTCTTTGTGGGTTGGCTGCGCGTTGATCCATTGCAGATTTCTCTATGTATTTGTAAGTTACGGCTTGTATATTCGTAGTGAAATAAAGGTTTTACCCGAAAGGGTTTTTTTTCCTGAATTATGTGTCTCAGCATATTTTTGTGTCACATGCTTTATTTATTTATGGGTTGACACACGCCCCTTAGATGCATGATTAGGGGCTAAAATTAAATAAGTGTTCTATATTAGAAATTTGCGAAGTTAATCAGTTATCACACGTTCTCAAAATTGATTTATTTTATATACTAATTTATATAAATTATGAATTTTCAGTCAAAATTTGACATTAAATTAAACTAGAGGACGAATATGTTAGAAACAGTGTCGAAAAATTGTTGATGAGTCGAAGCAGGGGTGCAAGATATAGACATCGACAATGGTTAAGAAATCACAAATTAATTGAAGAGGCACGACGTAATTAGCCAAAAACATGAGTCAATAAAATTGAAATGCTCTTTGTGATTTGTTCTCTAACTCGGAGCATCAGGTATAATAGTTTTATAAAATATAAAAATTATGTTGTTTTAATTGACACATAACATACTTATTATCCATCAACTATTATTGAAGCGTCAATCTGAGGTTAATAAGAATAATCGAGTGATGCAAACTATCAAACACAATCAAGGGCCGAGGGCAATTGTAACAGCTCGTTATCACTTGGTATAAATTTTTATATATTTATTTTCTCTAAAGTTGGTCTTATCTTTAACAAAAATTGATGATAATGATTGTCTATCGTGATTATGAAGAATGATGAGGCGAATGAGGAACTAGATCGAATTGAGTTCAGCAAGAAAAGCCACTGCACTAATGAAAAATGGTCTTCTCCCAAAGCTGAGGAACTATATGTAAGAATATAACATATATTAGAAAAATACCATAACTTCGATTTTTTGAAATGATATATACTAATTTGTTTTGTTGATTAAGATGAAGTAGTTGCAGGCTTAGCCTATTCCCGAGGGTAGTGAACCTTTGTCTCCTGATGAGATAGCTGATTGAGTACTTGGTACTAAAGCGGGATACATCATAGGTCTTGGGCATGGATTGAAAGCTACCAAATCATAAACATCATGACAAGACGCAGAGTTGGAGGAGGCCCTTAGTGACGCTCAAAGAGCGAATCACGGGTTAAAAGAACAACTATAGGCTTATAATGAATGTCTAGAATGTTTAGAGGCTCGTCAATTTTGATTGGAGAAGATGTGGGATGCTGTAAAAGCACCAGGTTCACTTCCTCCCACATTTACTATATGGTAAGTTTTAAGAATTTCAATGTTGAGTTTATTGAAATTACATTGTTGGTTTCACATCCTTTGACTTATTTCATATCTCTATCGGTGATGCTATTACCTTATTTGCTGAATTGGTGGAAGGGGTATTTGGGTGGATTGTCAATGGGTTTCTTATTTTTTTTTCATTAATTTAATAGGATCATTTTATTGTATAAATAAAGGAAGCTCTACCGATTTTTTTAAATATTAAAAATAAAATTGAATTTCGTAATTTTTTTGGTGTTTAGCTCAATGTGTGTTATTTCTTAGTTGATGTTATTCTATTTATCAATTGTTAATACACTTATAAAGTTAGAAACTAATGCCTTGGTACTTTTTGAATTGTAGATTAGGACGTTGTGAGGATGCTTTTTGGGAAATTTTTTTTGGGATGATGATGAAGATGGAAGGAGAACTTAACAAACTTGTTGCCAATTGTTTTTTGGAGGCTACTTTGTAATTGATTAGAAATTAATGCATTGCGAAATATAAAGTACAAACTAAAGCCATAGGAATTGTTCTTTGGAGGCTACTTTGTAGTTCATGTGTTGTAACAAAAGATGTATGCTACTTTGTAATTAATCAATGATATAAGTGGTGTTGAGATAATTGCATGAATGCTTTCGTATCAATTATATAAACTTTTGAACCTTAATATTGAGAATGTATGTGATGGTAGATGATTGCTTATATAATGTCGATTTTATAATTATTATTTATTTGATTGAATATCTATATGAGAAATGAAAAAATTATGAGTTCAAAATTTATAATTTTTTGACAATAAAATTCATTTCGTGTCAAAAATATTTTGTCCCTGGAGTATATTAATATTGATTAAATGGTTATCTTTTTGCATATTATCATTTACAGTAGGTGACAAAATTTGCATTTTTTACAGAAAAAATAAGATCTTTGGCAACAAATAATTTTGTCACTAAAAGTCTGCTATTACGTGACAGGGAATATTTTGTCACCAAAAGGTGTACTATTTGGTGACGACATTTGTATTTCGTCACCAAAACCTTTAGCGACGGGGCTTTCGTGAAGGACGATTGACGAAAATTTTTCGTCAAAAAGTTTTTGGTGACGAAATATGTTTATTTGGTAACAAATTTTTTTGCCACTAATTATCTGTTTTGTTATATTGAGAGTTCTTACCAAGAATTTATGCAAAAGTTGGTGGCTGAGATTGATCAGCGTGGAGCGACTTCCTAATCGGTGTTGAAACACAAAGAGGATTGCAAGCTTCAACATATAAGGGTTTATAGTCATATCCAAACAAGGAAGTGGATTGAAACCCATGGGAAACTGTAGGATGGTTAAGATAATAGTGAGGAATGTATAGAGAAGGAGCTTCTCTCTCTATATTTTTATTAGACTTTTGTCACTTTACTAAGAATGCCTTGTGTTATTAGATTTTTTTTATGGGATTTACATCTGTTTTTGCGACTGTGAATGTAATGGAGTGGCAGATATGTTATCAAAACAATACATAATGAGAAAGTATACATAAATAAAAGCAAAATGGTTCGGAAGACAATATTATAGTACCCACTCGATCACTAATGATTGTACCGTTAATGGATGGATTTTAAATGGACCAAACTAAAGCTTGAAAAATGGAAAAGTTTTTGTTGGATATTTATGATGTGGTTTTTTCAGTCTCGTAACTATAAATTTATCAAAATATCTAAACTTTGCTTCACAAAAATAAAAACACTAGTATAACAAATGCCCAACTGGGCAAAACGAGTTCTTTAAGGGTTGGAGCGGTCTAATAATAAGCCCCACTAGCATCTTTGGACAACTTTTGTGTGTGCATGAAATATCAATAATATTCAATTTAGTAGTAATGCACACTTTTACACTTTAAGTACATATGCTAGTTTTTTTTTTTCTTTAACAGAAGTACATATGTTCTTTAAGAGTGGATAATAGTTGACGCACGAAAGAGTCGGGAAATCCTATTATCTATAGGATTATTATCTTCACCTTTTGACACATAAGGCATAATCCACCAATTTATGTTTTCCCCTCTATAAATATCTTACCCACACCGCTCTTTAATTCAGTAAATCTAAGGAATAAACAAAAAAATTGTCAAATTAAAAAGACAATTACTTCCTCTTAACAAATCTCCGTCACCGACACCTCCAATGACAAAAAATAATAAGTTCGTTGAAAATCTTGTATTAGTGATATCTTTCTTATTGTGATCCCTAATTTGCTCTTTGGGATTAAACTCCATAATTAAATGTATTTTGAGGTGTTCAACTTAGGATAATCGGGTCGGCATCAATTTCTCGACCCGATTAGCCAATACGGGTATAAAGAAAAAGGCGCTAAATTTGTTTATAATTGTAATCTACGGAGATAGTATAAAATTACTAGGGTTGGAGACAGAGCGTGTTATATGCTTATCAGATTTTGCCTCAGGTTAGAAAGTTTGAATTTTACCCAAATGCCATCACGGGTTTCATGATTTATGTGTTGACATGTGGTAACACCTCTGCCCTTCCACCATAAGAGAGAATAGTAAGAACTATACCATTAGAGCCTAAGAGCATTCACAATGGAGATGCAAAATGCCAAAGAAATTTGCATCTTTACAAATTAGACTGTTTGCACTGGTGAAGTTTAACGAGCAAATTTCGTTGTCAAATTTGTAAGGGTTCTGTAAAGATACAAACTACGGAGAGAATTTGTAAAGGGTTCCTACGAACTTCTGAAGTCCGTAAGGGTTCCTACAAACTTCTTTGCTTCGTAAGAATTCTTACGAACTTCAGAAATTCGTAGGAAGTATTATTAATACATTAAAAAATTAAATTTGAGTTCCTACGAACTATATTAATTCGTAAGAATTTCCTACGAACTAATATAGTTCGTAGGAACTTATTTTACTTTTCACCATTGTGTTGACTCTATGTAAACGAAAGGTAACTCACCTTTTTAAGTCTGTATATTACCTTTCGTTGGATTTCACCAATCCAGATGCTCTAAGGGTTTTATGCGTAGTCATCAAACACAATGTCTTTGTTTTCTATGTAAAGTTAAGATTGTAAAAAATGTATATTGGATTGAAATATTTATACTTCTTAGCAAAAATATGTCATCTTTTTATTGTCTAACCAATCTCGAACGACATTTTTTGTTTTTGAAAAACACAAAGCTTCAACTGTGCAAGTAAGAATAAAATAGTTGAATGACGTGTCATACATAAACTAGTTAGTATATATTCCAGGTATAATTATTTCACAAAGTTCAGTTGTTTACCTTTCCAAGTGATCCCTTTAAAAGGGTGGGATGATTTAAAATTCAGTTCAAGAACGAAGTGAGATATTTTTTTTTTTAATAAGTAAAGAATTCAGTAGGTAAAATTAAGTGAGATTATTTTGGAAACATAAATTACAAGTTTGGGAATTAGAATTTGAGCCTAGTGAGGTGTTTCGCAAAACAAAGGGGCTGTATCTGGATTTTTGTCAAAAGCAAGGGGCTTAAAATCAATTTAGCCAAAATTTCAACTATGCACTATGATTAAGGGATGCGTAATGTTTCCTATATTCCAAAATTTCAATCATTTTTTCAAAAGGATTATAAATACTTTGGATGTTGATAAGCACCCAAAAGTGTGAAGATTATACCTAAAATAAACGTTTTTTAATTGCAAATTCTCGATAAAATTGCCCATATGCTCGTATATGTCTATCGTCCAGGTCAATGTTCATTTGTGGTCTCAAACGCTCTAAATCAAGTCAAATGCGATAAAGATGCAATTAAATGACCCTAAACACAATCCCCTACCAAATACCCAAGCCAAAAAACCAAGTGTAGACCCTCCCGAACTCGTTCCATATATTGCCCAGTGTGTGTGTGTTGTACTAGCATCATTTCTTTTTATACATATATTTGATAATTGTTTGTGTCATTTTCATTTCTTATTATTGTATTTTATTATTTTTTAGCATCATTTTACGAGTGGTTTATTATTTTGTATAAATATTAGATAGTGTGTACGTGTCATTTTATACATAGTGGTATGTCCGTGTTTGTATATATTAGGTCTGTGTTGTTAATATTTTATTTTATTTAATGTTATTCGTTTTATATTTATAAATTTAGATTTATTTTTTTCTTTATAAGTGTGGGGCTTTAGTTTTTTTTATATTTTTATTTTATTTTATTTTACATGTGTGTATATATATATATATGTATATATATATATATATATATATATATATATATATATATATATATATATATATATATATATATATATATATATATGTATGTATGTGTGTGTGTATTCTATATTTTAATACATATGATAATATAAATTACTCTCTCACACACACACACTATCCTCATACACCCACACCCCCCTAACAACCCACTCACCATACACCTTATTATCACACATATACACACACACACACAAAAAAAATTGATTATTCTCTCTCATCACTCATGTTCTCTATCTGGACAACCAACTCCTTCTCACTCCTCTTTCTCCAATAAAACACCCACTCACTTACCTCTATGTCCTACCTTCATAACCAATAACTTCAACACACATCCTAACCCATTTTCAAACATACCGGACTACCTCACTGAGGCCATAAATCTGGAGACAAGTCCAGTCTCCAAGCTCTGGCCAAGCCCCCTACTAGCGTTAGTCACCCTTGTTTCGGCCACCCACAAATTCAACTTGTCAGAGTTCATTGCCAATAGCCTACCACCGTCGACCTTCTACCTATGGCACCACCAAGGCATCCTCACCTCCAGCTAAACCCATCAGCGATAGCCCAAGGCTGTTCAAACCCAAGCTCCCCACAAACCGACAATAGCCCCTGCCATCAAAACACGTCGGAACACCACTTCGGATGGCCTAAATCTCATGCCAAACCGGTTCTAGCCCCATTTAACTCTGGCCACTGGAAACTCCTCCTGACTCGCACCTATACCCAAAGCCATACCCCAAACTGATTCAAATCTCATTGTAAATCTAAGACCTAAACCTTTCCATACATTTATGGCACACAATCTAATTCTAAATACAATTGAAATGGCATAAGTTTAAAATAACGTCAAAAATTCTGGTAGGTTGTTATCTTATGTTCATCAATATACTCCTAAGTTATTCAGGGTTTATGTTCTTCAACCAAGAAACCAAAAAGATTCCATCTTTATGTGTCATAGAAATAAAATTTCAAAATATAATCTAATTCCCAAATCATAAATGGGTTTTTACTGTTGGAAAAATTGGACTTAAATGGGTTTTAAGAAAGTTGTACAGAATTTTCTGGACAGAATTTTGAACAACTTTGAGCTCAAATTTAGGTGGGACCCACACTACGAAAATTGTGAGACCATATACGAACGCGTTCACCTCCGCAAGGAGATTAACGTAGTATATTCATATGTCCAATTTCAATAAGTTGTGAATGATATTTATGTCCCCAAAATGACTCACAAAGCAATGAAAGTTAATGAATTGGGTGTGTTTTTACTCTTGTCCCACATTGGAAGAGTAGTGGAATTTTGATGAGTTAATAACACCCCGAGTATGGACTAAGGCTTGGATGCCTTGGGGGTATCCCAACTCTTTGAAGGGGAGATGACCTAAGCTATGCACGAGTTGACTTTCGGTCAAAAGTCCACACGCGCGCGCGCGCGCGTCCGACGGGCTCGGCTCGGCTAGGGCTCGGGCTTGGGCTTATAAAAATCTCCTACTTTTTTGGGCCGAATTTTATTTAACTTTCTGGGCTTTAATTATTAATTAATTACGAAATTAATTAATTAATTAATAAACTGTTGGCAGTTATTGCCAACGGTCAACGGTTAATTTCGTTTAACTGTTTGGCAGTTATTTGCCAACCGTCACCTACTTTGCTATAAATGCAGATGCCTCCCTCCATTTTTAAACAATGAAATTTTCCCTCCTCCAGAATTGCTGTCATTTCTGTCCCAGAATTCCTGTCATATCTGTTCTGAAATTTCTTTCTCCAGCATAACATATGTTGTAGTGTTGTTGAGTAAAGGCCACACAGAATTTGAGTTCGTTGAAATTAATTATTGTTGTGCTACATAATTAATTGAGGAAATCCGTTCTATCTTGGGAGACAATATTCATCAACCTCGGAGCACATTGGAGGGAATAAATTGTCTTAAGGAAACTGTTCATAACAGGGCTCGGATTTATCTTTAATTCTTTTATTATTTCTGCAAATTCAAGTAAGTGTTTCATTTATGTAATTCTGTTTTAATTCTGTAATTATATTAAATTCATAATTCTGTACAATTGTTATTTATAAATAGTAGACATAACAATCTTAAGACAATTTATTAGTTCTACTGTTTTTAGTGTACAAATTTTTTTTTTATTACAGAAATTTATTTATTGTAAAGAAATCTGTTTTGACACAAAAAAAATGAATTAATTTACTGCTTTATTGTAGAAATTAGTAAAACAATTTTGATATAGAAATCAATTTCTATACTGGTTTTATATTCTGTTTTAGAAAATAAAATTTTATTTGTGTATTCTTGTTAAAATCTGTTTATGATATATATTTTAATCTTAAATTATAATTCTGTTTTGTACGGAATTCTTTTTTAATATTAAAAATTAGTGTGACACAGATTTTATAATTTAATTCTGTTTGTACGGAATTCTGTTTATATTTCACTTTTATTCTGAATTATTATTTGAATTCTTTTGGAATTCATTTATTGTGAATCATATTTGGAGGAAATTGTTGCACATAATTTTGTATTCTGTTTTGATTAATTCATTATATATGAATTTTATCATTGATAAAAATTCTGTTTTTGTAACAGAAATGGAATCGCAAAGTACGAACACTACTCCGACGAAACTGATTGTCACCAACACCAATGAGACTGCACCCGTATCTATGCCACACGGGGAGAAACCTGAAAAGTTCATTGGGGCTGACTTCAAACGTTGGCAAGGACAAATGTACTTCTATCTCACTACCTGCCAACTGGGCAGGTTTGTATATGAAGATTGCCCCTCTATTCAAGAGGGAGATGATGCTGAAAAGGTTGCTGCTGTCGATGCTTGGAAGCACTCGGACTACCTATGCCGAAATTATATTTTGGCCTACTTGGACAAGACTTTGTACCATGTCTATTGCACTATCAAAACTTCCAAGGAATTATGGAATTCTTTGGAAAAGAAGTATAAACCAAAAGATGATGGGATGAAGAAATTTATCGTTGGGCGTTTTCTGGACTTCAAAATGGTTGATTCCAAATCTGTGATCTGGCAAGTGCAAGAATTCCAAGTGATCCTCCACGACATTCATGCTAAAGGAATGTCAATCAGTGAAACTTTCCAAGTTGCTGCAATTATTGAAAAGTTGCCACCTTCTTGGACTTTGTTCAAAAACTATCTCAAGCACAAGCGTAAGGAGATGAATGTGGAGGAGTTGGTGGTCCGGCTAAGAATCGAAGAAGACAACCGTGAATCTTAAAAGAAAAGTGGGATGAATCCGATGGAAACAAAGGTTCATGTCGTTGAAGGTCCTAAAAAGAACAAACGAAAGTATGATGGGGAAGGCACTTCCAAACATAACAAGAAAAAGTTCAAAGGCAAATGCTACAATTGTGGTAAACCGGGACACCGCTCAAGTGAGTGTCGTAAGCCTAAGAAGCAAAATAAAAATAACTCTCAAGCAAATGTGACTGAGGGTGAGAATATCACCAATGATTTGGCTGATATGAATCTTTCTGCCGTTGTCTCTGAATGTAACTTGGTTGGAAATACCAAGGAATGGTGGGTGGACACTGGAGCCACACGACACATTTGTGCAAACAAATGGATGTTCTCCACCTATAAGCCTTTGGAAAATGAGGAGAACCTTTTTATGGGAAATTCTTCCACTTCTAAAGTGGTGGGACAAGGAAAGATTGCTTTGAAAATGACTTCTGGAAAGGAACTTACTCTCAACAATGTTCTTCACGTGCCTGATATCCAAAAGAATCTGATTTCTGGATCTCTCCTTACTAAGAATGGTTTCAAGCTTGTGTTTGTATCTGATCGCTTTGTGTTGTCTAAAAATGACATGTATGTAGGAAAGGGCTACCTAAATGAGGGGCTCTTTAAACTGAATGTTCTTACTGTAACCCCTAAAACATCTGTTTCAATGAATGAAGTTGCTAGTTCTTCTTACTTGATTTAGTCATCTAATATTTGGCATGCTAGATTGGGACATGTTAATTTTGATACATTGCATAGATTAATTAACTTGGAATTTTTGCCAAAATTCAATATTGATAAAAATCATAAATGTGAAATTTGTGTGGAATCTAAATTAGCTAGATTACCTTTCCATTCTATTGAAAGGATAACTGAACCTTTAGATTTAATGCACACCGATATTTGTGATTTAAAATTTGTTCAAACTAGAGGTGGGAAAAAGTATTTTATTACTTTTATTGACGATTGCACAAAATATTGCTATGTATATTTGTTACATAGTAAAGATGAGGCTATTAATGCATTTAAACAATATAAGAATGAAGTTGAGAATCAATTAAGCAAAACGATAAAGGCTATTAGAAGTGATAGAGGAGGTGAATATGAATATCCATTTGAGGAATTTTGTTCTGAAAATGGGATTATTCATTAAACAACCGCTCCTTATTCTCCTCAATCGAATGGTGTTGCTGAACGCAAAAACCGTACTTTGAAAGAAATGATGAACTCAATGTTATTAAGTTCAGGAGCTCCACAAAATTTGTGGGGGGGAGCCTTACTTTCTGCTAATTACATTCTCAATAAAGTAGCTCATAAAAAGACTCACAAGACACCTTATGAATTATGGAAAGGTCGAAGACCTTCCTATAAATATTTACGAGTGTGGGGGTGCTTAGCTAAAGTGATGGTTCCTAAACCTAAAAAGGTAAGAATAGGGCCAAAAACCGTGGATTGTGTATTCATCGGTTATGCTACTAATAGCAGTGCATATCGATTTCTAGTTTGTAAATCTGAGATTTCGGACATTCATGTAAATACGGTTATTGAATCGAGGGATGCTTCATTTTTTGAAAATGAATTCCCGTATAACATGACCCGAGAATCTGGTCCTTCTAAAAGGACAAATCAAGCTACTACAAGTGGTACTCATCAACCTATTGAATCAATAGAGGATGAACCAAGACGTAGTAAAAGAGCAAAAACCTCGACTTCTTTCGGTCCGGATTTTCTAACATATTTGTTAGAAAATGAACCTCAATCGTATAATGAAGCTATATCCTTATCCGATGCTTCCAATTGGAAAGAAGCAATTAATAGTGAAGTTGAATCCATATTACAAAATCATACATGGCAACTAGTGGATCTTCCACCAGGTTCAAAACCATTAGGTTATAAATGGATCTTCAAAAAGAAATTGAAGGCCGATGGATCAATTGATAAATATAAAGCTAGACTTGTAGCTAAAGGCTATAGGCAAAAGGAAGGGTTGGATTACTTCGACACATATTCACCGGTAACAAGAATAACGTCCATTCGGATGTTAATAGCAATAGCTGCTATTAATGGACTTGAAATACATCAAATGGATGTAAAAACTGCATTCTTAAACAGTGAACTAGACGAGGAAATTTATATGGAGCAACCTGAAGGGTTCAAAGCTCCCGGATAAGAAGGAAAAGTATGTAAGCTTGTTAAATCACTATATGGATTAAAACAAGCACCTAAGCAATGGCATGAAAAATTTGATAATGCAATGTTATCAAATGATTTCAAAATTAATGAATGCGATAAATGTGTTTACTTTAAATACATTCAAAATGGATATGTCATTGTATGCCTCTATGTTGATGATATGCTTATCATGGGTAGTAACTTGGAAATTGTCAAAACTACAAAACAAATGTTGAGTAGTAGATTTGACATGAAAGATATGGGAATCGCTGATGTTATATTAGGAATTAAAATTTCTAGAACATCGGATGGACTTATATTATCTCAATCTCATTACATTGAGAAAGTTCTTGAAAAATTCAAGAAGTATGATATTAGTCCTACCAAGACACCTGTAGATGTAAATTTACATCTGGCAAGAAATAATGGTGAAAGCATATCTCAACTAGAATATTCTCGTATTATTGGCAGTTTAATGTATGTCATGAACTGTACGCGACCGGACATAGCATACTCAATAAGTAAGCTAAGTCGATTTACGAGTAATCCAGGAAGAGATCACTGGAAAGCAATATTGAGAGTTTTGGGTTATTTAAAATATACTCAAAACTATGGATTGCATTACTCAAAATATCTAGCTGTTCTTGAAGGACATTGCGATGCAAATTGGATATCTGATACAAAAGACTCTAAGTCTACGAGTGGGTATGTGTTTACCCTCGGAGGTGCAGCCGTATCTTGGAAATCCTCAAAATAAACGTGCATTGCTAGATCGACAATGGAATCTGAATTCATTGCACTAGACAAAGCTGGAGAAGAAGCTGAATGGCTTCAAAATTTCTTAGAGGATGTTCCAAATTGGTCTAAACCTGTGCCCGCAATATGTATACATTGCGATAGCCAATCAGCGATTGGAAGGGCACAAAATCACATGTATAACGGAAAGTCACGACATATTCGTCGTAGACACAATACCGTTAGACAACTTCTCTCAAACGGAATTATCACAATTGACTATGTAAAGTCAAAAGATAATATATCGGATCCACTAACGAAAGGTTTAAACCGAGAGCAAGTTGAAAGATCATCGAGAGGAATGGGTTTAAAGCCTATAAATAAATAAGAATCAATATAGTGGCAACCCAACCTAGCTGACTGGAGATCCCAAGATCTAGGTTCAATGGGCAAACCGAACTACATTGTATTCAGTAAGCACTGGAGGATATTTAATCCTATCCATTCCAAAGATGAGACAGTGCATATCTGCCGCGAAATTAGGATAAGTTATGCTTTTAATGACATATATATCTTAGTACGTCTAAGTGGGGTATTGCAGAATACTCTTTATGGAAGTCGCTTACGTGAGTAAGAAGGGGGCTACTTCTATGAGAATAATGAAAGGGATATTTTCTAAAATACTTGCGGAACCAAGTGGTGTTCACGGCCAAAATGAACACAAACGTGAGAACCAATTGTGTTGAAGAATTGTTGTGTGAATACTGTTGTCTAGGTTTACAAAAATGGTTGACGGTTCAAGGACGTGAAGTCTACTGATTAACCAAGTAAATCCGATAGTATATCACTAAGGAAAGTTCAAGGCCACTAGGCTACTTCTCCTGATGCAATAAGTCTTCAGTTTTACTTAACTTGTGTCTGCATCTGCATTTGCATCTGTTTTGTTTTATTTATAGCGATATATCATTCATGTGGGGGATTATTGGAAAAATTGAACTTAAATGGGTTTTAAGAAAGTTGTACAGAATTTTCTGGAAAGAATTTTGAGCAACTTTGAGCTCAAATTTAGGTGGGACCCACACTACGAAAATTGTGGGACCATATACGAACGCGTTCACCTCCGCAAGGAGATTAACGTAGTATATTCATATGTCCAATTTCAATAAGTTATGAATGATATTTATGTCCCCAAAGTGACTCACAAAGCAATGAAAGTTAATGAATTGGGTATGTTTTTACTCTTGCCCCACATTGGAAGAGTAGTGGAATTTTGATGAGTTAATAACACCCCAAGTATGGACTAAGGCTTGGATGCCTTGGGGGTATCCCAACTCTTTGAAGAGGAGATGACCTAAGCTATGCGCGCGCGCGCGCGTCCGTCCGTCCGGCCGGCTCGGCTCGGCTCGGCTCGATTCCGGCTAGGGCTCGGGCTTGGGCTTATAAAAATCTCCTACTTTTTTGGGCCAAATTTTATTTAACTTTCTGGGCTTTAATTATTAATTAATTACGAAATTAATTAATTAATTAATAAACTGTTTGCAGTTATTGCCAACAGTCAACAGTTAATTTCGTTTAACTGTTTTGGCAGTTATTTGCCAACCGTCACCTACTTTGCTATAAATACAGATGCCTCCCTCCGTTTTTAAACAATGAAATCTTCCCTCCTCCAGAATTGCTGTCATTTCTGTCCCAGAATTCCTGTCATATCTGTTCCGAAATTTCTTTTTCCTGCATAACATATGTTGTAGTGTTGTTGAGTAAAGGCCACACAGAATTTGAGTTCGTTGAAATTAATTATTGTTATGCTACATAATTAATTGAGGAAATCCGTTCTATTTTGGGAGACAATATTCATCAACCTCGGAGCACATTGGAGGGAATAAATTGTCTTAAGGAAACTGTTCATAAGAGGGCTCGGATTTATCTTTAATTCTTTTATTATTTCTGCAAATTCAATTAAGTGTTTCATTTATGTAATTCTGTTTTAATTCTGTAATTATATTAAATTCATAATTCTGTACAATTGTTATTTATAAATAGTAGACATAACATTTACTTCATCAATTGATCATCTAAACTACACATTATATCAATTTCATAAAAAAAATCCATTTACTTGTGAGAACCCTTCCCAATATTTTTTTTGTTCTACATGTACCATCATATGAACATGAATACACGTCAATTTCATTTAAATCAAGTTAATTACATGTCTTGGATTTTTTTGTAGGGTCAAATATCTCTCTTGTGTGTGTTGATTTGATGTTATAATCCTTGGATTTTCTCCCAAATTGGCCTCTTCTAGCTTTCTCCTTTGATTTTTCTTCTTCCTCCTTTGTTCCTTCTCTTTTAGGGTTTAGAATAAATTTTATGGCTGCCTCACATCTCTAACCCTTAATTTTAATTTACGAATCCTGAAATTAAGTTATTAGCCACATCAAAATGATCCAAAGTCCCCTATGTGAGCTCAAACTAGTCTAAAAAGCCATCGGAACCCATTTACAGTGCTCAGATATATAATTCGGACTATTTTGACCTATTTCGGACAAATCGTGCACTCAAAATCACCATCAGAGTCACTAAACCATATTATCATATTTCATCGAAAAAAATATCCCGCACAAATTCCCCGATTGCGAATACCGTCAATTCCCGTCGTTTATACTCACATACGACGCACTACACTTTACTTGATTAAATTTACTTAAACACGTTGGTAAATTTACCATATATATATATATATATATATATATATATATATATATATATATATATATATATATATATATATAATAAGTGACAAGGTTTGTTTACTATTTCAAAATATCAATGGTTGAGATCGAATTTTTGGGTGCGATCTAAGGGTTTTACATTATGCCATGTCATTGTGACTTTGAAAATGAGACAACTTACCCTTTCAAATAGCTAGGATCTTCTCTTTGTTCTTCCACTTCTATCCAATAGCTTAATTTCTTCCAACAATTTTTTGAAGAATTAACCTAATTAATGATTAGTAGCTCCTCTAATGACTTAGGACCTTTTTCTCTATTCCGCTTTTGTTCAACCAGCTATGTTCTCACGAATAATTAAGGTATCAATTCGTTCGAAGAAATTAATTATTTCCGCTTATGTTTAACCTAGATTTAACTCTGCATTAATTCGATAATTTCTAAGTTTATACCTTTCATCAATAAATGTTTTTCATGTCGATCAATTAATATAGGTGTATGTATTTGTTTTCAATTATAATCAAATCATTGTAATTTTCTAATTCATGCACTGAATTAACACGAATACTGAATGAATGATTTGATTGGGTCTATTTATAATTTTCTTTTCATTTTATATGAACATATTTTGATTTTTTATTTTGATTTTATAGCAGGTTGTGTATGAATATGTTTTTATTGTGTGTTCATGTGTGTGTGTTCATGTGTTTGTGTGCTTTATGTATATACAGGTTGTTCATGTATATACACTACACCAAAAATGCTAATCTGGCACGGTGTGGCAAGGAGATTCTGGCACGGTTTTAAGCAGTGCCAGAATTTGGCACGATTTTAGCATAAACTGGCACGGTTTAAATGAGTGCCAAATTCTGGCACGGTGTAAAACCGTGCCAAAAGTGGGTACAGTTCATTAAAAAAATAATATCCTAAAATTTCAATTGGGGACCAAAACTTTCAAGGCGGGATGATGTCCTCTCTTCTCTCTAAGTCTCTCTCTTTCTCCACGCAACCAGGCGACCACGAACAACCATCCTCTGCTTCGCCGCCTCCATCATCCACACTACCCGCCTACCAGCCGCCTCCATCATCCACTCTACCCGCCGCCTACCCTCCGCCTCCATCAACGCTGCTTCGTCTACTACCATCCTCTGCTTCGTCTACTTCGTCTACTCATCCTCTGCCGCCTACTCATCCTCTGCTTCGTCTACTACCAGGCGACCTGACATCATCCTCTTCTTCTGGCCATCCACGAACTGCCATCGGAGTTAGGTCAGACCAACCTCCAAAGGTTTGGTCATCTCCAAAAGCTTCGACAATTTGGTTTGATCATCAACATAGGTAATTTATGCATTCCATCTAATAAGAAATTCGAGATTAAAGATTTGGTCGATCTGCTTGAGTCTCACGATCCAACTTCACATCCAACTCTACATCCAGACATTGTTGAATAATTTTTCTTGTTTGATTTCATGAATATTGGTTGAAATTTAGTTTACCTACTATTTTTTTTATTGATAGTATCATTTTTTGTAGAGAATAATAAGTGGTTACCATGGAGGTGTTTATCACATTTGTTGTTGGTAGATTTCATAGAGATAATGCCTTCGTTGGAGGTAATGCCTTTCTTAGTAATGCTAAGAGCCTTGCATAAGATCAACACTAATCCCTTAATTACTAGCATGAAGTGTTGAATAAAATCAGTATTTCTAGAACATGAGTAATAGTCATAGCTGTTTTAGGCTTGTTGAAAATTTTTATAGATTCAGTTGACTATTAAAAGTTCTTCTTCTTAAGCATCATGGTCAAGGGCTTACTGATAAGGACATATATCTTCTCAAAAAAATTCTAAAAAAAAATGCTAATCCAAAGCATAACCTTAGAGCCTTAAATATCTTAGGCAAGGAGTAGTTCGTCATGGCATCAATTTTACTTTTGTCTTCGGGAAGGACCAGTTCCATATTATCTTTCTAAATAGATGAATTAATGTATTTGTCGAGTACTTCGATGAAACATATCTTCACTTGTAACAAATTTCATTGTTACTTAGGGTTTTCAATTGTGTGTTAGATTTAGAAATTATTTAGTTGATATATTTGTTGAATTCATACTCTAGTGAAGTATATCTGAAATGAAACATTGATTCTTATTCACTGTATTTTATATTCTCATGCCTAATTTTGCGATTTATTTTTTTCTTAGGATAGTATTGTGTATAATTCAAGGTGGTCATAATACGACAAGGGAGAAGATTACTGAGAGCCCGTGGTTTCAGCTCCGATGGATTTTGGTTCGTGTTTCCTTTATGTCTCCATAATAAATTTCTTTTACATACTAGATATTTTTGTATGTTACAATCTATTGAAAATGTCGTATGCTACATGTTTGATAAAATGCTAAAGAGAGATTACCTTGGTGCAATGTCCTGTTTGAGTTCTAGAATTATGTTTTGATTGAAGCTATTTGGCCTAGTTTGTGTCTCGTGTTGCTCCCCTTTTGAAAATTGCTCTTCTTGTTCTATGTCTACAGCTAGCCACTAGGTTAATGCCCAAGCCTCTCGACAACTCCCACTGAGACTGCCCTTAGTTGAAAGTGGTGCATGGAGCACGTGCTCAGCAGCTAGCCTAACGATGTGAACTTCAAGCCACAAACAAGGCCCAGAGGTGATAGCAGCTTCAAAACCTCTTAGTTTCATCTAATATCCTAAGTTATTTTTTATGTTTTTTATTTTCTTTTTCAAGTGAATCAGTTTTTAACAAATAATATGACAGGTGGTAGTTTGGCGACTTTTGGGGGTCATACAGTTTTTAGTTATTGCAATGAAGATAATGTTTTGAAAATTACGTGCCATTTTTCGTTAAACTCTTTGGGAAGATGAACTTTCTTCAACAATGAGGAATCCAAAATGGGTAAAAGAACTCCAACTAATTGTGATAAAAACAGGGGTAAAAAGAAGAAATAAAAGTATAGTAGTAGATAATGAGGTTTTTTTCTATTAATGAGGAATTGAATAGGGGGAAATGGAATTTTATCTTATACGGATAAGAATATAGAAAAAGAAAATAAGCACACAAGTCTTATGGTAGTAATTTAAGAATGTATTGTATTAAAGTTTTAGAGTTCTTAGTCTCTTTCCGGTGTAAACTCTAGAACTTTTAGAGTTCTTAGTCTCGGTTTGAGAGTATGACGATAATTTGCAAAAATAACACTTAGACTTGAAAACAGGTCGTTAAGGGGTGAAAACCTGAACCAGCACCCAAACGACCCCGTAGGAGGCACGAACACCTCGAACGGGACCAATGTAACTTGTACCAACTGACCGCGTAGTCCCGGGACTCTCGGTTTGAGAGTATGACCCGAATTTGCAAAAATCACACTTAGAGTTAAAAACAGGCCGTTAAGGGGTGAAAACCCGAACCAGCCCCCAAACGACCTCGTAGGAGGCACGAACACCTCGTAGGGGACCAATCTAAATTGTAGGAACTGACCGCGTAGTCTCGGGACTCCAGATATGAGAGTATGACCCGAATTTGCAAAAATCACACTTAGAGTTGAAAACAGGCCGTTAAGGGGTGAAAATCCGAACCAGCCCCCAAACGACCCCATAGGAGGCACGAACACCTCGTAGGGGACCAATGTAACTTGTAGGAACTGATCGCGTAGTCCCGGGACTCCCGGTATGAGAGTATGGCGATAATTTGAAAAAATCACACTTAGAGTTGAAAACGGGCCGTTAAGGGGTGAAAACCCGAACCAGCCCCCAAATGACCCCGTAGAAGGCACGAACACCTCGCACGGGACCCATGTAACTTGTTGGAACTGACCGCGTAGTTCCGGAACTCCCGGTATGAGAGTATGACGATAATTGGCAAAATCACACTTAGACTTGAAAACAGGCCGTTAAGGGATGAAAACCCGAACCAGCTCCCAAATGACCCCGTAGGAGGCACGAACACCTCGCACGGGACCAATGTAACTTGTAGCAACTGACCACGTAGTCCCGGGACTCTCGTTTTGAGAGTATGACCCGAATTTGGAAAAATCACACTTAGAGTTGAAAACAGGCCGTTAAGGGGTGAAATCCCGAACTAGCCCCCAAACGACCCCGTAGGAGGCACGAACACCTCGTACGGGACCAATGTAACTTGTAGCAACTGACCACGTAGTCCCGAGAGTCTCGGTTTGAGAGTATGACTCGAATTTGCAAAAATCACACTTAGAGTTGAAAACAGGCCGTTAAGGGGTGAAAACCCGAACTAGCCCCCAAACGACCCCGTAGAAGGCACGAAGACCTCGTAGGGGACCAATGTAACTTGTAGGAACTGACCGCGTACTCCCGGGACTCCCGATATGAGAGTGTGACCCGAATTTGCAAAAATCACACTTAGAGTTGAAAACAGGCCGTTAAGGGGTGAAAACCCGAACCAGCCCCCAAACAACCCCATAGGAGGCACGAACACCTCGTAGGGGACCAATGTAACTTGTAGGAACTGACCGCGTAGTCCCGGGACTCCCGATATGAGAGTATGACCCGAATTTGCAAAAATCACACTTAGAGTTGAAAACAGGTCGTTAAGGGGTGAAAACCCGAACCAGCACCCAAATGACCCCATAGTACGCACGAACACCTAGTAGGGGACCAATGTAACTTGTTGGAACTGACCGCGTAGTCCCGGGACTCCCGACATGAGAGTATGACCCGAATTTGCAAAAATCACACTTAGAGTTGAAAACAGGCCGTTAAGGGGTGAAAACCCAAACCAACCTCCAAACGACCCCATAGGAGGCACGAACACCTCGTAGGGGACCAATGTAACTTGTAGGAAGTGACCGCGTAGTCCCGGGACTCGTGGTTTGAGAGTATGGCGATAATTTGCAAAAATCACACTTAGACTTGAAAACAGGCCGTTAAGGGGTGAAAACCCGAACCAGCCCCCAAATGACCCCGTAGGAGGCACGAACACCTCGCACGGGACCAATGTAACTCGTAGCAACTGACCGCGTTGTCCCGGGACTCTCGGTTTGAGAGTATGACCCGAATTTGTAAAACTCACACTTAGAGTTGAAAACAGGCCGTTAAGGGGTGAAAACCCGAACTAGCCCCCAAACGACCCCGTAGGAGGCACGAACACCTCGTAGGGGACCAATGTAACTTGTAGGAACTGACCGCGTAGTCCCGGGACTCTCGGTTTGAGAGTATGACCCAAATTTGCAAAAATCACACTTAGAGTTGAAAACAGGCCGTTAAGGGGTGAAATCCTGAACTAGCCCCCAAACGACCCCGTAGGAGGCACGAACACCTCGCACGGGACCAATGTAACTTGTAGCAACTGACCACGTAGTACCGAGTGTCTCGGTTTGAGCGTATGACTCGAATTTGCAAAAATCACACTTAGAGTTGAAAACAGGCCGTTAAGGGGTGAAAACCCGAACTAGCCCCCAAACGACCCCGTAGGAGGCACGAAGACCTCGTAGGGGACCAATGTAACTTGTAGGAACTGACCGCGTACTCCCGGGACTCCCGATATGAGAGTATGACCTGAATTTGCAAAAATCACACTTAGAGTTGAAAACAGGCTGTTAAGGGGTGAAAACCCGAACCAGCCCCCAAACAACCCCATAGGAGGCACAAACACCTCGTAGGGGACCAATGTAACTTGTAAGAACTGACCGCGTAGTCCCGGGACTCCCGATATGAGAGTATGACCCGAATTTGCAAAAATAACTCTTAGAGTTGAAAACAGGCCGTTAAGGGGTAAAAACCCGAACCAGGCCCCAAACGATCCCGTAGGAGGCACGAACACCTCGCACGGGACCAACAAAACTTGTAGGAACTGACCGCGTAGTCCCGGGACTCCCGGTATGAGAGTATTGCGATAATTTGCAAAAATCACACTTAGACTTGAAAAGAGGCCGTTAAGGGGTGAAAACCCGAACCAGCCCCCAAACGACCCCGTAGGAGGAACGAACACCTCGCACGGGACCAATGTAACTTGTAGCAACTGATCGCGTAGTCCCGAGACTCTCGGTTTGAGAGTATGACCCGAATTTGCAAAAATCACACTTAGAGTTGAAAACAGACCGTTAAGGGGTGAAAACCCGAACCAGCCCCCAAACGACCCCGTAGGAGGCACGAACGACCCCATAGGAGGCACGAATACCTCGTAGGGGACCAATGTAACTTGTAGGAACTGACCGTGTAGTCCCGGGACTCCTGATATGAGAGTATGACCCGAATTTGCAAAAATCACACATAGAGTTGAAAACAGGCCGTTAAGGGGTGAAAACCCGAACCAGCACCCAAACGACCCCATAGGAGGCACGAACACCTCGTAGGGGACCAATGTAACTTGTTGGAACTGACCACGTAGTCCCAGGACTCTTGATATGAGAGTATGACCCGAATTTGAAAAAATCACACTTAGAGTTGAAAACAGGCCGTTAAGGGGTAAAAACTCGAACCAGCACCCAAACGACCCCATAAGAGGCACGAACACCTCGTAGGGGACCAATGTAACTTGTAGGAACTGACCGCGTAGTCCCGGGACTCCCGATATGAGAGTATGACCCGAATTTGTAAAAATCACACTTAGAGTTGAAAACAGGCCGTTAAGGCGTGAAAACCCGAACCAGCCCCCAAACGACCCCGTAGGAGGCACGAACACCTCGCACGGGACCAATGTAACTTGTAGGAACTGACCGCGTAGACCCGGGACTCCCGGTATGAAAGTATGCCGATAATTTGCAAAAATCACACTTAGACATGAAAACCAGCCGTTAAGGGGTGAAAACCCGAACCAGCCCCCAAACGACCCCGTAGGAGGCACGAACAGCTCACACGGGACCAATATAACTTGTAACAACTGATCGCGTAGTCCCGGGACTCTCGATTTGAGAGTATGACCCGAATTTGCAAAAATCACACTTAGAGTTGAAAACAAGCCGTTAAGGGCTGAAAACCCGAACTAGTAGGGGACCAATGTAACTTGTAGGAACTGACCGCGTAGTCCCGGGACTCTCGGTTTGAGAGTATGACCCGAATTTGCAAAAATCACACTTAGAGTTGAAAACAAGCCGTTAAGGGCTGAAAACCCGAACTAGCCCCCAAACGACCCCGTAGGAGGCACGAACACCTCGTAGGGGACCAATGTAACTTGTAGGAACTGACCGCGTAATCTCGGGACTCCAGATATGAGAGTAAGACCCGAATTTGCAAAAATCACACTTAGAGTTGAAAACAGGCCATTAAGGGGTGAAAATCCGAACCAGTCCCCAAACGACCCCATAGGAGGCACGAACACCTCGTAGGGGACCAATGTAACTTGTAGGAACTGACCGCGTAGTCCCGGGACTCCCGATATGAGAGTATGACCCGAATTTGCAAAAATCACACTTAGAGTTGAAAACTGGCCGTTAAGGGGTGAAAACCCGAACCAGCCCCCAAACGACCCCATAGGAGGTACGAACATCTCGTAGGGGACCAAACTTGTAGGAACTGACCACGTAGTCCCGGGACTCCCGATATGAGACTACGACCCGAATTTTCAAAAATCACACTTAGAGTTGAAAACAAGCCGTTAAGGGGTGAAAACCCGAACCAGCACCCAAACGACCCCATAGGAGGCACGAACACCTCGTAGGGGACCAATGTAACTTGTAGGAACTGACCGCGTAGTCCCGGGACTCGTGGTATGAGAGTATGGCGATAATTTGTAAAAATCACACTTAGAGTTGAAAACAGGCCGTTAAGGGGTGAAAATCCGATCCAGCACCCAAACGACCCCATAGGAGGCACGAACACCTCGTAGGGGACCAATGTAACTCGTAGCAACTGACCGCGTAGTCCCGGGACTCTCGGTTTGAGAGTATGACCCGAATTTGCAAAAATCACACTTTTAGAGTTAAAAACAGGCCGTTAAGGGTTGAAAACCCGAACTAGCCACCAAACGACCCCATAGGAGGCACGAACACCTCACACGGGACCAATGTAACTTGTAGCAACTGACCGCGTAGTCCCGGGACTCTCGGTTTGAGAGTATGACCCGAATTTGCAAAAATCACACTTAGAGTTGAAAACAGACCGTTAAGGGGTGAAAACCCAAACCAACCCCCAAACGACCCCGTAGGAGGCACGAACACCCCGTAGGGGACCAATGTAACTTGTAGGAACTGACCGCGTAGTCCCGGGACTCCCGATATGAGAGTATGACCCGAATTTGCAAAAATCACTCTTAGAGTTGAAAACAGGTCGTTAAGGGGTAAAAACCCGAACCAGCCCCCAAACGATCCCGTAGGAGGCACAAACACCTCGCACGGGACCAATGAAACTTGTAGGAACTGACCGCGTAGTCCCGGGACTCCCGGTATGAGAGTATTGCAATAATTTGCAAAAATCACACTTAGACTTGAAAAGAGGCCGTTAAGGGGTGAAAACCCGAACCAGCCCCCCAACGACCCCGTAGGAGGCACGAACACCTCGCACGGAACCAATGTAACTTGTAGCAACTGATCGCGTAGTCCCGGGACTCTCGGTTTGAGAGTATGACCCGAATTTGCAAAAATCACACTTAGAGTTGAAAACAGGCCGTTAAGGGGTGAAAACCCGAACCAGCCCCCAAACGACCCCGTAGGAGGCACGAACGACCCCATAGGAGGCACGAACACCTCGTAGGGGACCAATGTAACTTGTAGGAACTGACCGCGTAGTCCCGGGACTCCTGATATGAGAGTATGACCCGAATTTGCAAAAATCACACATAGAGTTGAAAACAGGCCGTTAAGGGGTGAAAACCCGAACCAGCACCCAAACGACCCCATAGGAGGCACGAACACCTCGTAGGGGACCAATGTAACTTGTTGGAACTAACCGCGTAGTCCCAGGACTCTTGATATGAGAGTATGACCCGAATTTGCAAAAATCACACTTAGAGTTGAAAACAGGCCGTTAAGGGGTAAAAACCCGAACCAGCACCCAAACGACCCCATAGGAGGCACGAACACCTCTTAGGGGACCAATGTAACTTGTAGGAACTGACCGCGTAGTCCTGGGACTCCCGATATGAGAGTATGACCCAAATTTGTAAAAATCACACTTAGAGTTGAAAACAGGCCGTTAAGGCGTGAAAACCCGAACCAGCCCCCAAACGACCCCGTAGGAGGCACGAACACCTCGCACGGGACCAATGTAACTTGTAGGAACTGACCGCGTAGACCCGGGACTCCCGGTATGAAAGTATGCCGATAATTTGCAAAAATCACACTTAGACATGAAAACCAGCCGTTAAGGGGTGAAAACCCGAACCAGCCCCCAAACGACCCCGTAGGAGGCACGAACAGCTCACACGGGACCAATGTAACTTGTAACAACTGATCGCATAGTCCCGGGACTCTCGGTTTGAGAGTATGACCCGAATTTGCAAAAATCACACTTAGAGTTGAAAATAAGCCGTTAAGGGCTGAAAACCCGAACTAGTAGGGGACCAATGTAACTTGTAGGAACTGACCGCGTAGTCCCGGGACTCTCGGTTTGAGAGTATGACCCGAATTTGCAAAAATCACACTTAGAGTTGAAAACAAGCCGTTATGGGCTGAAAACCCGAACTAGCCCCCAAACGACCCCGTAGGAGGCACGAACACCTCGTAGGGGACCAATGTAACTTGTAGGAACTGACCGCGTAGTCCCGGGACTCCCGATATGAGAGTATGACTCGAATTTGCAAAAATCACACTTAGAGTTGAAAAACAGGCCGTTAAGGGGTGAAAACCCGAACTAGCCCCCAAACGACCCCATAGGAGGCACGAACACCTCGTAGGGGACCAATGTAACTTGTAGGAACTGACCGCGTAGTCCCGGGACTCCCGATATGAGAGTATGACCCGAATTTGCAAAAATCACACTTAGAGTTGAAAACAGGCCGTTAAGGGGTGAAAACCCGAACCAGCCCCCAAACAACCCCATAGGAGGTACGAACACCTCGTAGGGGACCAATGTAACTTATAGGAACTGACCGCGTAGTCTCGGGACTCCCAATATGAGAGTATGACGATAATTTGCAAAAATCACACTTAGACTTGAAAACAGGCCGTTAAGGGGTGAAAACCCGAACCAGCCCCCAAACGATCCCGTAGGAGGCACGAACACCTCGCACGGGACCAATGTAACTTGTAGGAACTGACCGCGTAGTCCCGAGACTCCCGGTTTGAGAATATAACGATAATTTGCAAAAATTACACTTAGACTTGAAAACAGGCCGTTAAGAGGTGAAAACTCGAACCAGCCCCCAAACGACCCCGTAGGAGGCACAAACACCTCGCACGGGATCAATGTAACTTGTAGGAACTGATCGCGTAGTCGTATATGCAATTTTTCTTCTTGTATATGCAATTTTTTTTCTTGAATATTTTTTTAAAAATGACTTGGTTACTAATATTGTATCTTTTTTGTGTCTTATTTTTTTTGTAGGATGACATTCAATCGTTAGCTCTTATCCACTTGGAACGCACGAAGAAGTCAATGCTTTACAACAGGGGGATTGTGTATTTAGTGTTGTTAATATTCAGGATTCTATTTTTTGTGTTATGGCCGAGCTGGCTGCCATAGTTTTATGGTTTATTTTTATGGTCATGCTGGCTATAGTAGTTTTATTGTTGACTTTTATGGCCGTATGGGCTTTATATGGGCAGATTTTATGCTAACAGGTTTTGGAATGCTCAGAAAATAGAGGAAACTCTGCCCAATTTTTTTTTGATATGAGAACTATTAACTCTTGTAATTTTTTGAAGTTATTGTCGACTTTTATGGTCATGTGTTGGTTTATATTGGTATTATCTCTTGTAATTTTTTGAAGTTTGTATGCACATTAGTTTATCAACAAACTGCGATATTCATAATTTGTGATTTTTCTTGATTTTGTTTTTGCAAATAATAAATATTTTTCCTACCGAATTTGGAATTTGCAGATTTTCCAGATTTGGTTCCTATTATTATTTTTTTTAATCAACTGAAAAATCTGGCACGGTTTTAAACCCTTGCCAAAACCGTGCCAATGCATAAAAATGAGAACGCTTATAAAACAATCTGGCACGCTTTATAACCGTGCCAAAAGCGTTCCAGAAAATAGATAATTTGGCACGGTTTTGGCGTGTGCCAAAAGCGTGCTAGATTTAACATCTGGCACTGTTTAAAAGCGTGCCAAAAGCGTGCCAGATTTAAAAACTGGCACAGTTTAAAAGCGTGCCAGATTGGAAAATCTGGCACGGTTTTAAACCGCGCCAGAAAATCTAGCACGCCTGATTCTGGCACGGTTTTGAACCGTGCCAGATTGCGTCTGGCACGATTTTAAACCGTGCCAGTTTCCTGTTTTTGGTGTAGTGATACCTCATAGCAAAATTATATGAAAGTACACGCAATTTGATACAAAAAGTACACGTGAATTTCTAACGATTAATTCTCATTTTCTATTTTGACTTTAATTTCGCATAATGTTAATGTTCATTTACTTTGTTACTTTCGACTCATGAATCAATCGACCTGCCATATGTTAGTTGGGCATGTGTTCGTGGGTCGGCTCCAGCGGCATTGATCAATCTTGAGGTTTAAGAAAAATACGATCATTTGTATATACCTCATAAGAAAATTGCAGTAAAGTACAAGCAGTTTGGTATAAAGCACACGTCAATTTCTAATGATTAATTCTCAATTTGTGTTTTGACATTAATTTGGCACAATTTTATGTGCATTTACATTGTTACTTTTGACTCATTACTTAATAGACTTGTTATGTGTTATTTTGGAATGTGTTTGTGGGTTCGCGCGAGCGACATTGACCAATCTTGAGGTTTAAAGCTATAGTGAAATTGTAGTAAAGTACACGCGGTTTAATATAAAGTACATGTGAATTTCTCCTTTGTTATTTTCATTTTGTTTCATGACTTAATAGACTAGTCATGTCTTAGTTGGGCATCTGTTTGCGGGTCCGTGCCAATGGCATTAATTAATCTTGAGATTTAACAAAAGAATTTAGTTTGTTTTAATTTAACGCAAGTCGTAATGGAAAGTTGTAGGATTGCTCGATGTTATTTTTTGGAAAATATGGATTGCATTGAAATAATTGAAGACAACTCATTAGATTTCAAATTCAATGAGTTATGTAGCAGGTCTATGGATTTGAAAGTTGGATCTTTCTTATTGAAGTACGTCTTTGGAGATGAAAGTCGGTTCATGTTGGTTTGGTGATAAAGATGTTCGATGTAGGTTTTGGTCTTAAGTGATTCTCAAAGATTATTTTATTTGGATATATGTCTTCGATTAACCAGCTTTGGCCACTAGTAAAATTGACAAACATGTTTAATGCACATAGAGGATTCATGAACGGGTTGATCGCAATTATACAAGCTACGAGAGGGTTGATTGAAGTAGTACAAGTAATGAAGGGTAGACTATATATTTGGAATAAAAATAATTTGTATGCATTTCAGGAGGCTTTATGGACTCGTTTAGGTGTTTTAGATTTTTAGAAGTGGTCACGGAGTATAGGCATATGAGTGGGGAGGTTATTGTGTAAGCTTAATTATGGGCTCTGGCTCATTTGGGAGTCCAAAAATGGGATTTGATGCTTAACTCGGGAATTGGGATTAGTATAAGTTTAATAGTAGGGTTAATAACTCCCCACAATTAATCAAAACCTATTCCTGCCAGCTATACCTCATGGGAGAAGAGAACAAAGGCCAAAAGGAGAGGATGCAAAGTATATAAGAGGAAATCATCAAGCCATTGTAATCAGGTAAGAATTCTTTTTCTTAATTTAAATGTCCCAATTACTTCTTAAGTCATTGAAGCTTTCTTCCATGTAGACACTGGATTTCATAGGAAATTGAAGTGTAGACAATACAAATCTCAAATAATTTAATTGAATCCAGAATTTATCCTGAGGTTAGGTTGATTTTAATTGATGAAATTCATTCATTGAACCATGATTCAATGGGCATGATTTGTCAATATGTAGAGGATTTGTATTCGTGTTTAGAAATGTGAAAATTTAATAATTGAGACCATTGTATAATGATATAACATTATGGGATTTACTCAGAAAGATCTTATTTATATAGACTCGTTAACGGGTTAAATTTTGGGATTTGGGGGGGATTGAAATCAATGCCAATTTTGTAAATAATTAACCTAAGATGATAAACTAAGTCCTAAAGACCTACTTTAATGTTTTTTGTAAATGTATATGGAAGATGAGAAAGAAATAAGGATTTTTGTATTGAGAAAATGTAGCTGATCTAGGTTTCTGCCCAGACCCGAATCAATTTTGCCCCCTAGGCGAATTGATTCAGCTGTGAGAATCGATTCGACTCCAGATTCGAATCAATTCAGCCCTTGGGGCAGGATGAGTTTGGACCTGGAATGGATCGGTAGTATTTTAAGGAAGCCAAACGAGTTGGTGGGACTGTGTTTGGGTCAACGATGATTTTATTAAAAACGCTTTGATGGCACATATATAAAATGGGGAACTAAACTTAACTAGATACTTAAATGTTCTTATAAATAGGAAGGAATTAATAAGTAACAAGATGGCCGATTATTAAGGTGTGATTATTTATGGGTATTCATTTGGGATATCCCTTGTTACTTATAGAGTAATTATTTGTATATCTTATATGAGAATAATATGTAATTATTGTTATTGTGTGCACATACCTATGATTTGTCGACTAGATAAGAGATTCCTTCGGACTTACCGATAGAGAACTAATGAGACACCACTAGTAGATGCCTTGGAATGTCGCATACATTAAAAGACATATATATATATATATATATATATATATATACTAGGGTATGCCCGTGCCTGAAGGCACGACGACAATTCTCCCAAATATAAATCGCGTTGTGAAATAATAAATATTTTTTATTATAGTATACTCATAAAAAATATCAACCGAGATCAATTTTCCTCAAGGACGGATATTATTTTCAAAATTATTTAATCGAGTATAATTTTAATTAAATCCATTAATTTATTTTCAACACAAATAAAGGTAATGATATAAGAAAAAATTATGTAAATTTTTCTTTATTTATATGAATATCCACCTATTTAAAATATATAAAGTAATCCACCCAAAACTTAACCTAAACAACGTCATCTATTTAACAATATTCATATAAACCCCTATTATGAGTACATCATATAGCCTTATTGATATCTTTAGCAATGAAATATATAAAATGTTTCAATAAAATGATTATCAATAGTTTACAAAGATTCAACTCAAAACAAAATGAAGTGTACACAATTTAAAATATTTGGGTAAAATCTCTTTTATTTATACGACTATCCACCTGTTTAATAAACAAAATATAATCCAACAAAAATGCTAATAGTCCATCTCGGACATATTATAAACAAACGTATCAATTTTTCATCACTCAAAAACAGAATACATATATGAGTACACAACAGCCCATTATTGACAACTTGAGAAACATAATAAAGATATCATACAAACATAAATTTTCTAAATAACTAAAAAAAAAATGATTCATGAAACCACTTGGGGCACAATTGTCATCTTCTATAGCACACAAATGCTTTCGCCACTTTCCACGCATGTCCTCGACCACAATTGTTGTCATACAAAGAAATGAGTTACTCCGAACTTACAAATTAAGTGTTTAGTAGATTTACATTATATCCCCCGTCATATCTTTTATTGTAACTACACAATCTGCAACCAAATAAAACTATAAAAATTTAATGGTTAAGCTAAAATATAGTAGAGATCGAACAATTATATATGCAATAACAAATGTAAGTAAATGAATCCAACAACAAAATAACAAATACTTATGTCATAAATCAAAGCATATACGCGTTGAAGTACGACAAATACTTGGATTAATAAGCATGACATGCTCCTATGAATTAAAAAGCATACACGCGTTGAAGTACGACAATAATGTTTTTACACAAATAATTATGCAGAGTCGGTAGCAATTTGTTTTACCTTATGTCAATGGTTATTGCCGCAAAAATCAACAATTTTATCCGAATTAAAATCTACAGGATTCATATTTTTTAAGACCAAAATTTTTTAGTAAACATTTAAAGTATGCCCATCAATTTTAACAAAATTAACTGACCTCTAATTTGCGTGTTCAGAGCCTGGATTGAATTGAATTGTATATGATGCAAAAATATATCTTTTAAAGTATATTGAGTGTTCACAACATTATGAGTGTTCAAAAATTGAACATAACTGCCCTTTATAGTTCACAAACAGTTTTAAAATTGAGTGTTCACAGCATTTAAAGTATACCCATTAATTGAGTGTTTGCAATTACTGCTCACATTTCACTGCTGGCAATTACTTAGCAGTTGCTCAATGTAGTATCAGAGGTCTTTAATATAAAATAAGCATAATTCAGTACCCATTAAACCACTCATTAGGTACTCAGTTGTCAATTGTGAGCACCATCAATCCTTTATAAACTCAGTACCAATTTTTTTTTTAAAGCCACTATGAAATAGTGTATACCTGATTTGATCCAACGAACCAAGAAATCCGATTCGACCTTAAAGATCTCATTCCAAAGTTTGATCATCTAAAATACAATCCAAAACAAACAAACGAAAATCACAAATGAATTGTCAATGTATTAAACTTCTCTATAAAATTTGTATTCTGATCTTTCTGTATCAGCTCTCCGCTACATGTCATTGAAAAAGTAGTATACCCTACACCGTTCTTCGCCTACACAACCTCTACCCCGGTATTCTAGATCCTCACTATATTCTCTTTCACTTATTCGTCCTTGAAGCTAACCATGGATTTTTTTCTTTGATAGCATGGGAAAGATAGTAATCCCGGTATGTCCTCTGATAATGGGGACATTAACGTCAATGGATGTTTTCAGGCTTAACACACAACAGAGTTGAATTCAGTAACTAACCATTTACAAACATTTATAATCCAAGCTCAACAGGTCATACTAAAACCAAATTTATATAGAGTTGTAGCACTGTCCACTATCATAAGTGCAAACCTAGTTTCAACAATCATTGAAGCTTCTTTTAGGAATAGCCTCGATTGATGATCAATGTCGTAAGCTCTAGCATAATCCACATTCAATCCAAACATGTCTGCTATCTTTAACAGTCTTTGCGTAATGCATTTACCGTTGTTGTGGCCTCATAATGCAATTCACAAAGCCTATGTGACAGATAAATAAAAATGTATTAAAATAATAACACAAATAAAAATATTACAATTCCAATTACATTACTAAATCCACTATTTAATAAATGCCATAAACTCACAATTTGATAAATTTTAAAATTCTAAAAATTATTAGTCTATAGTTTTGTTGCAAAAAAAATCCATGCTGTATTTTTTATTTACCTCATCAGAGATGCATTGATTTACAACTGTAATCTTTGATCGCTTCAACGTCTATCGGGTTTTAATTTTTCCTTTATCATTAACCGTCCCACTAACGGAGCACCGCAGATTATAGCAGTCTTGATACGAAGAGTATAGGTGAAGCCCGAGATAGAGGGAGCAGATGGGATGGTTATGGAGAAGGCCACCGCATTGCTATTAAGGTCAGAGTCATTTTAAATTCCGCGCAATAGCTCACTACGATCAAAGTAGCTTTAAAGAGACACCTTATTCAAATAAACGTCACAAAATAATAAAGCAATACCAGGAAAATCTGAATTTTCATACCTCACTTGAGAATGGCCAAAACATATTGTACAGAGAGTATTAAAAGTATTGATTTGTCCAAATATAATTCAATCCCAAATAAATTAAATAAACCAAAGCCACTGCCTATGGTTTTCTCATGCAGTAACTTGTTGACCAGGAGCTAGAATAAATATTACAGCTGAGGTAAATGCGTAAAAAAGTTCTTATGATTAGAATATGAAACACTTCGCCATCGTTACAATGCATAAAAATTTAAATCCGAAGGTAAATTGTTATGATTTTTTCATTTACAACTTACGAACACGTTCCATTAAAATATCAAACAAAAAATATACTGAAACAAAAAATGAGAGGGTCTACCGGAGTTTTCTACGTTAGGTAGTGCTGAAACTCGAGATAACAGGGAAAAATCGCAATCTTCCATTCACTCCCCGCATTTCCATTTTGGATCCCCAAAATAATATCTAAGCTCACCAATTACAAAATTTGAAATTAAGGAAGTGTAACTTACAAACTTTTCAATCACCCCTCTTCAACTCAATTTGACAACCTAAAGCAAAAAGTTCAGTAACAAATCAATTAATCCACATAAATTAAGTCAAAAACATCACCAAGTTCACATGGAAAAGTGATGGGGGTTATATCTATCTTATATCTCCAATTGACTCAACATGTTTGATGTTACAACATGAAGAGATCTTGAGGATTCAACATAAGAGCAACTGTGTAAGTAATGGCGCATTTTTCTACCATACCTGAAACAAAACAATTAGTCAAGGAAAGAATAATAAATAATTCATTGAATAAATAAGTATCTACAAAAGACATGATACCAAAATGAATAGATAATCTATGAACTTCTCTATCTGTATGTCTGGCTTTCAAGTAAAAACATGGTAATTAATCTAGTAAAGAAAACAAATAAGAAACTAATGCATCAATGCAAAATTTTCCAAAACCAAAAAAAAAGTAATGAAGCACAATCTGTAATTTCATAATAGACCTACTTGAACAATCCTGCTCCAAGCAAAAAAAAAAGAAATATATTATCAGAAGAAAGGTCACTTTACCTGGGGCGAACATATCCAAATTCTAAGAATTTGTGTACTCATAAATTGGTATAGAAATAATAGTTCAAACAAAAAATAATTACCAACAACGGTAATTAATTGCTTCAACAGCAATCCCCCTATATCATCATGAAGAGATTGAGAATGTTGTTTCAGAGTATAACTTACACCAATCAACATAGGGAACTATATTATTGTTTAGCTGAAATTGACACCAATCTAACTCTACATGAAATAGATTCATTCACGAGGAGTATTTTATGTGTGATTAATTCACATCATTCACAATATGTACCTGTTTTGTCTAACTCTATATGTACCAATCTACCTGTTTTGTCACCATTCACAATATGTACCAATCTAATTCACATCATTCACAATAGGTACCAATCTAACTCTATATGTGTGATTAAGTATGTTATGCATGATAGATACATGTTCTGTCATAATCTAATGTTAATTAACATTTCACACCATTGATACCTGAGTGTAACCCAAATATACAAAATTTCACATTTCAACAGTCTAATGCATAAGGCTTGAGACGTTAAGAGTAATTCATAAAAGAAATAACATATAAAAGAACTCATATTATAATTTTTCATTATATCAAGTTCAAATTAGAGCCCAAGGCAGTAGAGAATTGATTAGTCCTCTGTACCGTTGCTATATTGGTTTGGGGAAAACACATATTATTGAAAGATTTTCAATATCTATCAAATTTAGATATCAACATTAGGGCAAAATACATACAAAACAGGGAAATTTCCGAATTAATTCATAAGTTTAATCATTCGCTAATCCCAGTTCAGTATGTAGACATATAAATAAAAAAATTAGGCATAAGAGGTCGAAACTTCCCAAAGTATAAACTTGCAAAAACACATTCCAGTTAGTATATGGCTGCACGGCATCATGGCTGATTAGGAAGTCAAAGGTTGATTCAAAATGGAAACTTTATTGAATGTTTGAATCATTCAGGTAAGTCAATGGTTTATATATGGCTGCACAACATCACTACAGTTAGTATTTTTTGGTAACTGTGGCAGGGGATTCCTATGAAATCTAATCTCATTATTCACAAAGCTATATCTAAAATATCTGAGTTATCTAAAGATTTTCCAGTCAAGAGGGGAAACAGTTCTATTCATCAAGAAGCTATACATTGTTTTAATTTTAAACAAATCCATCTTTCTTCATCCTTATTACCTCAACAACTTTGGTATATTCCTTGTCTAGGGAGATTTAAATTCAATATCTCTAGTTTTAGAGATAAAAATCAAAAGTTAGGAGTAGGTGCAATTCTCAGACCTGTAAAGGCAATCTCATTTGGGCTATGCCTAATTTCGTAACTTTTGGTTCCAATCAAGAGATTCAACTCCAAATCATGAATGAGGGTCTTCAATACTGCTCAGACAAAAACTTTCTTAATATTAACAATGAGGCTGACTCGAGAGGTCTGGTTGCTTTCTTCTCTTCTTCTACTGCTGGTCTCATTCCTTTGTATGCTTACATAAGAAGAGGACTCGAGGAGGTCATTGATGCTAATGGAAAGATAGAGATCTTATTGGATTGAGTTATTTTGTAGATAGATATAACAATATAAGGTGAACAAATGCATGAGTAAACATGATCAAATATAGTCTTCCCAAGTGCATATTCTGAAATAAAAATCAAACATACAATTTATCAAAATAAGAATAAGATCGAGAAAATTTAAAGGCAGAGTATGAATGATATAATCTTCAATAAATCTATAAAAATCTATAAGATAATCCCCAAATTTTATTGTTGTTCGCAAGTCCACAACATTATTCACCATTTTTTCCAGAAATGAGTTGATACTAAAGCAACCAAAACTAAAGTATAAACAATACTTAGTTGTAAACTTTGATTTGCACATCATGGATTCAACGACACTTCCATATCATGAGTTAAATGTCTCCTCACCTTTGACCACCTTTCCATTCTTATCAACGGTTCGCTTCATGGCTATTTTTATGTCTGTGATGGTGTGATATAGGGAAATCCTCACTCCACTCTCCTGTTTTGCAGTGTTGAAGGTTTCTTAAAATAGGTATCACTAACCTTTATGCTAGAGGCCTTTACCAAATCCAATTTTCCTCCTAGAGGTTCAATACCCCTACCCACCTTTATGAAATTGACGTTGTGATTTTACAAATCCTCTTTGCAACACCTCGTGAACCTTTTCCAAGTACAGAAAAAAGGTAATTGAAGGGTTGTTTGGTTTGGGGGGACCTTTACACAAAAAACAACAACAACCTACATGAGTTTTATTAAAGTTCAAATCAAGATTCAGTAACTAGTTTGATAATACAAATAAAAAATAAAAAAGATGAGCATATGGTACACATTTCACCAGTAGTTTGAATGCAAGATATATATTGAGACTATACCTTCATTCATAGGATGAAAGAATCTCATTTATTCATATTAAAAATGCATCCATGGTAGGATGCAACTTCCATTGGTGACACATACGACGACACATACTGAGATAAAATTCACCATTATAATCATCGTAATTATGACCATCACTAATGTGTTGTACTACTCTTCTAGGTATGTGTGTGTGAGATGGAGAGAGAGTATATTACCATAATGCATTGCTTCAATATTCACCTCCATTGGAGAGAAAAATGGTTTCTTAAACCAAGTTTAGATCTGAAATAAAGAAAAAACATGATTAGATCAAGAAAAATGCAAAAGAAAAATACAAATCTCAAGTTTTATACCTCAATGCGAATGTGAATCGATCAAGTAGCGACTCGTGAAAACTATTGATTTGACATGCTAACATGAATCAAGATTTTGATTATGATTATGATGTTGAATTCTAGCCTCGTGTGCCGAGAAAATGCAGTCCATATTCTTCCCATTCATAGTATATCTCACCCTCCATTCTAAGAAAATGACAAATTCATAAAACTTTAAGAATAATTAAAATGAAATCAAACTTTTTATATGTATTATATATAATGTGATCTTCCCTTAGATTACTTCCATAATATCCAATATTCCAATTTGATGCCTCCATCCCTTTAAAAGTCCCTTCATCCCACTGAACACGATATCGCCACCCTAACTGACTGAAATCTCAAAATTCTATTAGAATAAAAAATACATACACATAATAGTGACTATAAACATATGAAGAAAAATGTTAGCAAGTCATAACATGATTCAGTTCATCTCTAACATTGGTTTGAACATATTAACATTACTAACATATGATACGTTCCCAAGTCAAATCTATAAGTTTGAGAGTACCTTCTTCGAACCAAAATTTGAACAATGTTAGTAATTGGTGTATCCAAGAATGAAATATACAAAACTACCAAATAAAAATAATCTAAAAAATCAACAACTGTAAATTCAAGTAATAATAACCTTAAAAAATTGAAGATCAACAAAAATCACATGGGTTACTAAAATATTTCACGATCCTTAACAAAAATCATATGGGTCTCGTAACTGCAAAAATGAAACAGAACATCATTAAATAAAATTACAAAAAAAGTTTAAGGCTCTATTTTATGAACTCTGTATAGATATCAGTATACAAAGAGTATTACAAAATCTATAAAAAAGAGTTTTAAGAAATACATACTAAATGAGTAGCTCAAAACCCAAATAAACACACAAATCCATAAAAGATGAAAATAAATTAGAAGAAAAAAAAGTACCTGCAAAAAAAAATCATAAAAATACAAAATAGATTATCTCAAATAAACCTAAAAACAAATTAAAAACTTGAGATGGATTTAAAAAACAAAAAAAACTTGAGATGGTATATCCAAAAAACACAAAACATGGAATACCTCAGTTTAAACTTTCGATCATCTTTATGTGTATGTAAAGAGAGAGAGAGAGAGAGAGAGAGAGAGAGAGAGAAGGAATACCTCAGTTTAAACTTTCAAAAAGTACCTGCAAAAAAAATCATAAAAATACAAATTAGATTATCTCAAATAAACCTAAAAACAAATTAAAAACTTGAGATGGTATATCCAAAGCACACAAAACATGGAATACCTTAGTTTAAACTTTCGGTCATCTTTATGTGTATGTAGAGAGAGAGAGAGAGAGAGAGAGAGAGAGAGAGAAAAGGAATACCTCAGTTTAAACTTTCGATCATCTTCACATGTCATCAAATCTGCAAACCCTAGATTTAAATTCTTCCAACAACTTGAACCAAACCCTAGATTTAAATTCTTCCAACAACTTGAACAAAACTCTTAAAGAGAAATAGGAAAGTGAGTAATGTTAACTTGAAACTCAAGGAGAGCTCCAATTAAAACCCATCAAGGAGAGAAAAAAAAAATAGAAATCAAAAGATTCCGATGAGAGAGAAAAGGTGGGATGTTTTAGATGGAGAGAGAACTTGGTGTGGTGAGCGTGAAAGAGATAAGAACTTTGTGTATAGTGTGAATCGTGCGTGTGTTGGCCTGTCCCCAAAAGTGTGTATTTTACCATTTTATCCATTGTTTTGAATTTTGAGTAAGAGGGGGAATAAAATCAAGTGATAAAAAGAGGGGGAAACCAAATAATAAAGGGATAAAATATGAAAAGAGGAACTTTTAATCACAGCCCTTCATTGCGTGCCTTGTTGGCTTCGATCTGAACCGTGAAGTGTCTCCCAAACTTATGAATAGTGAAAACACCATTGTAACTTATTATATATATATATATATATATATATATATATGTGTGTGTGTGTGTGTGTGTGTGTGTGTGTGTGTGTGTGTGTGTGTGTTTATACACGATTACACAAATATAATGAGATTAAGTCAGGTATCTAAGAATGCAAAAAATAAATTAGAGACCTAATACTATGTAGTGGGCATACTTGATGCTTTAGTCAATTTTACGAGTAGTATGACTAGAATTCTTTAGGAAAATGGTAATATCAAGATAGATGATTATGTTTCAGTATGTTGGTTATTACTTAATGCATCTTATGTTATATTGGCATGGTTAGCATTTACTATGTGGAAAATTATTCGGTTATAAGTGAAATATCACACTTTGTTGAGGGGTAAGATACTTGACACAAGTAAGTGGCAATGGAGGTTACTTACATTGAATTAATTATATATTGGCACTTTAAATTTGGGAAGTTAATTCTTGCACACTTTACGGCTCTGACCCAAAATTATAAATATTTTTCCCCCCGGGTTAGATTAGACAGGGATAGCGGGACGAAATGAATATCAGAGTTGTTGTCATGTTTTAATTTTTGAAGATCGATTTATTGATTCTAGCTTTGGTTGATACTTATTCACGTCTTTGACTTATTTTTTATTATTGTGAGGGCATAAACCCGGAGTCATTTGATTTATTAGTCGGGACAGTTTTGTTCACGTTGGTTTTTATTTTGTTGGATGTGGATGTTGGTTTCATTATTACTTCATGTTGTTTAGTTTAATACAATTTTAATTCAAATGTGGTTTATTATATGAATGTTTTCCATACTAAGAATGATATAGATTGTATAACAAGACCCAGCTTCGGCGTATTGTGTCTTGCCAACCTTTACCTGAGAAAATGGGGTTTGTTACATAAACTTTCATTATTGCAGGCATAATATATCAGGTTTTCACCAAGAAATGGCCCCTCTCACAATTCCACATATCTCAGAATTTTTGAAACCTTTCATGTTCTATGAGATCAGATGAAGCTTCAGTAACTACGTCCCCCCCCCCCCCCCCCCCTCTCTCACTCCACTCCGTACCATCATCATTAGTGGATCACTGTCGTATATTAAGTTATCACTCCTTTTTATTTCCCCTAAAGGTAAAAACACCCTCCCTTATTCTCACTATTATGTCCCCTCCCATATTCTCCTATTTTCTCTTATAAAAATTGGGCCTTACCTTCACTCACATTGTAGTCTACCCCTGAAGTCTTACTTAATCATTCTATCATATTCTCCACCCATCCAATTTGATCTTCTTCCCACAGTTGACACTCTATCTGCCCACAGTTATCATCCTGTCTTTAAAGTTCAACTTTTATTTTTATACATAAAACAAGTAAAATTTATTAACACTTTCTAGTTTTCTCATTTTTAGTTAAAAACTTTTGGTTTCACACAAATTTCCATACTATCTGATGACATTAAATCTTTTACACTTTTGGATGAAAACTTCAGGATTGATTAAATATAAAATGTTAAAGAATCTTCCAAAAACTATATATATGTTTTGAGACAGGGATATTACGGGTATTGATAATTAAATGTAGTTGGTACACTTAAATCATTTAATCAATTTATTCAATTGACACGTAGTTGTAGTTATTATTTGGAGACTTTTGGGATGCGAATCATATCACATTTAGATGATGGGTGAGGTGTTAAATGCAGGTGAGTGGCGATGGGGGAATATTTATTTTGCATCAACTGTACTATTGAATCATAAATTAATTAAGTTGATTCTTGCACACCTCGATCTCTAACCAAAATTTAAATTCTCCCGCCACCCCATGATATTTATAGACAGGGATAGAAAGACTATTGTTGCACCACCTTGCAGTCTCTCGTGCTTAGCAGCTTTCCAGACTATTGACTCTAGCTTATGTGCTTCCCAAGCTTAGTTATTTTATTTAAAAATATTTTTAAGGGTATAAGCCTGAGATTTATTTATTTATTTACATTATTTTGGAGATGTGATTTTTACTTGCTATTAGATTTTATTAATTAGTTGATGTTGATTTGAGTTTAATTATTGTCAGTGAGGTATTGATAAAGTTTAAACTATCAGCCTTTTAAAATAACAATATTATATGACATTGTGTTAAGAATGTTATTAATTGATCGACATGTCACATCTTCGGCGTATCGTGCCTGCCCATCCTTTATGTGAAAAAATGGGGGTTATTACTCTCTCTCTCTCTCTCTCTATATATATATATATATATATATATATATATACACACACACACACACACACACACACACACACACACACACACACAAGCATATGTCGTGCCTGAAGGCACAACGATAAATGTACCCGCAATATTAGTACTTGGGCTTTCGACACGATGCTACCGCCAACTACTACAAACACTTCAACCAACGACACACACCTAAACATAATAATGAACCAAGGTATTCGACCTTCACACTTCCAAATATAAATAAGAATGATTTTTATTATCAATACAACCCCTCAATTAAACAGGCAATCAATCATATTAAATATAGAGAATCTTTGGACAAATCATATAACCAATCAACATATAATATATTATCAACAAAGAGAATCGGCATACTGAAATTTTTGTTACTTGAGTGATTGCATTTTATTATCAGAGCATGTCGTGTTCCTAAAATATAATGTTATTACATATTTACATTGCAGATGAATTTAAACAATTATATCAAAAAATATCTATTTAAAAAAAAATGCACATCATATTGACACAAAAGTTAAAAGAGAAACCAAAATTTGTTGAACCCAAACGAAACAAACTCCTAGACTCAAACACCACTATGCATACAAAACCTCACTTACCTAATCCAAACTTTATACCATGTGCCAATAACACTACATTACCCATAAATGGACCAGAAGGCAGTAACCACAAGTTTTCATGCCTATTAGAACATGACCAAATGACTAATGAATGCATATTTCAAATAAGAACATTTTGAATGTAATATAAGAGAATATATTGCGGTTATTGATAATTAAATGTAGTCGGTACACTTAAATCATTTAATCATTTTATTCAATTGACACGTAGTTGTAGTTATTATTTGGGGACTTTTGGGACACGAATCATATCTCACTTGGATGATGGGTGCGGTGTTAAATGCATGTGAGTGGCGAAGGGGGAATATTTATTTTGCATCAACTGTATTATTGAATCATAAATTAATTAAGTTAATTCTTGCACACCTCGGTCTCTAACCCAAATTTAAATGCTCCCCCCACCCCCATGTTATTTCTAGACAGGGATATCAGGGTTATTGCTGTACCAGCTTGCGATCTCTCGTGCTTATAATCTTTCCAGACTATTGACTCTAGCTTAAGTGCTTTCCAAGCTTAGTTATTTTATTTGAAAATATTTTTAAGGGTATAAGCCCGAGACTTATTTATTTATTTACATTATGATGGATATGTGATTTTTACTTGCTATTGGATATTATTATTTAGTTTATGTTGATTTGAGTTTAATTACTGTCAGTGAGGTATTGATAAAGTTTAAAGTATCGGCCTTTTAAAATAACACTATTTTATGACATTGTGTTGATAATGTTATTAATTTACCGACATGCCACATTGTTGGCTTATCGTGCCTGCCCAACCTTTATGTGAAAAAATGGGGGTTCTTACTTTCTCTCTCTCTCTCTCTCTCTCTCTCTATATATATATATATATATATATATTGTTGATGTAAAAAATTAGATCATATCTAATTATTCAATCACAAATAAATAAATGAGACAAAGAATTTTTAAAGTGGTTCAGCCTTATAAGAATGGCCTACGTCCACTGTTATGGTATTGCTTATTGTATCGGAATTTTCGATTACAAGTTGTCTCAAGAAATTCCGGTCTCTTTACAAGGAGGATTGTACAATGTATTTATAGCCCTGGGGATGTAATGTGAAAGGGTAATACATTAAATGATGTACATATGAAAGGGTGATACATTCAATGCTTCTTAAGCATATGCGTCTGAATGATAAGCATTTAATGAACAATCAAACTGTTGGTTATCCCGCTATTAATGCTTTGTTCGAGGTGCAGCTCGAACCGCCTGAGTTACTTGGACCGCCTAAGCTTCTCGGTGCTCAAGAGTTCCTCAGAGCGTATGAGTTCCTCGGGGAAACAGTGTACCTCGTTGTAGTATGGTTCCTCCGAGCGTGTGAGTTCCTCGAAAGTGTTTGTTGTTGCCAGATAGACTGCCACGTGTCTTCACTTTATTGATCCATGTCAGCAGACAAAATTTGGTATCAACAGAAGCCCCCAATGTATCATAGTTCGAAATCTGAGGAGTGTGGAACATTCTTTCTCGGAATATGATATCTTTAAATAGTCCTCCTGATTTTTAGGAGTGTTTCCCTTGTATTTATTTCTCTTTCCAAATTCGTAGAATCAGGCTTTTTTGAATTTTCACAACTGCCTCGATCTCAGTGTACTTTTTGTCCTTTTAGTCGACGGTAGCGTAATCGTTTCTTCTTGCTTCGATTGTCGCGCCCTTTTTGTTCCTCTAGCTGCCGGTAGCGTAATTGTTTCTTTTTTTAATCATTACTTTACCATTTCTCAAGGTAAGGTATTTAAACTTCACAGACACTCCCATCATCTTCTACCTTTTCAAATTTGTATTTTCGAGTTTTCCATCGTCTCTTTCTCTCCTGTGTATTCATCTCTTCCATCGTCCGTTGTCATCAGATCCACTCTTTTTCTGTAAGATTTTCTTCCTTCTTCTTCATTTCTTTTATTCATTACGGTTTACCCTGTTGAATCTCTTGATAAGTTTCGTTCTGATTTTTCTATTCCCTCTTGGGTTGTTCTGGAAGAGCTTTTTGAGCCTTCTGATTATTTTCGTTTGGCTGAGGGACATTGGTTCCCCAGTCTCTTTATTTTTGAGTGTGGATTTTCTTTTCCACCCAATCCCTTATATGCGGAATTTTGTCTATACTTTGACGTTGTTCCTGCAAGAATAGGCCCCAATACATGGAGAATAGTTAATGGGGTGCATAGGTTAAATCAAATCCATGGAACTCGCATAGGGATTCCAGAAATCATGTTTTTCTATAGATGGGCAGTTGGTGATAACACCTTTTATTTTAAAACTAGATTTTTGAATAGGGCCTTAGTAGTCAATCTCCTGGATGCTAATAGGGATTATTTTGAGCACGGGGTTGTCATTAAAAATTGGCAACAATCTCCTTTATCTGGAGATGAAGTTTATCAGGGTCCCAGATGCCTTCCCTATGGCAATGAGATAGGTTATTTTTATTTAATTTTGCTTATTTTGAAATCATGCTTCTTTTGTGTTTGATAAAACGTGCCACTGATATTTTAATTTTTATTTATTTGTAGTTGATAGCAAAAGAAAGTGTCCAAAGGAGGCATATGTTAATATAAGACATTTGAAACTTATCTGGAGTCTGCATCAGAGTGTTGCCGATGAGCACATTAGGTCAGCTTCATATCTGCTGCAGTACAAGAGCTACACCACGTCTTTTACTGCTCGTCCAGTAATAAGTGACGCAGAGCCAGTACTAGCTTCTACCAGCTCTTCGCCTGAGTCACACGTTCCTTTAAGTGAAAGGATGAAGAAGAGAAGACCTCCCACCCTCTTCGAGAAGCCTGCCTATGGTGTTGGAGAGGCTAAAAGAAGTAAGATTTATGTCCCAGAAGGGACAAAGAAATTCATGCACCTTCCTCGGCTGCTGTTGTGAAGGTTGCTGAGAAGACTCCAGTGGCCCCGAGCAAGGCTGCTGCTTCAGGCGAGGTGATTGTCATATCACCGACTAAGGGCTCCTCCTTGGTTGAATCAATTACTGTTCCCCCGAGGAAGCTGAAGAAGAGCTCCTCAGTCAATTTGGCTGATACCATCACTCAGCCCCCAGCTACTGGAACTTGTGTTCCAACTTTTATTCCCCCGAGCTCTGTCATGAGCTCGATAAAGTCTTGGATCATTCCTGAGGTCCAAGGTAATGAGAAAAACCTTTCTCGGGACATGGTTACCTCATTGGATGCTCTCCACCTTGCTTTTATAAGACTTCTTACTTTGAACTTTTCATATTTCCCTTGTCATTTCTGTTTCTGACTTGCTTTCATTTTCTTTTCATAGTTGACGAGCTGCTTCAATATAATTCTGAAGAAGGATGAAGCAATTAAAACTTCAAGCTCCTCATCTAGGGTGGAGGAAGCTCTGGCGGGCCTGACGAAGTCTTTAGAAGATTCTCGCCATAAATATGCTACTGACAAGGCAATCTGGGAGAACAAACTTGCCTCCACCGAGAAGGAAAAAGCTCAGGTTGTTGAGGTCTCCAAGGAGTTGAAAAAGAGAATAAAGGAACTTGAGGGGAAAAATAAAGAGCTCGAAGGGAAGCTCAAGAATGCTGAGGAGTTTGAAAATAAACTCAAGGTTTCTGAGGAGGAGTTAAGTCGACATCAGGAAGTAAGTCGTCAAAAGGAGGAGGCTGAGAGAAAGTTGAAAGCTGCTGATAACCTGCTGTCCGAGAAGCTTTCCTCGGAGAAGTTGAAGAGGAAAACGGCTGTGAAGAAGTCCTTCAGTGCTGGCTGGGACAAGGGATAGAACAAGGGGTTGGCTTCCATGATGTCACAAGTAGAATATGGCAGCCTCAAGTACTTCAGGGGTGGATGGGTCACTGCTCTGCAAGAGATAAAAGTGGATGAAAATTCTGAGCTCTTCCAGCGACACATCCCAGGTCCCCCTCCAACTCCTGAAGAAGAAGAGGAGGACAAAGCTGCCTCCGAATAGTCTTCTATGGTGATGGGAGATCATCCCCCAGCCATCCAGCCTGCCCCCGAGGAACCTCAGCAAATCATTACTTCTTCCGAGCAACTGCTGGCGCTCCCCGAGCAGCTTTCTATTCCCTCCGAGCAACCTACTTCCTCGTCCCAGCCTCCCGAGAAGGTTTTGGGAGACAAGGAAAAGGTGTAGAGTTGTTTGGGTTTCTCTTTATATTTTTCTTTTTTCAATTGTAACTATGAATATGTAACCCTGATCCTTGATATAATAAAACTTGAATTTTTGTTCTCGCATACTGTTGTCTCTTCTTCATACTCTTTATTGATTCTTATTGATTATTTCTTTTCTTCCTCTACTAGTTTCTGGCCAGGATGGAATTATTATCTGCTCACGATACTGTGCTGCTGAGGCAGTGCAATGATTATTTTAAGGCTAGTCACACAGATCTGAGTGAAGCACAACTCATCGACATCCTCGGCCAAGATGCTTCTTAACAAGAAGTTGAAGTATACCAATATTTGAAGTGTTTACTTGATCGAGATGTAGCTAATAATGTGGCTTATTATGATATGATCGAGGATCTTTAAAGCACCCCGAAGATCTTTAGCAACAATACAAAGAGTCCACTGTCCGGTTGCATGAGGGGTACAAGAAGAAGTACCAGCAACTCAATGCTGTCAAGGGGTACGGGAAGCCTTTTGCTAGCTATGAGATGAGGGAGAGAACTCTGAGGGGCGAAGTCGAGAAGTGCAAACAGATAGCTGAACTATTAGAGAAAGAAAATAACAACCTGTAGAAAGAGTTGCCTCAGTTGAAGTCTACAACTTCCACTTCAAATGCCTTAATCCCAGTGAATGATGAAGAATTTTCATTCTTGGAAGTCGATAACGCCAACTTGAGGGACGAGTTGGAAACCTTGAAGAGGTCTGACCCATCTACATCTTCTCGTGGTCGAGCAAGAGCTCCTCGGGGACGAGCAAGAGCAGCTCGAATTCCTGTCGAGTAACAGAGGACTCAAAATGCCTTAGAAAACCAGGCCTTTTAATTAATGGCGAAGAACCAGGATTTGGATGAAATGTCAAAGAAGATTAAAACCTGGAAGAGCAGCTCTCAGCGCAGAAATTAGTTTTGGATAATAAGGAGCTATTTATCCAAAATCTCCACGAGCAGTTGGAAAGACTAACATATCAATTCCACAAACAGCCCAGGGAGTTCAGGATGGCTGGATACAAGGAAGCTCTCTATCACTTGGACGATTGTATCCAGAATGCCAATAATGAGGGATACAAGCAAGGATGGTTGAATGCCTTAGGTGTGCTGCAACTCGAACAGGGTTATTACCTGTTGGACTATCATGATCCTGGGTTGCTCGACCTACCTGTGCCACCATACAAACTGGATATGAGTTGGATCCCTGCTCGAGCCATTCCTCGATGCTTGATTTCTAAATATCTCGGTGACTACAATCTCCATTCAAATGCTGAGGTATCTTGTCCCGAGCACCTCTTAGATCGACCATCCATGATGAATATCAGGATGTTAAAGGATCTCAACTTCATAAATTCTCTCCTGTATTTAAATAATCCTCCTGCTGGCGAGGAACCTGTGTCAAAAGCAGAGGGGAAAAAACCAGTAGAGTAGGAATTTTGATGTAATAGTTAGTATACATTTCAATATCAATGTAACTTCTTTTTTCATTATCAATATAATTTGTTTTTCTATTTAATGAAAGACTTTCATTTCTGTTCGCAATCTTAATTGCTATTGTCTTGTAAAACACTTTATATCTGTGCATGTGTATCTGATAAAAAGATAACAATATTGTGTAGTTTGTCGATCAACTTATTGTCGAGTAGTTTGAACTTGTGGTAGTCATTTGGCAAAAATAATATTTTGTTTCTCGACCAACTTAGTAATAATTAAAAAGTTACGAGTATAAAAAATGTTGCTCGATCACTTTAAATTTTACTTGTCGACCAACTATAGTTAGTGGGTTTTTATCCCAACCAACTCAAGTTGGCAGATTTTTCTCTTAAATGTTTCCGACCAACCAAGGTCGATAAATTTTCCTTGTCGACCAACTACAGTTGGTGGGTTTCTATCTTAGTATTTTTGAAATAATTTTACCTCCAGACCAACTCAAGTTGGAATTTTCGAGAATATATTTACTTCCTAACCGACATAAGTTGGCATTTTTAGGAATACTTTTATTTCCCGAGAAACATATAGTTTTATTTCCCTTAGGAATACAAATTTTACTTCCCGTAGGAATATTGGTAGCTTTACTTCCCGAAGGAATATTGGTAGCTTTACTTCCCGGAGGAATATTGGTAGCTTTACTTCCCGGAGGAATATAGGTAGCTTTACTTCCCGGAGGAATATTGGTCCCGGAGGAATATAGGTTTCTCGACCAACCTTAGTTCGCATTTTCGAGAAAAAATTTGAGTAGCCTGAGCTTTGCCGAGTAGTGTGTAGCACTAGTATTCCCTAAAAAACTTTCAATAAAAAGAAAGAATTCGGCAGAATATCTTCATTTTATTCATCACTGATAATACTTGCGTAGGTGCTCGGCGTTCCATGCATTCTTAAACTCCTCCCCTTATAAAGTTGCTATTCGATAAGTTCCTGGTCGAACAACTTCTGTAACTCGGTATGGTCCATGCCAGTTTGTCTCCAGGTTATTGTGCTTTTGAATTACTTTCTTCAGCACATAGTCTCCTTCTTTCAGGTCGCACTTCTTCACTCTCTTGTTGTAGAACAAAGTTGTTCGCTGCTGGTAAGTAGCATTTCTAACGACTGCTTCTTCTCTAACTTCCTCGAGCATGTCTAAATACAATCTTCTCATTAAGTCGCTGACAGGGGAATTGAAATTCAGTACCCTGTGTGTTGGGAGGCATAACTCGACAGGTATAACAGCTTCACTTCCAAACGCTAACTTATATGGAGATTCTCCAGTTGCTACTCGGGGAGTTATTCGGTAAGCCCACAGTATTGACTGTAACTCGTGGATCCAATTTTCTTTTGTATCATCCAGTCTTTTCTTTAAGTCATTTATCAGCATTCCGTTTGTCACTTCAGTTTGTCCATTGCTTTGAGGATGTCCTAGTGCTGAGTGGACCTTCAAAATGTTTGACTGATGGCAATAGGCAGCGAACTCCTCGTTATCAAATTGTGTTCCATGTTCTGTGATGAAATCATGAGGAAGACCATATCGACAAATGATGTTCTTCCAAATAAATTGGTACACCTTCTCGTACGTCATATCAATGAGAGGCTCAGCTTCCACCCACTTAGTAAAATAATCTACAGCGACGACGAGGTATTTAAACCTTCCTCTAGTCGTTGGCAGTGGTCCAACCAAATCTATTCTCCACATGGAAAATGGCCAAGGGGAAGTGATGGGTGTCAACAATGCTTGTGGAGTTCTTCGGATGGAGGAAAAGCATTGTCTGCCACATTTCTTGGCATAGGCTACACAATCAGACCTCATCGTCGGCCAGTAATATCCCTCCGTCATCATCCATTGCAAAAGCGTCCGACCTGCTACATGGGCTCCACAGGACCCTTCATGGATATCTTCAATCAATTCTTTCACCTCGGAGGGATGTACACATCTCTGCAAACCTCCCATAATTCCTTGTCTATATAAAATACCGTTAGTTAATACATACCGAGCAACTTTAAACTTCAATTTCTTGGCTGCGAGCTTGTCAATTGGTAATTCTCCCTCCTCAATATATGCCCTGATGGGATCCATCCAAGATGGTCCTAAATCAAGGGTGATAAATTTCATCGCCAAATCTTCATCTATACTCCGACCAACCAAAACTTCAATTGGGATTGTTCTTCGTAGCTTGGTACGAGTAGCTGATGCTAATGGAGCTAAGGCATCTGCTCTTGCATTCTCCATTCTTGATATTCAGACCAGCTGAATAGCAGTAAATTCTGATACCAACTCCATCATCTTTGCATGGTATTTGATCATTAATTCTCCTTTGGCTTCATATATTCCCAACATTTGATTTACAATTAATTGAGAATCACTGAAGACAATTATCTGCTGAGCTTCCATAATTTTTGCCAAATTAAGACCTGCAATCATAGCCTCATACTCAGCCTCATTATTGGAAGCTTTGAATTGGAAACGTAGGGCGTATTCCATGTCGACCTCGTCCGGAGTGCTTAAAACTATTCCTGTCCCACTTCATGTTGTGTAAGATGAGCCATCTACATATAGGTAACTTGTCTTCAAACTTCTGATCTGATAGAGTTCCTCGGTGAAATATTTGTTGATTCCTTTCATCTTCCCCTGATACTTCTCGCTCTTCGTCGATCATCTTTTCTTACCCTTTTACCAACCGGAGTTGGTCTGAGCTCGAGTTTGATGATCCTGTAACATCCACTTGCCCTTTTACCAACCGAAGTTGGTCTGAGCTTGTGTTTGATGATCCTGTAACATCCACAGGTTGATCAGCGAGCAAATTTTTCTCCTCGGGGGTATCAGGATAGGTGAACTCCGCTATGAAATCTGCTACAGCCTGCCCTTTTAGCGATGATCTGGGTTCATAAACTATATCATATTCACCGAGCTCTATTGCCCAGTACATCAATCTCCCTGATTTTTCTTGTTTATGAAGGGCTTGTCTCAATGGCATATTAGTATATACGACTATAGTATGTGCCTGGAAGTATGGCCTCATTCTCCTACTCGCCTCAATCAGCGCTAGTGCTAACTTTTCCAGCCTTGGATATCTGATCTCTGCTCCTCGGAAGGCCTTACTTGTCTAATAGATTGGTTTTTGTACTCCATTCTCCACTCTTATCAACGCCGAGCTAACCGCATTCTCCGATACTTTTAGGTACAAGTACAATTTTTCTCCCATCACCGGCCTGGACAACAGTGGCGGTGCTCCCAAGTATTTCTTCAAGTCTTGAAAAGCATTCTCACATTCATCATTCCACTCAAAAGTCTTTCGGAGTGTCTTGAAGAATGGGAGACATTGATCAGTTGCTCGTGATACAAATCTGTTGAGTGCTGCTACTCGTCCTGTAAGACTTTGCACCTCTTTCTTCGTCGCTGGAGATCACTGCCCTAATAGAACTTTGATATTTTCAGGATTCGCCTCAATGCCTCGTTGGTTGATAATGTATCCTAGAAACATGCCTTCTCGTACTCCAAATATGCACTTCGTCGGGTTCAACTTCATTTGGTATTTATCTAGTTGATCAAAAGTCTGACTTAAGTCAACTAGATGATCAGCAGCTTTTTTGCTCTTTGTCAGCATATCGTCAACATAGACTTCCATATTGCAACTGATTTGTTCAGCAAAGACTTTGTTCATCAGCCTCTGATATGTTGCACCTGTATTTTTCAAACCAAAAGGCATAACATTATAACAATAAGTTCCCCTAGGGGTAATGAAAGAAGTACTCTCCCTATCTTCAGGTTTCATTTTAATCTGATTGTAGACAGAATAAGCATCCATGAAGCTTAGCAGCTCGTGTCCCGAGGTAGCATCGACTAGTTGATCAATTCGGGGGTAGTGGAGAGTGATCCTTTGGGCATGCTTTGTTGAGGTCGGTGAAGTCTACACACATCCTCCATTTGTTGTTCTTCTTTTTCACCATCACTACATTGGCTAACCAGTCTGGATATGTAACATCTTCAATAAAACAAGCCTTCTGGAGCTTCTCGACTTCCTCCTGTATAGCTTGATTCTTCTCGGGACTGAATACTCTTCTTCTCTGCTTCACTGGCTTGATTTCCTTATTCACATTGAGTTCGTGACACAAGAAATTTGGATCTATTCCGGGCATATATTCATGACTCCACGCAAAAATTTGCTTTCTGCTTCTAAGGAAAGTTATCAATTCCTGTTTTAGTGAGGTTTCCAACGACGAACCTACTTGAGTAGTTCGTTCAGGGTGTTCATCATCCAGGATGATGTTTTCAGTAGCTTCCACCACTTGACCCTTCACGAGTTGTGACTCATCTCTAGGATCCAATGTTTCTATTTTGGCACCTTCATCCACTTGATAGGTAGTAGTCTTTTTCCTTGATTCTTCCAGTTCTTCTTGCTCGGCGGATGAATAATAGCATTCCCGAGCTACTTTCTGATCACCCTTCACAACTCCTACTCCAAAATTTAATGGAAACTTTAGGCACTGATGCACTGTAGATGGTACAACATCAAACTTCTTCAATACTACTCTTCCCATGATGATATTGTATGATGATTGAACATTCTTATTCATTACGAAGAAGCGTATTCTTTCTGTTCGACAAGCAGGCCATGTACCAATGAATATATCCAACTTTATTGTCCCAAGTGGAAATACTTTCTCACCAGCGAGACCGAGGAGGGGTCTATGATAAGGCTCCAGTTGAGATAGCTTTAGATTTAAACTATCGAAGCACGAGTAAAACATGATGTATGCCGAGCTACCATTGTCGACCAGTACTCTTGAAACCATTACCTCCTTAATTCTCATCTTGATCACCAATGGGTCATCATGAGGATATAGAACACCTGCAAGGTCATTCTTTGAGAACCCAATAACTAATTTCTCTTTGTTCACCTTTCTCGGGCGATCCTCCCCAGCGAGATTTATTCGTTGAATGTACGAGGAAGCTTGAGCCTCACAGAGGTAAGCTTTCTCTCGCTAGTAAGGTCTCCTCCTCCTGCATCTCCACTTGTTATAACATTACAGTTAAATGACCCAAAGCGTATTGAAAATACCTCACGTTCTGGCTGCCTTGGTCTCTTGGGAAGATCGGGGTCATTTTTTGGATCAACTTCATGGTTTATTTTCTTGTTCACCTCTGCTCGATGAGGAGATCTAGACCTCTCTCTTGTTCGGTCGTTGTTCCTTCTTTCGTTTCCACGATCAACATACTTTGATAGCTTTCCTCGTCTGATGAGTGTTTCAATCTCATTCTAAAGAGCTATGCAATTTTTGGTCATATGGCCATGATCATTATGAAACTCTCAATACTTTGCCTTATTCCTCTTATCAGGGTCTGCCTTCATTTTCTCTGGCCAGTTTAGTTCCTCGTTGTTCTTGATTTCCTCTAGAACATGGTTGATATCCTTCTGTAAATGAGTATAATTATCATATTTCTTAATCACGTCCCATACTGACCTATTTTTTGAATGTTTGTCATTACAATTGTTCTTATGCTCTTTCTTCTTAGATTTTTCACCTTCCAATTTGGTTTCTTTAGCATCCATGTTCTTTTTCGCAGCCATAGCCTCCTCGGCATTCATAATCTTGGACGTTTTTCCCATCAGGTCTGACATGGTTCTAGGTGGATCTTTGACCAAAGTGTAGTACAACTTGTTGGGCAGTAGTCCACTCATCAAAGAGGTAATCGTTGTCTTCTCGTCATAATCAATGACTACAAGTTTCTCGTTATTAAATCGAGTTATATAATCTCTGGTACTCTCACCAACTTTTTGTCTAACACTTAACAAATGTGCTACTCGTTTAACTGGCTTTGCCCCAAAATAGAAATTCCTAATAAATAACTCGGCCAGTTAAAGAAAAGTTGAAATCTTACCCCGAGGAAGATTATTATATCATATTTGAGAAGATTCGGTAAGAGTTCCCGAGAATGCCCTGCATCTCATCTCATCTGGAATAACATAGATGTCGGCTGCATCCTGGTATTGTTCTATATGAAGGATAGGGTCAGTCTTTCCATCATATTTAGGGGTCACAATAGGTGCTTTGAACTTTGATGGTGTTGGAAAATCTACAATGGACTGGACAAAAGGTGTTCCTCAACAAAGGCTCGTTGTAGGGGGTTCTTAGCTTTAACCATTTCCCCCAATCTATCCTCCAGCCTTTGAATAGAGACTTTCCATCATTATTTCCTTCCTCGGGCCTATTGGTCCGAGAAACTGATCGCGTTGATGTGGCTTCCTGGGATCTCTCTTGACGAGCAGCTGGTCGCGATTGGGCAGATCCTTACCTTAGATCTGATAGTCGTTGAAAACTCCTCGATGGGGCTCTAGGAGAACTTTTGCTCCTCCTAGGACCTAATCGATCGAAAGGTGATACTCTGCTTAATCTTTCTAGCGCACTGGTCCTTTTCTGGGGAGAGAGTGATACGTTGTTCAGCATCTGTGGCTCGCACTGACGAAGTTCGTCCAGGTTGATAAGAAAAATCTTCAGACTGCTCATTGCGATATGAATTGGTACGCCTAGTACGTGAAGAAGATGCACGGATATTTCATTGAATACTTCGTGGACTTGAATGTGTTGGTGCACCGCCATTGAGGGTTTGTATGAGTTAACGCATAGTTTCTTGCATGACGGTCTGGCCCTGAGGCAGATTTGTCATTATTCCAGCCAGATCTGGAATATTTGGTGGAGCAGATGGATTTGGATGGCTTCCAGCTTTTCGATTGCTAGATTCTGGAATATCAGCCATTTGTGATGGATTATTTTTGATGGAAAATGATATTACCAGTCGTTCCCACAGACGGCTCCAGTCTGTTGATGTAAAAAATTAGATCATATCTAATTATTCAATCATAGATAAATACATGAGACAAAGAATTTTTAAAGTGGTTCAGCCTTATAAGAATGGCCTACGTCCACTATTATGGTATTGCTGATTGTATTGGAATTCTCGATTACAAGTTGTCTCAAGAAATTTCGGTCTCTTTACAATGAGGATTGTACAATGTATTTGTAGCCCTGGGGCTGTAATGTGAAAGGGTAATACATTAAATGATGCACATATGAAAGGGTGATACATTCAATGCTTCTTAAGCGTATGCGTCTGAATGATAAGCATTTAATGAACATTCAAACTGTTGGTTATACCGCTATTAATGCTTTGTTCGAGGTGCAGCTCGGACCGCCTAAGCTTCTCAGTGCTCAAGAGTTCCTCGGAGCGTATGAGTTCCTCGGGGAAGCAGTGTACCTCGTTGTTGTATGGTTCCTCAGAGCGTGTGAGTTCCTCGAAAGTGTTTGTTGTTGCCACGTAGACTGCCACATGTCTTCACTTTATTGATCCATGTCAGCAAACTAAATTTGGTATCAACATATATATATACACACACACACACACACACACACACACACAAGGTTATTCCGTACCTGAAGGCACAAAGATAAATTTACCCCCAATATTAGTACTTGGGCTTACGTTACGATGCCACCACCAACTACTACAAACACTTCAACCAATGACACACACCTAAACATAATAGTGAACCAAGGTATTCGACCTACACACTTCCAAATCCAAATAAGAAAGCTTTTTTATTATCAATACAACCCCTCAATTAAACACACAACCAATCATATTAAATATAGAGAATCTGTAGACAAATCATATAACCAATCAACATATAATATATTATCAACAAAGAGAATCGGCATACTCAAAAACTTTATTAACTAAGTGATTGCATTTTATTATCAGAACATGCCGTGTTCCTAAAATATAATGTTATTACACAATTACATTGCAGACGAATTTAAATAATTATATAAAAAAATATCTATTTTTTTTAAAAAAAAATTGCCCGTCTTATTGAAACAAAAGTTAAAAGAGAACCCAAAATTAGTTGAACCCAAATGAAACAAATACCTAGAATCAAACACCACTATGCATACAGAACCTCACTTGCCTAATCCAAACTTTATACCATGTGCCAATAACACTACATTACCCATAAATGGAGCAGAAGATAGTTACCTCAAGTTTTCATGTCCATTAGAACATGACCAAACGACTAATGAATGCAATTTCAAATAAGAACATTTTTTAATGTAATATAAGCGAATAAATTTAATGAACCACTATCAAAACATTCCAACATGGACCACTGCCATTAATAATCGCATCTCAAATAATTATAAAAACTATTATTCAAATCAAACACTTAACGCATACTAACTAAAACTACTAATAAATATATGCATTCACTGTACAATTATAAAACTAATGAGAAGCTAAATCCAGATTAAAACCAAAACATAAATTTCACCCTCCATATTCGGTTTGGCATTAGACTTCACGTTTGCAGAAATTTCATATTAACATGTAAGTACATTCGTGTGTCAAAAGAAGGTTCTTGGTCATAGCAAACAAAAAACAAAAAAATGCATCTCGTAGGTGCGTGAGACAAACAAACCAACTAAATGAATAATTAACCTCTAATGGACATCTAACTCTAGGCATCATCACTTTTCCTCCTTTGGAGCCTTTTCCTCATTCTTCTTCTGCTTGGACTCGGTCTGACTTGGCATGGATGCAAGCAAATCTTTAAACGAATGCTCATTTGCATCGACACATGGGATCAAAGCAACGATGGATGACATAAATTATTCGTTCGCTAACAAATTAATCCTACTTGTGTGGTTTGATTCACCTTTTGTACATTCATGCATAGAGAACATAAGAGCAAGTGCCAAGTTCCAAGAGACAAATGTCCTAGTAAAAAATCGTTTTCCATTTTTTTCCCCCGTTGATTCTTCCCTCCTTCTTTCTCTCTCTCTACGCTGCTCTCGCCCTCTCTCTCTCTCTCTACTTCAGGAAACTTTCTCTCTCTCTCTCTCTCTCTCTCTCTCTCTCTCTTCCATTTATATATATGTGTGTGTGTGTATATATATGTGCATCCGTGTGTGTGTGTATATATGTGCGAGTGTGTGTGCATGTGTGTGGTGGGTGTGGGTGGGGAGGGGGTGGGGCAGGGTGGGGGAAGGGGTGGGGGGAGGGTGCAGGGATGGGGGTGGTTGTTTGTGTGTGCGCATGTGTGTATGTGTGGTGGTGGAAGGGGGGGGGGTGAGGGGGAAGGGGGGGTGCAGGGAGGACGGGGCATGGATGGGTGGGTGTGTGGTGGGGGTAGGGGGCTGTGTGTGTGTGTGTGTGAATGTGCGCGGTTATGTGTGTGTATGTGCGCGTGTGTGTGTAGTGTGCGTGTTTGTCCGTAATGTCTCTTGTAAACGAATTGATTGGTTATTAATTTTTTGGTAAATTAATATATGATTGCGCCTCGTTGTAAATTAGTAAATTAATATATGATTTATTATGAAAGTAGGATTGCCCCTCATTATAAATTAGTAAATTAATAATTGTACACTTTAATTGTTAGTTTAATTGATGAAAATAATTAATTGAGTAGATGAATTAGAAGGAGTACGAGATACACAGTTGTTGTTGACATTGGTGTAGGATTATAGTGGATCGATGTTGGGTTGGTTAGTTTTAAAAGTGGCATGACCATTGGATTATTGTCCATATGGGGGTGGGATTTTTTTAACTTTTTTTCAAAATTACTTTCTATATCGAACAAGTCGGGGAGCTGCCGAAAATTACTTTGTAAAGGATGAAAATTAATTTGTATATGCTACCGAATTTTTTTCCAATCATAACAATGTGCATGAGTTGTTAAGTATATTTAAGAAAAATGCGGTCTTGAATGGGATAGGTCACTCACCCTTTGGAGGAGATGGAGGAAATAGAAATTTCTATTATAAATTGAATTTGAATATAAATAAGACATAATGCTTTTAATTGATTTGATGATAACCCGAATTTTTAACAATTTTTCAATTTGTAATAAATATTCCAATTTGTACCTAAACATCCATTTTTAATGCTTTTAATTGAATTGCACTGTATCATTTTCACTCTTGTGTAGTGTGCATGTGTGTGGGCAGTAGGGGTGGAGTTGGGGATGTTTAGGATTTTTAGTAATTGTACATATTATAAGCTACATGTTATTGTTTTGGAATTCAGAATTGAGGTGTTTGATAGTAACAATTCATTTTTATTTGTAGTAATTGTACATATTTTCATGTCTTATTTTAATTCATTTTGATATGTACTAATAACTTTTTTTTTACAGCAAATGTCTCCTTCAGGTATTAAGGCGAGGATGATGATGATTGTTATGATGATGTCATCTGGGCTCGGTGGTAGCAAAGGTGGCGAGGGCTCCTCGATCCCTAGGCTCCCCAAATATGGTAAATTGGGGATGGCCATCGAGAACAAGTCGGGGCTATTAGCGAGATCCCTCGGGATGGTAAAGGCGATCATCGGCTCGGGGTACATTAGGTGGAAGGAGGTGCCATATGAGCTCAAGTTAGCTATTTGGGTGACATTACAGGTAACGTATTTATATTTATATTCATATGAATATCTCAATTTCGAGTTCAATTTCATTTTATATTTATATTTATTTGCAACTAACATTGTATATGTTGGACTGGAACAATTCAGCCTGGATCCAAAGCTACGCGATTCCGTCTTGGAGCAGTTGAGGGAGCAACACAAGACGTGGAAGAAAAATATGTGAACCCGGTAATTAAGGAAGACACGAGAGTACAATATCCAAATGCGTGAATTCGTCCCGCCAAAGGAGCCGATCTCATTGGCACAATGGCAAAAGTTCGTTGACAATAAGATTTGAGAGCGACAATTAGCATCTCGCCAATCAGGGACGGAAAACTAGGCAAAAAAGACAGATGTGCACTACTCCGGCCGGACGTCTTACGCCGAGGTGGAGCAGAGGATGATGGTAAGATTTAATTTTTCTATAATTACAGAAATATATTATTCTACATTATTTTATTTGCGAAGCTGATACTAATTTTACTTTATTTTATTTCAGGGGACATGGAGTGGCCCTGGTGGTAGGCCACATAGGCTCGATACTTATGTGGCTCTTTGGACAAATAAGGGGAAGGAAAAGGAGGTGTTCCCGAGCGTCGCATCCACGATTGTAAGTAATCCGACAGTTTACTTTTTATTAATTACATTATAATTTTTTAATTTACTTATTTTACTAATCATGTGCTTTTTGTCGTTTCAGGCAAAGCTTAACGAAGTGCATGAGTCATAGTCTGATGCCGACAAGGCATCTTTATCCATAGATGCACTCAACCAAGTGCTTGGCTCTGATCGCAAGGGGAGGACAAGGGCGGTGAGCTCGCGGGTGGCCAAATCTAGGATCATCCAATTGGAGACGAGTGACACCGGGTTGGCTCGAATGGTGGATTTGCATGACGCGAAGCTGTACCATTTGGAGGCGACGGTCCAAGATATGCTCTCATTCATGAAGTGTTCATTGGGCGGTGAAAAATGCAAGGTGGAAGGGAAGAAGAAGGTGGTGAGGGAGGAGGTGTGGGAGGAAGAGGATGTGGGCCTCGTTACTTGATCGCCGACACATGCAGACTTTGATGATCCACTTTCCTATTTGTCTCCCTTCGATCGATCAATTTCGACATTTGGTTGGCCAAGGGTGTTTATACTGGACATACTTGATGGCTAACGGATAGGTAGGGGGTTGAGGGACCCGAATATCGTCCAGGGTGGACTAGTTCATGGACGTGAGTTTCAAGACATCGAGCCCAAGGTGCTCGTCACGCATGTGGTACCCCGGAAGGAGAACTCACCATTGTGGTTACACGAATAATGCAGCACGATGTATATCACTGGGTGTGTCAATTCGTATATCGTGTGGCCTACTCACCTCCTCGGATTTAACCTTACCCAAGACATGTAGTGACATTATTTGAATTGAATTGTATTGTTTTTATGTTGGTACATTTGAATTGTTTTTAAGTTGGTACACTTGAATTATATTTGTATTATATTGTGATGTATATTGTCTCTATTTTGAATGTATATTTGCACTATCTCTAATTTATTTGGATATATAATGTTTGAACAGGTACAACGTTTCTATAATAGGTACATATATACTGCTGGGCAGTGGCAGTGGCCATACTGCCCAGCAGATTTTTTTTTTAATTCTTCCTAGAATTGTCACAGTCATTGACTGTGACAAGTCCGTGATAAAGAAAGTTCTCACGAACTTGTCACGGTCAATGATCGTGACAATTTTTTATTAAATTTCACGGGTTTCTCACGGTCCTTAACCGTGACAAAGATTGTCACGGTCAAGGATCGTGACATGATCGTGACAAATGTAATGAACTTGTCACGGTCAATGACCGTGACAAGTCCGTGATAAAAAACGCTATCATCCCGAGAATTGTGACGGTCATTGAACTTGACAAGCCCAACTTGTCAAGGTCAATGACCGTGACAATTCAACAGATTTAGTGTAGTGAACAACATTATTCTATCAAGGAAAACAAGATGGAATATATTAGACTTTCGAAATATAAAGAATAATCCAACATTATTATTCTACAACCATAAAAGGAATACAATTCATAAAGACTATATATCTAACACTTTCACTTTCCAAGTGATTAACCAGATAGTTAACTGCTCTGCTATTACTAGTACAATTATAAGGGATCAAGACTAAAACAACTAATACTAAAGTTTTTTTTTTTATTGAATATGTCTTACCAAATCTTCCAAAAAATAGGGAGAAGTTTATATTGGAATAACCAAGCATTCATAATTATAGTTCAAAAATAGTTAAACACAACTATTACAAATAAAATCTACTTTGCGGATTGTTTGAAAAACAAACACTGCCATTTATCAATACTAAAAGAAAGTGCAAATCACTGTGTCGAAGTACAACAAGCATAACATACGCAACAATTCTACGATTGTGTAACTGCTCGAACCAAACTTCTTCAACGCCATTTATCTACAACCCTGGCGCAACTTTGGATGGACAAAATCAATAGCCATTAGAACATAAATGTCAACAGTAGGTCTTCGCTGGGCACAAATTTCGACAGCGCCATGTATTTAACACATTATGCGCTAAAAGACAATAACTATTTTTGATATGAAAACTAACTAGAGAGATATACCTGGGATTTGAAAAGAAACATTTGAGAGACAAACCTGGGATTTTGACAAAAAAATCTTAGATATGATACTAAAACAAAGAGAAGTAGCAATTATATAGAACTAAAGTGATATACATGGGATTTTGAAATCTAGAAACAAAGAGAAGTACTCAAATTAATAATGTTTCTAGACGTATTTAGTTATTTTAATTTCTAATTTGTTTACTGGAAAGCGATCAAATACCAAATGAGAATAATGAGGTTGAATACGTGTTGGGTTTTCTGATATCCATGCGCCAAACCATGATCAAGAGCAAACGGGTCAAAACACTGGGTGGAGGCATATGTTTTTCGTCGAGTTTTGGGTGAAGTTTAGCAGTAGAGCCAGAACCCATCTTGGAGAGTACAATGGGCTCCTCCTTTTCTCTTTCCTCATCTCCATCTCTCCCAATACTAACAAAGCTGAAGTTTTCCCAATCAAATTCCTCAGTTTTTGGAGCACCTTCAAATATAAAATCAAGTCATATATAACATTCGTTATACCCACTCTACAACACCTTATGTAGTACAAAATCACTTATATCCTCTTTATTTCTCTTTTTCAGAACGCAAATTAAGAGAAAAAATAATTTTATTGAAGATTAACTAAGCTAATAACATTAATTATCGCACAAAAGAAAGAAATGAGAAAAAGTGTCGACGAGATATAAGAAGACGAACAGTAAAAAAAAAGACAACACCACAATTGGGTGCGAGAGAGAGAGAGAGAGAGAATAACGTGGGGGAAAGAAATTAGATGGCTTGGTTTAGACAATTGAGTGCAAGGGTGAGAATGTGGAAATACTGTTGTGCCCTTTGCTTTTGAATTTTGTGGAAAGGGGAAAATAAATTAGAGTTTGGGATTGGGTGATTTTGGGAGAATGTGGGCTTATGTGGAGGGTCGGAAATGGGATTCGGTGATTTTGGGCGGGTCAGAAATGGGTTGAGGCGAATGTTTGCTTTCGAATTTGGTTTGAATTTGAGTTGGGCAGTTTGGGTCAAACCGTCTCTTTCCTCTTCGTCTTTTTGCTCATCGGCTCTCTTTATTCCATCATAATGACTCCATTAAAACCAAATTGAAGGAAAATAGCAACACTAGATCAAGAATATACAAAACAATTCATAAGGCCATTTGATAATCGTGAGTGGACCATCTATGGGTGAGAGAGAGGGAGAGAATTAACACACAAAAGTTAAAGTTAGGGCAACGAAAAGATCTCTCTCCATATACCCTCTACTGACAAGGTTATCACCCCCAACTGACCCGTGGCTAACCGAAAAAACTGGGACACATCAGTCGATCTTGAACTGCAAAGAGATATTATTGGGTCTGGGTAGGTTGCAATGGGTTGGTGATGGGCAATTTGGTCTTATCAGACCCGTATTGCCAGGCTTGTCGGACTTGTATCTTATGACATCACGAACATATAGTATTCATATAGTATATCAAGACTAAAGTGCATTAGTATTGATATATAATAAAATTATATTCATGAACATATAGTATTCATCTTTTATTTTATGAAACATAAGGTACCTAATTTCAAGATCTCTTACCAACTGTCCCCAAATAATGTTCTGAATAAGACATAAATAAAAAGAAACATCTATTTTCAACCTTTACCATCTGGCCATGCTTATACATCATAAACTTCTACGAAAGAGACAACACCACAAATACATTTTTTAAACCTGCACACATGAGTTTAATAAAAACTTATCACATATAGATTCCAGAATATCTCATTTCAGAAAGTGACAAGTTTAAGTAAAAACCATATTGGAGATAGTACTTTAAAAATAAATATCCCTAAGAGTCATATACTTCCCATATTTAAACAAAAAAAAACACTCATATTAATTTTTCAATCAATAAACAAACTCGAAAAAATATACCTCAAATGGAGTCCTTTTATCTTCCTTCCTCTTTTTTCTAGTTAAGACATCAAGTGAGCTAGTGAATGTAAGAGTGATATTAAAAAAAATCGCATGAAATAGATCCATGAATAAAAAAAATTCAACACTTGTAAAATCTAAAACTTGAACCCTATACTAAACCCCCCAAACTCAACATTTGTAAAATTACATGAAACAAATATGGGCGCAAAAAAATCAGATATCGAAATAAAGAAAGCAAAGGATGGAACCATAAGTCAATTAACTACGGGAGAGAGGCGATAGACTTGGAACTCGGAGGGTGATGCTGTATGCGTGGATTTGTGGTGGGGGTAGATATGTGCATAAGGGTGTGGCGAAGAGGATGAGGAGGAGGTTGTGCATTGGAGAGAGGGAGAGAATGGGTTGATGTTTGTGTTGTGCTAGGGTTCTTCTGGGTTCACGATAAGGGAACGAGAGTAAAGTAGAGAATCAGAGGTTTGTGTGAGAAATGAGAGAAGGTATGAACAAATTGATGAAGTAACATTGACCAAAGTTCCCCCATTTTTGAATTGAAGTGTAAATTTGGTAAGTAAAAAAGAGGTGGAAACCAAAGAATTGCGGCCAAAAGAGTTAGTGTTGGAAAAATTCATATTGGTAACATCATAGTTCTATCTTATGACATACATAAGTTTTGTAACCTGTATATAATAATAATAATAATAATAATAATAATAATAATAATAATAATAATAATAATAATAATAATAATAATAATAAAGCAGGAGGGGTTTTTTGGTCTCAACCAACTAACGATTGAGATTAAATCTGATTGATTGGGTCTTTATCAACTGTAGGTTGAGATTTAATTCCAGAGTTTGTATGTAAAGGTTCAAGATGGTGCCACATGGACACTGATCGAGAAAAACCACAACATGGCCTAACAGTGTGCACGTATGAGTAGCACGGCTACTAAATGTACCAACGCTTAGAACCTATCCCATAAACATGTACATCTAACCTCTTCACTCACAGTGCACTCCCCAATCAATATATTAGGGTCCGTTTGATAGCATTATTTGCCATGACAAATGGCAAATAAGTTGACAAATATGACATTTGCCTACAATTTGGTGTGTTTGATAGCAAAATTTGCCTACAAGCTATTTGTCAATGTACAACACCGCTTATCCATAACATGTTGGCAAATTTTGCTTTGCTATATGGGTGAGAAATATTTGCCAACAAATTTGCTAACTTCCTAAACGCTTTTATTATTTTAAAAAACAATTTAAAAACTATTTTAAATAATTAAAAAAATATGTTTTGAATATTTTAAAAATTGTTATGAATATTTTAAAAATTGTTTTAAATAGTTAAAAAAACTTTTTTAAATTAAAATATGTTTAAAAACTGTTTTTTCGTAAAAACCGTTTTAATGTAAAAAACTGTTTTAATGTAAAAATTGTTTTAATGTAAAAAATTAAAAATTGTTTTGATGTGAAAACTGTTTTAATATAAAAAATTGTTTTAATGTAAAAACTGTTTTAATGTAAAAAATTATTTTAATGTAAAAACTGTTTTTTCGTAAAAACTGTTTTAATGTAAAAAAATGTTATAATGTAAAAATTGTTTTAATGTAAAAAATTTAAAAATGTTTTAATGTAAAAACTGTTTTAATGCAAAAAATTATTTTAATATAAAAACTGTTTTAATGTAAAAAAAAATTAAAAGCTGTTTTAACGTAAAAACTGTTTTAATGTAAAAATTAAAAACTGTTTTAATGTAAAAACTGTTTTTAGTAAGTAGTTTTGGCGTAAAAAACTTTTTTTATATATAGTTTGTTACTTTTTTAATAAATAAAAACGGGAAGTAAAAAAGAAAAGAAAAAACTGTTTTTTTATTAAATAAGACTTGGGACGAAAATTAAAAAAAAAACATATTTCTTATTATTATATATGTTAATATGGACGACAAACGTGTTATTAAAATGTTTTGTCTAAAAAATTTGTTTTACCTTATTTGGTGTTTGATAATCTAATGTGAGAAAAAAATATTTGTCTAGGCAAAATTTATCTAGACATGCCAACACTTTTCCCCAATATGTATCAAACGGACCCTTAGACACCCTTTCCCTCTCTCTCTCTCCACTCACTATAGGGAACAAAGCCTACGACATCACCTGTCGCTGCCTCACCAACCACTCCCAGTTCGTTCAAGATGTCGTCCTCTCCTCTGACGGCCAATTCGCCCACTCCGGGTCCTCGGATAGCGGACTCCGTCTCTGGAACCTCGCCACGGGCGCACTGCCCATTGCCTTCTCCTTACGAGTATCTGTTTTTTTTAGTAAGAAACACGTTTTTTGAAATAACAGGTTGTTTTTTTTTAGTAAGAAACATGATTGTTGTGATGTCCATTAGGTCTTCATACGGGTTAGTTTTTTAGCAGGTTTCTCAAATAACATATAAACCATGATTGTTTTGAGCTCATCTTAAGGGTTAGTTTTTTTACTCAAAAGATATGGGTTTTACTCAAAAGATATGGGTTTAGTTTTTTACTGAGAGATATGGGTTATCAGCAGATCGGAACGGGAATTTCATTGTATTAACAATATTTATGATTTGGGTTTTGGTTTTGTAGGTCTCGATACGAGTTCCAATCAGGTCTTTGATACGAGTTCCAATCAGGTATGAGTTCTTTGATTCGATTCCCTCTTTGATATGGAGTCTTGACTTCTACTATTTTCTTCTGACCGGATTCTTTGATACGAGGTCTTGACTTCTGTTATTCGTTTCATGGTTTTTTCAGATACATTTTTTTCCAGATCCATTTTTTTTGAAATCTCTGTTTTTTAGTTTTTATCTTCTGACCGGATTCTTTAATAATTCCTTTGTATATTTTTTAATTTTTTATGGTTGATAAAGTCTCAAGTTTGAGAAATTGGCAGTTCTGGAGTTATAACAAAATTCATTAAAAAGAAAGTTTGATTTGTTTGGATTACCGATCTCATCTTGGATCTTTATCCTGTCTCATTTCACTCATTTTTTTTTTGCTTTTACTTATTTAGTTCTAACCCATTTAATGCTTTTTTATTACAGTTGTCGGTAGTTCTATAGCTTTATGGCTGGTCGGATCTTTTGGGTCTCGGGATGTTGGTTTTGGTCGTTTGATTGCGGTAAATGAAATTGATTTGGTTGTTTGTTCAGCTCTCGAATTGTTTGTTTGGGTCTCGGATCGGGTGGGTATACAAAAATATCGGGTTGTTCGTTGGTTCGAGTAATGTAAAGGAGAATGCTTGGTCATTTGCCACACTCATTGTATTAAATTTAAATTTGTGTGCAAGAAAGGGAGGATGTTTGGTTTGGGTAAATGTAACATTACATTGTACAGGTTATGTATCATATGGTTGTAATATATTGTGGTGTAGAATATTATGAATTTCAGGGCAGAATGATATTTTTTTCTTTAACAATTTTAAACTTGAAAACATTTGAGTTTAATTTTTCCCCAAGAATGAAGTTGGGGCCTGGGTGATGAGGGTCGCGATATTGTAATAAATTTTAAATTTGTTTTCAAATCACGTACAAAATAAATTGTACATTATATATTTACTTATTTTAACAATGTTTTAAGTACTACACATTTTTATATAAGATAGTTAAAACTGTAAGTTTTATTATATAAGACAATTAAAACGGTAAGATTTTTGTAAACAGTTTTTAAAATCGTTCAAAAGAACTTAAAAGTGTACATAAAAGAACTAATAAAATAACGTACAATTTATTTAGAAATTGTACAATATTATAAATGATTTTTAATATATAAAAACAAGGGGCTTAATGAGGTTTTACCATAGCAGATTAAAAGGATTTGTTTGGGACTTTAGGGTCCGTTTGGATTCATATAGGCAAAAGAGTGGGTATGACAAAGTTTGCCTAGACAAATTTTACCTAGTTTTTTTCACACGACACTATCAAACAACCATTAGGGGAAATTAAATTTAGTCCAATTAATTTATTTAAAAATAGTTTTTATATTATATTAAAAAATGTTAACAAAAGTTTTTACAATATTTTTTTATTACGTTTTTTTAAAAAAATTGTAAAACATTTTCTTAAAAGTTTTTTATAATATTAAAAACATTTTTTAAAATATTACAAAACAATTTTTAAATATTCACAACAGTTTTTTTAACTATTTAAAATATTTTTTAATTTTGTTTTTAAACGTTAATACTGTTTTTATATTATATTCAAAACAGCTTTTAAAAATGTTAAAAACTATTTTTACAATATTTTTATATTACGATTTTTCAAAAAATTTGTAAAACATTCTCTTAACAAATTTTTATAATATTAAAAACAGTTTTTAAACATTCACAGTAGTTTTTTTAGACTATTTAAAACCGTTTTAAAAAATATTTTTTAAAACATTAAAACCGTTTTTATAATCAGATCAAAACTGTTTTTAAAAATGTTAAAAATAGTTTTTACAATATTTTTATAATACGGTTTTTAAACAAATTTGTCATAACATTTTCTTAATAATTTTTTCTAATATTAAAACCAGTTTTCAAAACATTACAAAACAATTTTTAAATATTTATAACTGTTTTTTTAAGTATTTGAAACAGTTTTGAAAATTATTTGTTAAAACTTTAAAACTGTTTTTATAATATATTCACAACAGTTTTTAAAAATGTTAAAAATAATTTTTACAATATTTTGTTAATACGGTTTTTAAAAAAAAATTGTAAAACATTTTCTTAACAATTTTTTATAATATTAAAAACAGTTTTTAAAACATTGCAAAATAATTTTTAAATATTGATAACAATTTTTTAATTATTTGAAACAATTTTTAAATTATTTTTTAAAACATTAAAACCGTTTAAGAAGTTGGCAAATTTGTTGGCAAATATTTCCCACTCAAATAGGTAAACAAAATTTTCCCACAAATTGTGCATAGGAGGTGTTGTACATTGGCAAATAATGCCTAGGCAAATTGTGGAACCAAACAGCTAAAATGTGAGCAAATTTTCATATTTGCCAACTTTTTGGCATTTGCCTAGGCAAATTTGACCAACCAAACGGACCCTTATTGTATTAGATGAAGGGACAACTGTCCTTTACGTGGTTTGAGGCAAAAGGAAATCATTATAGCCTAATGACAATGTCAAAGGCATTAATTTGTTGTAAGAATAGGATTTACACGTGCGGAGCCCAATGGCATTAAATGTTTATTTACATTTTCTTAGCTTTTATGAGGTTCAAGAAAATATGATAAAATAGCTGGTCAATCAACTAAACTGCCCAAGGCGCTACTCAAGTCAAGAGCAAAGAATTAAAAAGCTAGAATATAGTAGTAGGTCTATCTCTCTATATAAAAGGTTAGAGAGTGAATTAAAAAAAATGTGTTATTATTGCCTCTTTTTTATATAGATAAATGTTTTAGAGGAAAATTTAGATTAATGAAGAATGTAATTTGTTACTTATTTGCTTCTTTGTATTCTATAAAAGTTAAATGCAGTCATTGTAAACATGTAAACACGTGAAGTTACGCTTCTCTTAGTTCAAGGTTAACCAATTCTACTAAATTTTTATTTGCATTTTTGTATTTACTAAAACATGATAAGAAAATATTTTTATATCATTGTTGGGTAATAAAAATGTTGTACGGTCTTGATAATAAACCTAAACATACTATAAATAAAATTTCATTGAGTAAGAATTCATCGATGTGCCAAGACGGGTATATTCTAACATGAAATCTTTTATGTTATTTTTAATATTTCGGATATTGTGCAAGTGAATTGGTTCCTTTCTTATTTTGCAAGACCTAATCACAATTACAAAAAAATAAGTGGGGGCGTGAAACCTTAATCTTAGAACTATAAGAATTGTGAACTACGGAAAACAATTATTATGATCCATGGCTAGACGAAGCAATGTCGGCTATAATGCAATATAGTTAAATTATTTTTCATTTCACTTTTTATTTCACCGTGCCATCGGCACGGGTGGCACGGGTACACCCTAGTGTGTGCATATATATATACACTCGTGTTGCCGATATATTTTTCATTATTTTATTTTATATTTTATTTTAAGCATTCCTTATTTGGTTATATTTTAATTTATTTATTTGACTCTTTATAAATTTAATATACGTGTCTTTTAGTTCTTAATATTAACATATTTTATTTTTACTATTTTTGTGTGTGTTGTAATATATATTTTACTAATTATTTTGCTAATCACACACACACACACACCGCAATATGGTGCATACACAGAATGAACTAATCCCATGTACCTGCGCACGCAGACTCTAATATTTGATTTACCTACACCCCTCTTCCAAACACTCACGTACACCAAAATAACTGCTCTCAATTCACACCCCATTAACATACACCCCTCTATAAAAAAAAAAAAAACCCAAACCTCACATGTTTTAAATAATAACATCAAATCTTTATTCTCTCTCTCCTCTCTCATCTCCACCAAGACCTGTATAACTAAAATCTTCAAGGCACAACCTATTACCCCATTTCAATAAAACACCTTATACCCACTACAAAACTCAAACCCATCTCCTAACCTAATCACCTTACTCGGGCCAACATCCACTCTTACATACTGGCGAAGACCAACACGACCACCAGCTCTAGACCACCACACACCTTATGTCGTCGAACAACCTAACCTAGAGGACACAAAACATTTTATACCCCCTGCCCACATCAACCCCCCGACCTCAACAACACCAAACCACAAGAACCCTCAAGTTAACTGCTACTCCACCCTAACTAGTGAACCTACCACCTAATCTGTCCAACAGTTTTACCCGAGTTAACCCGTAAACCCTCAACCACCTCAACCAAAACCCAACAACCTAGTTTAACTCCAAGACCCGATCTTCCACCACTCAGCCTAGGTTAACCCGAAACGAAACTGGAATACGTTTTTTATTCTAACCCATTTTCTCTCTTATATATGTATATAAGTATATATGTGTGTGTATAAGTGACTCTATGGGTACCAAACAACTTTCCCAAATCTCCCCCAGATAGCATTAATGAGTTGTGCTATGGCGGAACCCATACCACAAGGTATAACACTTAAAGCAATTTGGGGGACGATTTGGGGGAGTTATTTGGGACTGATAGCATTTCCCATGTGCACACACACACACACACACACACACACACACACACACACACACACACATATATATATATATATATATATTATAAATTTATGGTTTATATGTATATATATTTATAAATATTTAGATATATATGTGTGATTGCACGTGTGGTAAATATTCCATGACTCAAAACACACATGCGTACATATATCTATTTCCTCATATTTTTTCGTAGTATTTACAAATTACCATTTTATTTTAATATGAGGAAATATATATCACGTATAACCATTTTATTTTAATATGAGGAATCAATATATTTTTTCCTAGTATTTACGAATTACCATTTTATTTTAATATTTACGAATTACCATTAATATATTTCCTCAGATGTCTTTCATAAATTACCCCTAACCTCATATCATGTATAAAAAGAAGATTCAAGAATCATTTTTAAGTGTAACATTATGTTGTGGATGCCTCGAGAGGGGGTAAAGCATTTTCAGGAGAATATAAAATTTGGGATATAATGTTCATTTTTAGAATAGAGCTACATATAGTTTCTTCTTTAAGTGTAGCATTATGTTGTGGAAGTTTTAAAATTAGTTTTCTAAAAGGGTAATGTTAAAATTACATTTGTGGCGAGAGTGTACTTGTAATTTTAATATTATCTTCGGCCATTATAAATAAATAAAATAACTATCTTGCGTACGAAAGTCTCATCCCTTTATTATTCTCACATTTATTCTCCTCAACAATCTCTTATTTTAGTTTTTATAAGCTAGTTTAGTGTAAATTTCTCCCCATTTAGTTAATTACATTATATATCCCTTAAAACCCATTTTTAAATGATACATATCTTAATTTTTCTATTGTCCTCATTAAGAAGTTGAATTGATATGCCATACTTTTCTTACACATGTTGTTAGTGTATTTGTAGGTTCAAGGGAATTGTTGATCGGAAAAGTATTTGCAACAATGATACATCTACACACCGATGGTTGTTCACCATTAGCACGTGTCAAAAATAAGGTGAGATTTAATTACCATTTATTGGGCCAAATATTAATAATTAACCAAGCATTTGCATATCCCAAGCCATCAAATTTAATTTAAAATCAATTATATGTTGCCCTTATGTGCCCTTATGATATCACATAACTCATAGGACACATATTAGAAACACGAACTTGTCAAATTGATTCGGTTTACCTTGTATAGAATTTGCGGTTTTTAACATGACTTCATACCGACTAACTAACTGGAGTTAAATCAATATTGGAGGCAATAACCATAGTTGTTCTTGTTTTAAATTTTGCCTTGTAAAGGAGTATGAGTCGTCTAATTAGGGAGAATAATTTGTAAACCCCCGTTGTTATCGATCAATCCTAACTAAATTAATTTTTAAAATTAAAATTCCCCTCATCTAAATTAGATAATTCAGTTTGATTTGCATTTGTTGAGGGTTTATGTGGTTCGCGTCAAATAATTTTCTTTTCGTTTTAAAATAAAATTAATAAATAAATAAATAAAATCAAAAATGAAAAAGAAAAAAAAAGAAATGCAAGTGAGTGTTATATGTGAATTTGGTTTCAATATCATACCAATCATCTGTCTAGTATACTCGACAGTTTGGTAGGTTGATTTTTGATACTCGCCGAGATGGAATATGAGTTAGCACCATGTTCCCTTAAGGATTACCCATATTCGAATATGTCTAGTCATCACTTCTCCATACGTCTACCAAAACACAATAAAAATAATTTGCAATTCCATTCGGGAACAATCTAATTATTTCTCATGCCTTGAGGTATCAAAAAATTGGATCCTTACGTCCATGTGCGTGAGATAAAGATACGTGCAATAAGATTAAGTACCCAAACTCACCAATGATTTTGTTAAAATTAAGTCGTTCCCGTTCTTGTTCAAAGACAAATCGAAAAATTTGGTTAACGCACTAGAAGTGACGTCCATAACCACATGGTATCAAAAGAGTCACATATCTGCAAAAATTCTTCCCCAACTAAAAAAATTTCATCGATATGTCATGACATTAACATATTTAATCAAAAAGATGGATAATCCAAGTGGATGCATTTTGAGAGATTCAAGGACTAGCTACTACAATGTCTACACCAAAGGATTGGGAGGTAGACCATGTCCAAATTATGAAAGAGGGGTTCAATTCAATATTCTAACATGCTCAAGTAAATGTGAAATGAATATTTTATCGAAAAAAGGAGGCCGATGCGTTGGTGTTCCTATGTTCCACTGTAGAAAAGTCCCGACGATGGACACCAAATAGAGAATATATTTCCACCATGACCTAGGAGGGTTTCACTCATCACACCGAACAAAGTAGATAATTAAATGCCAAAGTAGTTGAATTTGCCTAACATTTAGAATCTTTAGAGGTGAGTAAAGAGGGCAATAGAATAACACATGTAGCATTGCAACATATATCTTCACATATATGTATACTTTACAATAGTTTAAACCACATAATAAAAAATAGGACCAACCATCCATCTTGAAAGGCTCACATAAAAAAAACAATTCCCTCCACCAAAATATGATGGACTATGACAAGTATTCCAAAATTTTCAATTTAGCGTGGCAATAACATTCCAATATTTCCTCATCTAAAGGTCAGTACCAATAAGGTGTTGGTCAATTTTCAGGTAACCCGTACCTCGATTTCCGAAATAAATCCCACACACCATCATATCTTTCAGCCCAAGAGAGCTTTCATGCGAACATATAAACCATAGCTAAACTCAAGGTTCAAGTGAGAAAATTAGTGAACACGATGAATGAGTGACACAAGGGAACTTTCCCAAGTCAACACGAGTTAATCCTAAAGGAAAAATAACTAATGATTAATATTTTTTCATGACAATGTAAGGTCATCACAAATCCAAAAGCTTGTCAAAGCCATCATCATGCTTAGATCCGAAAAAGAAGACGAGAAAAATGTCTCATCACCCACTTAGATTGAATTTGAGAAAATTAAGGAGAAGCAAGATCCACCCGAGGATCTAACATCCTCTCTAACATCGTCTTTCAAGACACGCATAGATATATATGTCCTAAAAGTTCCATTTCCACAATGTTTAGTTACATAAAAGAAGAAGGAAAAAGTTGATAAGATATTGGAAATGTTCAGGAATGTAAAAATCAATATCCTAATACTTGATGTTATACAACAAGTCCATTTATATGAAAAAAACTTGAAGGACCGTTATACCTAAAAAAAGGACAAAAAATATTCCAGTTAAAGAAGTTCTTGTTGAGAAAACTAGATCGATTATTTTATATAAAATCCCATCAAGTATATGGATCCCAGAACTCTAACAATTTTAATCAAGATAGGGGACATCAATTCAAGTAATCACTCTGAGGCATAGTGGTGAGCTTGAACGTTCAGTCAAACACCATGTATGTTGACACCAAAATTAGTATGCTGATGTCGACGAATAATAAGAAGACACGTATCAATCTACGTGGCACAATAGCAACGAGGAAGATTGTTTCCCCGAGGAACACCAACCCTCCGAGGAACACCAACCCTCCGAGGAACTCTTATGCTCCGAGGAACTTTTGGACGACGAGCAACTAAGGCGGTTCGAGCTGCATCTCGACCACAACATTAATTGCCAGATAATCAACAGTTCAACTATTCATTGAATGCTTATCATCTTGACGCGCACGTTTGAAGAACATTAAATGAATTACCCTTTCATATGTGTATCATTTAATGTAACATCCTTTCATGTACAGCCTAAGGGCTATAAATACCTTGTATCACCCTCATTCAAAGGGACCGGAATTTATTGATATAGCTTGTAATCGAGAATTCCCAAAACACTCAGCAATAACATAACAGTGGACGTAGGCCATTCTTATAAGGATGAACCACTTTCAAATCCTTGTCTCAATTTATTTATATGTGATTGAATAATTAGAGCTATCTAATTTTTTACATCAACAGATTGGCGTCGTCTGTGGGAAGCGATTGTTATTATCATTTTTTCACCAAAAATCATTCATCATCAATGGCGGATAATCCAGAATCTAGCAATCGAAACGCTGGAAATGCTGGAAATCCTCCAAATCCCTCTGCACCTCCAGATCTGGCCGAAATTATGATGAATCTGGATCAAGGACAAACCGCCATGCAAGACATAATGAGGCAACTTATACAAACCCTTCATGGCGGTGCACCTACACGTTCAGGACAGCGAAGTGGTCAGAGGCAAACTTATTTACTTTCTTCACGATCCAGACGTACTGAGTCATATCATAATGAGGAGTCTGATGATTTCTCTTATCAACCTGGGCGAACTTCGTCAATAAGGGCTACAGATACTGATCAACGTATTACTCTCTCTCCAGAAAGACCCAATGCCTTAGAAAGACTGAGTAGGGTGTCTCCTTTCAGTCGATTAGGCCCTAGGAGGAATAGGAGTCCACCTAAGACCATGTCGAGGAGTTTTCGACAACCATCTGATCTCAGAGAAGGATCAGCACAATCACGACCAGTTGCTCGTCAAGATAAATCTCAAGAGGCTACTTCAGAACGATCTATTGCTCGAACCAATAGGCCCAAGGAAGGAAATAAAGCGTGGAAAGGGTCCCTTCAGCGATTGGAGGATAGATTGGGAGAAATGGCTAGGGCGAAGAATCCCCTACAACGAACTTTTGTTCAAGGGACACCTTTTGTCCAGGCCATTGTGAATTTTCCTACACCGTCAAAGTTTAAAGCACCAGTAGTGACCCCTAAATATGATGGAAAGACAGATCCTGTCCTTCATATAGAGCAATATCAAGCTGCCGCCGATATCTATGCAGTCCCCGACGAGATGAGATGCAGAGCGTTCTCAGGAACTCTTACTGGAGCTTCCCAGATATGGTACAACAATCTTCCTCGGGGTAAGATTTCAACTTTCTTTCAGTTGGCTGAGTTGTTCATCGGCAATTTCTGTTTTGGAGCAAAGCCAGTAAAACGAGTAGCACATTTGCTAAGTGTTAGACAAAAATCTGGTGAGAGTACTAGAGAATACATAACTCGTTTCAATAACGAGAAGCTGGAAGTTATAGATTACGAGGAGAAGACAACAATCACCGCCTTGATGAGTGGGTTGTTGCCTAATAAGTTGTATTACACCTTGGCGAAAGATCCACCTAAAACTATGTCAGAGTTGATGGCAAAAGCGACCAAAATCATGAATGCCGAGGAAGCTATGGCTGCAAAGAAGAGTATAGATAAAGACACCAAGGTGGACGTCGACAAGTCTAAAAATAAAGAGCATAAGGGAAATGGTGGCGACAAGCGTTCCAGAAATAATAAGTCATCATGGGAAGTCCTGAAGAAATTCGATAATTATACTCCCTTGAAAATGGATATTAATCATGTCTTGGAAGAAATCAAAAATAGCGAGGAAGTAAAGTGGCCAAAGAAACTGAGGTCAGATCCTGATGCGAGGAACATGGACAAATATTGCGAGTTCCACAAAGATCATGGCCATATGACTAAAAATTGCATAGCTCTTCAGAACGAGATTGAAACACTCATCCGAAGAGGAAAGCTAGCAAAATACGTTGATCGGAGAGGTGAAAGAAGAATAATGATCGAACTAGAGAGAGGTCTAGATCTCCTCGTCGAGCAGAGGAGAAAAAGAAGAGAGACCACGAAGATGATGCCGAGGATGACCCTGATCTTCCCAAGAAACCAAGGCAGCCGGAACGAGAGGTATTTTCCATACGTTTTGGGTCATTTAATTGTAATGTTATTACAGGAGGAGATCTTACTGCAGAAAGAAAAGCTTACCTCGGAGAGGCACAAGCTTGCTCGTACATTCAGCGAATAAATTTGGCCGAGGAGGATCGTCCGAGGAAGGTAAACAAAGAGAAGCTGGTTATTGTTTTTTCAAAAAATGACCTCGCAGGTGTTCTTTACCCTCACCACGACCCTTTGGTGATCAAAATGAGGATGAAAGAAGTAGTGATTTCAAGGGTGCTGGTAGACAATGGCAGTTCAGCAGACATCATGTACTATTCATGCTTTGACAGTTTAAATTTGAAGTTATCTTAATTGGAGCCTTATCGCAGACCTCTTCTGGGTTTTGCTGGCGAGAAACTTTTTCCACTTGGGACGATCAAGTTGGACATATTCATTGGAACTTGGCCTTCTTGTCGAACAGAAAGAATACGCTTCTTTGTGATGGATAAGAATATACAGTCAGCCTACAACATCATCATGGGAAGAGTTGGTTTGAAGAAGTTCGAAGCAGTCCCATCTACAGTACATCAATGTTTAAAATTCCCAACAAATTTCGGAGTGGAAGTGGTGAAAGGTGATCAAAAAGTAGCTCGAGAATGCTATTATTCATCTGCCGAGCAAGAGGAACTTGAAGAATCAAGGAAAAAGACTACTACCTACCAGGTGGAAGAAGATACCGAGATTGAAACTCTCGATCCCAGAGATGAATCCCAACTTGTAAAAGGACAGGTGGTAGAATCTATAGAAAATGTTATTCTGGACGACGAGCACCCTGAACGAGTAACCCAGATAGGTTCATCGTTGGATGCTTCAATAAAACAGGAATTGATAACTTTCTTGAGAAATAGAAAGAAAACTTTTGCGTGGAGTCATGAAGACATGCCAGGAATAGATCCAAACTTCTTATGTCATGAGCTCAATGTGAATAAGGAGATCAAGCCTGTAAAGCAGAGAAGAAGGGTATTTAGCCCCGAGAAGAATCAAGCTATTCAAGAGGAGGTCGACAAGCTCCAGAAAGCCCAATTCATTGAAGATGTGAAGTATCCGGACTGGTTGGCAAATGTGGTGATGGTAAAGAAGAAAAACAATAAATGGAGAATGTGTGTTGATTTCACTGATCTCAACAAGGCTTGCCCAAAGGATCACTTCCCATTGCCCAGAATTGACCAACTAGTGGATGCTACTTCGGGGCACGAGCTACTCAGTTTCATGGATGCTTACTCTGGATACAACCAGATCAAAATGAAACCTGAAGATAGGGAAAGCACTTCTTTTATTACCCATAGGGGAACTTATTGTTATAATGTTATGCCTTTTTGTTTGAAAAATGTAGGAGAGACATACCAGCGGCTGATGAACAAGGTTTTTGCCAAACAAATCAGTTGCAATATGGAGGTCTATGTCGACGATATGCTGACAAAGAGCAAGAAAGCTGCTGATCATCTAGTTGACTTAGGTCAGACCTTTGATCAACTGGATAAATACCAAATGAAGCTCAACCCGATAAAGTGCACCTTTGGAGTACGAGAAGGAATGTTCCTCGGGTACATCGTCAACCAGCGAGGCATTGAGGCAAATCCAGTAAAGATCAAAGCTCTTTTAGGGTTGCGATCTCCAACGACGAAGAAAGAAGTGCAGAGTCTTACAGGACGAGTTGCAGCGCTCAATAGATTTGTATCTCGAGCAACTAATAGGTTCCTTCCATTCTTCAAAACACTCCGAAAAACTTTCGAGTGGAATGATGAATGTGAAAAAGCCTTTCAAGACTTGAAGAAATATCTGGGAACACCTCCATTGCTGTCCAGACCAGTGATGGGAGAAAAGTTGTACTTATACCTGGCAGTATCAGAAAATGCGATCAGCTCGGCATTGATCAGATTGGAGAATGGAGTCCAAAAGCCAATTTATTACACAAGTAAGGCTTTCCGAGGTGCAGAGATCAGGTACCCAAAGTTAGAAAAATTGGCATTGGCATTAATTGAAGCTAGTAGAAGAATGAGGCCATATTTCCAGGCCCATACCATCATCGTGTATACCAATATGCCATTAAGACAAGCTCTTCATAAGCCAGAAAAATCAGGAAGACTGATGTACTGGGCAATAGAGCTCGGTGAATATGATATTGTGTATGAACCCAGATCATCCTTAAAAGGGCAAGCTGTAGCAGACTTTATAGCAGAGTTTACATATCCTGATACCCCCGAGGAACAAAAGTTGCTCGCTAACCAACCTGTGGATGTTATAGGATCAACAGACATAAATCCAGACCAACTCCGGTTGGTAAAAGGGCTTGAGGATTTTGAAAGATCATCAAATTCAAACCCAGATCAACTACGGTTGGTAAAAGGGCGAGAAGAGATGGTCGACAAGGAGCGAAAAATACCAGGGGAGGATGAAACAAAACAACAAATATTTCACCGAGGAACGCTGTCAGATAAGAATTTTGAAGACGAGTTACCTACGTGGAGATTGTATGTAGATGGGTCATCTTGCACAACAGGTTGTGGAGCCGGGATCGTTTTGAACACCCCAGATGAGATTGACGTGGAATATGCCTTACGATTCCAATTCAAAGCTTCCAATAACGAGGCTGAGTTTGAAGCCTTAATAGCAGGTCTTAATTTAGCAAAGATTATGGAAGCACAACAAGTGATGGTATTCAGTGATTCTCAATTAATTATGAATCAGATAATGGGAACGTATGCAGTTAAAGGAGAACTAATGGTCAAATATCATGCAAAGGCGATGGAGTTGTTGGCAGAATTTGATGCCATTCAGTTAATCAGAATACCAAGAATGAAGAATGCACAAGCAGACGCACTGGCCCGACTAGCATCAGCTACTCGTACCGAGTTGTGAAGAACGATACAAATTGAGGTGTTAGAAAGTCGAAGCATAGAGGAAAGCTTGACGATGAATGTTATTTCCCTTGATTTAGGACCATCTTGGATGGATCCCATCAGGGCATATGTCGAGGAAGGAGAATTACCGGAGGACAAGATCGCTGCCAAGAAATTAAAGTTTAAAGCTGCTCGGTATGTACTAACTAATGGTGTTTTGTATAGACGAGGAATTATGGCAGGTTTGCAAAGATGTGTACATCCCTCCGAGGTGAAAGAATTGATCGAATAGATCCATGAAGGGTCCTGTGGAGCCCATGTAGCAGGTCGAACACTTTTGCAAAGGCTGATGATGCAAGGATACTACTGGCCAACGATGAGACCTGATTGTATAGCCTATGCCAAGAAGTGTGACAAGTGCCAACGTTTTTCCTCCATCCGACGAACTCCACAAGCATTATTGACACCCATAACTTCCCCTTGGCCATTTTCCATGTGGGGAATTGATCTGGTTGGACCACTGCCAACGACCCGAGGACGATTCAAGTACCTCGTCGTCGCAGTGGATTATTTTACTAAATGGGTAGAAGCTGAGCCTCTGATTGATATGACGTACGAGAAGGTGTACCAATTCGTTTGGAAGAACATCATCTGCCGATATGGTCTCCCTCATGCCTTCATTACAGATCATGGAACACAATTCGATAACGAGGAGTTTGCCGCCTATTGTCATCAGTCAAACATTTTGAAGGTTCATTCAGCACCAGGCCATCCTCAAAGCAATGGACAGAATGAAGTGACGAACAGAACATTATTAAATGGTTTGAAGAAGAGGTTAAATGAGGCTAAAGCTAACTGGATTAATGAGCTACAATCAGTATTGCGGGCTTACCGAACAACTCCCCGAGCAGCAACTGGAGAATCACCATATATGCTGGCGTTTGGAAGTGAGGCTGTAATACCTGCCGAGTTGGGTCTTCTGACACATAGAGTGCTGAATTTTAATTCACCAGTCAGTGACTTGATGAGAAGACTGGATTTGGATATGCTCGAGGAGGTTAGAGAAGAAGCAGCCATTAGGAATGCTGCATATCAACAACGAACAGCTTTGTTCTACAACAAGAGGGTGAAGAAATGAGATTTAAAGGAAGGAGATTACGTGCTAAAGAAGGTCATTCAGAAGCACAATAAATTAGAAACAAATTGGCATGGACCTTACCGAGTTACATAAGTTGTTCGACCAGGAACTTACCGAATAGCATCTCTAGAAGGAGAGGAATTCAAGAATGCTTGGAATGCTGAACACCTTCGCAAGTATTATCAGTGATGTAAATGTACAGCAGATCCATCAATATGAATAAAACGATGATGTTTCACCATTTTTCTCTCCTTTGTTTGAAAGTTTTTCGGGGAATACTAGTACGACAAAAAGAAGACGATAGTTCAAACCCACGACCAACTCCGGTTGGTAAAAGGGCGAGAACAAACTATACTCCTTTGGTTAGGAGGCATACACTAGCGTGACCAACTCCGGTTGGTAAAATAACTAGTAGATAGTTCGAGCGTGATCAACTTCGGTTGGTAAAATAGCGAGAACACGATAGTTCAGACCCACGACCAACTCCGGTTGGTAAAAGGGCGAGAGCAAATCATACTCCTTTGGCTAGGAGGCATACACTAGCGTGACCAACTCCGGTTGGTAAAATAACTAGTGGACACTAATAGTTCGAGCGTGATCAACTTTGGTTGGTAAAATAGCGAGAACAAACTATACTCCTTTGGTTAGGAGGCGAACACTAATGTGATCAACTTCGGTTGGTAAAAGAGTTAGTGGGCATGATAGTTCAAACCCATGACCAACCCCGATTGGTAAAAGGGCAAGAACAACATTCTTAAAAATGCCAATCTCGGTTGGTTTGAAAACAAAATATGCTCTCAAATGCCAACTTATGTTGGTCGGGAAGTAAGTTATTACATAAAAGTTCATCGAAGAACAAATATTCCAAACTGAACAAAGTATAGCTGGTCGGGGATAAAAACCTATTAACTATAATTGGTCGACGAGCTCAATTTAAATAACCTTGGTTGGTTGTAAGAAATTTTAACATTTTTTATACTCGTTACCTTGTTATTAAGTGATCGAGCAACATTTTTTATACTTGTAATTTTTTATTACTAGATTGGTCGATGAACCACAAAGAATTGTTATGCAATCACAAATATAAAAATGTTAGACAAGTACAAAACAATAGCAATACATATTTGCAAACAAAAAATGAAAGTCTTTCATTAAAATTCAAAATAAATTACAAGTTACATATGTGTGCTAACTATTACATTGAAAATCCTATTCTATTGGTTTTTTTCCCTCAGCCTTCGATACAGGTTCCTCGCCAGCAGGAGGATCATTTAATGTCTGAGGAGAATTGATAAAATTCAAGTCCTTCAACATTCTGACATTCATTACTGAAGGAGTATCCAAGAGATGCTCGGGACGAGATACTTCAATTTGAGAATGAAGATTATAGTCACCAAGATATTTTGAAATTAAGCTCCGAGGAATGGCACGAGCTGGGATCCATTCCATGTCCAATTTATAGGGTGGTACAGGCAAGTCTAGTAGCCCCGGAGTATGATAATCCCACAGGTAGTGCCCCTGTTCGAGCTTCAGCACACCCAGGGCGTTCAACCATCCTTGTTTATAACCTTCATTATTGGCATTTTCAATGCGAGCATCCAAGTGATAAAGGGCCTCATTATAGCCTGCATTCCAGAATTCGCGAGGTTGTTTATGGAATTGGAAAGTTAATCTTTCTAACTACTCATGAAGGTTCCTGGAAAAAACATCCTTATTATTCAAAGTAGACCTCGTCGCAGTAAGTTGATCTTCCAAAGTCAGGATTTTCTTGGACATTTCAGACAAAGCCCGATCTTTTGCGTTCAACTGGTACGCTTGAGTTTCCAATGTTGACAGAGTACGAGCTTCTTCAATACTACGAGGAGTTCTTGATCAACCCCGAGCAGCTGGAGTGCTTCGTTCCTCGTTAACATCCTGGGCAGCTCTTCCTCGCCCACGAGAACCTCTTCCTCGTCCCCGAGCAGTAGCAGAAATACCAAACCTTCTTAAAGTATCCAATTCTTGCCTTAATTTGGCATTCTCAACCTCTAAGAATGAGAACCCTTCGTCGGAGACTGGTACCAAGGCAGTGGAAGATGAAGCTGCAGACTTATACTGTGCCAACTCTGTCTGCAAATTGTTGTTCTCTTGTTCCAGCAGCTCGACGATCTGTCTGCAGGCCTCAACTTCACCTTTTAGGGTCCTCTCCCTGACATCATGCCCAGCAATGAGTTTGTCATAGCCCTTCTCGGTAGAAAGCTGTTGATATTTCTTTTCATACCCTTCATGTAACAAGGCATTTGACTCCCTATACTAATCCTTGAGATCTTCTAGAGTATATTGAAGCTCCTCAATCATATCATAGTAGGCCACGTTATTGGCCACTGCTCTATCAAGTAAGTCCTTCAAGTACCGATAAGCTTCGATTGCTTGCTCTGAAGCACCATGCCCAAGAATATCGATAATTTTGGATGTACTGAGGTCTGTGTGACCAGCTTTATAATACTCATGGCATTGCTGCATCAACTTTGTGTCGTTAGCAGACAAAAGATCCATCCTGGCCAGAAACTAATAGAGAAAGAAAAAGAAGATCAAGACAGAGTGCAGATAAAGAAGAGACAATCATATGGAAAGAAAGAACTCAAATTTTATTAGATCATAAGGCAAAAGTTACAAAGATCTGAGATACAAAGTACAAGTAAGGAGAAAAATAGAAGATAGTACCGAACAACTTCACACCTTTTCCTTGTCTCCCAAGACTTTCTCGGGAGGCTGGGACGAGGAGCTTGGTTGCTCGGTGGGAACACTGATTTGATCGGTTGGAGTTGGGATTTGTTCAAGAGGAGCAGGCAAAGATGAAATCTCCTCAGCAGATGTCTGGTTCGGTTGAGGAGAAAGGATTTGATCACCCTCAATCATTGAAGATTCTTCAAATGCAGCTTCGTCTTCATCTTCGTCTTCAATAACTGGAGGAGGACCAGGGAGATGTTGTTGAAATAGCTCGGAGTCCTCGCTCACCTTCAATTACTGCAAGGAAGCAACCCAACCATCATGGAAGAATTTCAAACTTCCATAATTCACCTGGGTCATCATTGCTGCTACCCCCTATCCCATCCTTTATCCCAACCAGTCCGAAAGAATTTCTTCACAGCTGTTTTTCTCTTCATCTTCTCCGAGGACAACTTCTCGGATAGAAGGTCCTCAGAGGCTTTCAGCTTGGCCTTCAACTCCTCCTTCTGACGATTTGCTTCGCGCAGAAGTGTCAGCTCTTCCTCAGCTGATTTCAACTTATTTTTAAGCTCCCTGAAAGTAGTGAGCTTCTCGGAGTATTTCTTGTTCTCCCTCTCCAAGTCCCTCACCTTGTTTCCCAACTGCACTTTTTCTGCTTCAGATGCAGCCAATTTCTTCTCCCAAACACCTTTATCCTCGTCGTACTTCTGACGGGATTCCTTCAGAGATTGGGCCAAATCCTGGAATTCATCCTCTACTCCAGACGAGGAGCTTGAAGCCTTGAGCGCTTCATCTTTCTTCACAATGGTGTTAAAACAACTCACCAGCTGAAAAAAGAATGTAGTGATGAGTTAGTGTCGAGATACATATATTGATAGAAGGAAAAATTCAAGATAAAAAGAAACTTACTGAAGCAATGTGATGAGTAGCTAGGGATGTCAGCATATCCCTAGGCATGTTTTCCTCGATGCCTTGAATTTCAGGAATAATCCAAGTTTTTACTGAGCTCATTGCAGAGCTCGGGGGAATGATGGTTGGAACACCAGCTCCACTAGTTTGGAGCTGGGGAATGGCTTCAGAAAAACTAACCGAGGAGGATTTCTTCAATCTCCTCAGTGGAACTTCAGCAGTTTCAGCCAAAGAACCCTTGGTGGGGGAAATAGTGATCACTTCCACAAAAGTTCTTTTCTTGCTCGGAGCCATTGGAGGCTTCTCGGCAGCCTTCTGAACAACAGCAGAAGGAACACCATCAATTTTCTTGGTCCCCTTTGGGACTTCAGCCTTATTCCTCTTTCCATCTCCGGCAGAGGAAGTCTCCTCGAAGATAGCAGGAACTCTTCTCTTGCCCATCTTCTGACTTAGAGGAATATGAGATTCTGGTGAAGATTCCTCGGAAGCTGGCAATGGGTCACTAATGCTGACCACGGGATGGGCAGTAAAGGATGATGTGTAGCTCCTGTACTGCAACAAATATGAAGCATACCTGATGTGCTCGTCTGCAACTCTCTGATGCAAACTCCAGATATGTTTCAACTGCTTTATATTGACTTCTGACTCTTTTGGAGTTTTTCTCTTGCTGTCAACTATAAACAAGAACATATTGAAATATCAGTCATACATTTTATCAAATACCATGAAATAATAATTTCAAAAACAAAATAAGATGAAAGTAACCTATCCCATTGCCATATGGGGGGCATCTAGGACCCTCATATACTGCATCTCCAATCAAAGGGGCATGTTGCCAATTTTTTATAACTACCCCATGTTCAAAATAATCCCTGTTTGCATCAGGGAGATTGACTACTAAGGCCCTATTCAAAAACCTAGTTTTTAAATAAAAAATATTATCTAAAACAGCCCATCTGTAGCAGTACATAATCTCAGGAATTGCTATACGAGTTCCATGAGTTTGATTTAACCTATGTACCCCATTAACTATTCTCCATGTGTTGGGGGCTATTTTTGCAGGGACAACGTCGAAGTACTGACAGAGCTCTAAACATAACGGATTTGGTGGAAAAGAAAATCCACATTCAGAAATAAACAGGCTAGGGAACCAGTGTCCCTCAGCCAAATCAAAATAACTTGAAGGCTCAGAAAGAACCTCCAAGGTTACCCAAGAAGGAATAGAGAAGTCAGAGCGGAACTTCTCAAGAGATTCGATAATGTAAACCATGATGAATAAAAGAAGAAGGAAGAAGAGCTTACAGGGAAAAAGGAGATTTGTTGACAAACGAAGGAGGAAATGAACGCACAAGAGAGAGAAAAGCTTTAGAAAACTCGAAAGCAGAAATTGAAAAGGTAGAAGACGATGGGATTGCCTCTGAAGTTTAAATACCTTGCCTTGGGAAACGGCGAAATAAATGATTACAAAAAAGAAATATTACGCTACCGGCGGCTAAAAGGACAAAAAGGGCACGAAGATAGAAGCGCCTATAAAAATGCAAAAAGGCGGATTCTGCGAATTTGGAAGGAAATTTAAATACCTAGAAAAGGCTCCTAAAACCCAGGAAGGTCATTTAATATCGCCATATACCGAGAAAGAACGTTCCATACTTCTCAAAGTTCGAAATATGAAACATTGGGGGCTTCTGTTGACACCAAAATTAGTATGCTGATGTGGACGAATAATAAGAAGACACGTGTCAATCTACGTGGCACAATAGCAACGAGGAAGATTGTTTCCCCTACCAACATACTCACTCCGAGGAACACCAACCCTCCGAGGAACTCTTATGCTCCGAGGAACTTTTGGACGACGAGCAACTAAGGCGGTTCGAGCTGCATCTCGACCACAGCATTAATTGCCAGATAATCAACAGTTCAACTATTCATTGAATGCTTATCATCTTGACGCGCACGTTTGAAGAAAATTAAATGAATTATCCTTTCATATTTGTATCATTTAATGTAACACCCTTTCATGTACAGCCTAAGGGATATAAATACCTTGTATCACCCTCATTCAAAGGGACCGGAATTTCTTGATATAGCTTGTAATCGAGAATTCTCAAAACACTCTGCAATAACATAACAGTGGACGTAGGCCATTCTTATAAGGCTGAACCACTTTCAAATCCTTGTCTCAATTTATTTATCTGTGATTGAATAATTAGAGCTATCTAATTTTTTACATCAACAATGTACGAGAAACTAGGTTTTGACAGTTAAATCCCACTAAGATGATATTTTCCTTATCCTAGGGATCAATTAAGGGGCCTAGAGGATTTGTAGAGGATGTATTGATTAAAGTGGTGAGTTTGTCTTCATGGTAGACTTTGTGTTCTTAAACATAATATACGTGCTAAACTCATCCCAGAAAACTTGGAGCATCCTTAGTTGACCCCCTTTTTTAAATATTTATGACGTTGTCATTCAATGTCGAAGTGACCAGGTAAACTTCCCATTTGGGAACATGACCATGGATTTAAGGTTGAGATTTGTGTTTGGTTGTCATACTCACAAAGTTAATACTCTTTAATATTATTTGCAATACAGTTTGTTATTTTTACTAACCCACACGCATATCAATTATTAATTTGTAATGACAATGATAATTGTCATGGCTTTGTATATCATTTGTTTTTTTTGTTTTTTTAGTAAACATGTATTTGTAAGCTTTGCAAGTTGGTAGCAGAAGTAAAGATCATGATTAATATCATCATTTTACTTCTTTACTTTAATTACTTGTCAATATTTTATAACATTGAGGACAAGTAAAATTTTGTTTTTTGGGAATGGATGGTATTTTTGTGAAAACTAATTACGAAAAACCAGAATACATTTCAACCCCCCACCCCCCCCCCCCAAAAAAAACATTCCTATATAATTGAGTTTTCAAGCGATATCTTAATATATAATTAGTTCACGAAACTCTCATCTTCTGAAATTTTTTAACATTACCCAGATAATACGATCAAAGTGGATATTGAGGAGAAAATGAAAGAAATTATTGAATAAATGTGTACATTTTAATCGAGTGAGATTTTGGTGCCACTTATTTTATTTGAGTGATTTAAATCAATCGGAGTTAAAAAAACTCAAACTTTTCTTCTGTGATAAATTTATCGATGACCTCAAACTCTTTATTTTTTTTTGGATTACTAAAAACAAAAAGTCAAAAATACAAGTTTTAAGCACTAGAAGTCTTAGTAAGTTATATTGATACACCAATCAACTTAACAAAACTCGAGAAACGAGATTGAACCATCGTTTGAGAATCCAAAATTAAGCATGAACCGACCTTCTTTTGTAACTATCTTGAACTTTATAAATCTAGTTATTTACATAAATAACTTGTTAATCATCATCATCAAAAATCTCACCAACATCAGAAATGATCATTTTAGACTTAGAATCTGGTTCGACATGAAATTTAGTTTGGTACGGTTTCTTAAAATTTTTTACTGGGTAATTTTCTTGTGTTTTGGATTGACACATTGTTTAGTGAGACTGGTTGTTTTGTTGGTGATTAGATGCAATGTTTTTGGATTGTTTCATGAACTAACATTCATCATTGTTGTGTTCTCTTTTCATGCACAAGGAACAACAGTGGGGGTGATCTTTGTAAATTATTTCTTTCCAAAAACTGTTATCTATCCAAGCTCTAGTGGGTTTATCTTCAAGAAGATTTAGTTCTATAAAAACTCTTGCGAGACTCAGTGTGTTCAACGAAATTACTTACACATCTACTTTAAGAGGATTTCCTATCAATTGAGCAATGGAGTATACAAAGGATTTAGCAAACAAATGTATCGGTAGGTTGGGATAAATAATCCAAATGGGAGAGGATCGACTTTCTTAATCTATTTTGTTGGAGGAGGACCATTTAAATTTACGCATGGCAAATCTGCCAATACACAATTGATCATGAAGCCATAATCTCATATAATCATCGTCATAGTTGACTATTATAAGAATGTGTTTTGAATCTAATAAACCTACAGTATACCAAAAATGCTAAAATAGCACCCTTCACCCGAATAAAGTTATCATTGTAAAAGACCATGACAAAAAAAACATGCATTTTTTTTCATGGTTCTGACAACAATTATCACGGACGTGTAAGTAGGGTTATCACGGACGTGTCACACTCAAATACCATGACAATCTTAAAAAGCTGTCACGGTCTTTGACTGTGACACGTTTGCGATATCTCTTACAACTTAATACCCTAGCCACTTCATTTTCTTCTCCTTCATTTTGGTTTCCCTCATTTTTCTCTCTCTTATGTCTAGCTCTCTCTCCTTCTCGGTGATTCTCTCCCTCCCTCTCAATTGGTATGTTTTTCTATCTCTATCTCTTTCCTTTTGTGTGTGTGTGGGTCAACGTGTGTGTGTGTGTGGGGGGGGGGGGGGATCAATATGTGTGCGTGTGTTGAGGTTAATGTGCGTGTGTGTGGGTTAGTGTGGTGGGGTCGTGATAATATTTTAGTGTGCGTGTGAGTGTGTGTGTGTGTGTTTAGGGTGAGTGTGTGTGTGTGGTTTGGGGTCAGTGGGGGGGGGGGGGGAATTTCAGTGTGAGTGTGTGTGGGGGGGGGGGGGTAGTGTGTGTGTTTCACTCTATGTGTGTGTGTGTGTGTGTTTTCAGTGTGTGGGTTAGTATAAATTGAAATTGAAATTGGTATTTGAAATTAAAATTGAAATTGGTAATTGAAATTGAAATTCAAATTGAAATTGAAATTGAAGTTGAAATTGATATTGAAATTGGTACTATATAAGATTCAAAGAGGTTGTGTTTTACTGTAATTTGGTAAGAGTTGAGGATAAAAATGCTTGCAATGTTTATCTTGTCAACAATTTGATCATGGTTGACTTGTACAAGTTGGAGAGCAACAAGCACGTGAGCGATGAGCAATTTGTTTGTACTTTTAGCGATTTACTCATAGTATATCAAGAACGAGCCGTGATTAATCGTCCAACATGCGCCAAAGCATCTAACTAGTAGTGTGGATGATTTGGATGCGCCTATAGAATATCAATCCATTTTAGAAAGTATGGATTTGTATTCTTATAATTTAGTTAACTTGCATTCGTCTAGTGCTTTATTAATACCGAAAGTCGGTTTAATACTTTTATTAATTTGGACTTGTTCAGTTCCGGTGGATTTGAATCAAAATTGTTGGCTTCGTTATTAAATATGTTAGTTTGGATCTTACTCTATTTAACCATTAATTCTTAGTATGTGACATGACCCGAATTTTAAACAATTTTTAGATTTGTAAGAAGTATTCCTTTTATTTGAAACAATGCTTAGCTTGGTTGATGATATGGATTAGTATTCTTATAATGTCGTTAACTTGTATTCGTCTAATGACTTAATCCATTTGGATTTTAGTCAATTTAATTCTTTTATTTATTTGTATTTGACATTTTTTTTAACAAGAACAATTTCTTTATTGGGAGGAGAAAAAGCCTCTCCTAGGGCAGTTACACGCGCTACAGCAAAGAAAACTTAAGAAAATTTTCGAAATCTAGAACGAGTAATTGGACGCCTTAAATTGCATTTTAGAGTCGATTTCTCCTCAGCATTTAAGTACGAAAAAGAGTCCAGTTTCTTCTCTCCCTTTTGATTAATTCCATCCACCTCAACTTGAGTATTATAGTCTTCAATGTTCACTAAAGTATCAAAAGAATTACTAATTGGAGTAACTTCAGATTGATATTTTTTCCCAACCGAGTCTTCAATAAACGCCTGAGCTTTTGTGGAATTAGGAGAAATTCCAAAATCAAATTCAGGAATTTCCACGAATAAATTAATTCCGTGGTCTTCCTTATGCTTTAAATTTGACGAGTTTGAAATTTCTTCAAGAGCTGGGATTTCACCGAATGAATCCTCATTCTCCGAACCATCTCCCAAAGACTTATTCTAAATATCCATATTTTTAGGACTATGAACAGGGTCCCTAAAATTTCCTTTCATATTATTAAAAGCTGCTGAGTAAAAAATTATGTCACCCGAGATTTGAGCCTTATTAATTTGAGCTTCCCGATCCATTTTTGTAATCCCCTTATTTTTGTTAAGTTTTACTAGTCAACGATCTGGTAGCCAAGTTGCTTAAACAACTTGGTCCCATATGATCAATAGGATCGGGACCTACCTGATTTATAGGGATTCCTTTATTTTTTTATAACAACCATTTTGGTCATCGGGCATCCGATCTCCATCAACAGATTTTAACCCATTCTTTTTCAAAAAATTCACCCAGTTTGGAGGTAAGATATGCTTAGACAGGTTTGCTTCTAATCCATCCACATCAAATACATTTGATTGACCTTCCTTATGAAAATCTGTACCTGCAACGATGTCATTACTTGTCGTGTTAACAGTGCAATGATTCTCATTTTGAAGAGGACATGCCTTATATATATCAGTTGGGACGGCTATAGGCAAGCATTGCACCAGAACTTGTACTCGACTTTCCATTCTCCAAGATTGAAGTATGAGATTTATCCTGAACACTTTGAACCAATGGAGAAACACCCGTATTTACCTACGAGTAAGCTTTTACACCTTTATTTTATTAAAGATTTTTTACCACATGAACTGGAGCTTTAGAGACTTGCTTGTGGAGGTTGCAACATTCTTTAAAAGTGTGACTCATATTTTTACAAAAATTACAAAAAAGGTGAAGTGATTCATATTCAACATTAAGATAAAAGCTACCGTCTTCTCTTTCAACCAATAGACGCTCAGGAGGTTTTTGAAGAAGGTTTATCTCAACCAAAACTCTTGCAAAATAACCCTATGTTCTCTCCAATGTATTTTTATCAATCCGTAGGGGGAGTCCCACTCGTCTAGAAATTTGGAGAAGGAGTCTGGAGTCCCAATATTCTTGATAAAGACCATTAAATCGCACCCAAACACTTGTTGTAGACTCAACATGAGATTCGGGTTGAAAATCTAGAACCCAGTCAAAAAACTTGAAAGAACCACTTTTCAGGCTGGAGCTTCTTAGAGCATCCGTAGTGGTGATACTGACGTTCAAGATAATTTGTAGTTTTGCAAACCCGTATACCTGCAGTGGTGAGTTGAAAGTAACAAATTCCGTAGTAGAAATGTTAGTCGTTTTGTAAAGTTACCATTTGACTACTGAATTTGCAAATACTTCCTACGAACTTCATTTGTTCGTAGGAATTCCTACGAACAAATAAAGTTCGTAACAAATGTAAATAATCATTTTTTATTATATTAGTGGGTTCCTACGAACAATATTTATTCGTAACAATGTCCTACGAACATATATTGTTCGTAAGAAGTGTATTTGTAGTTCCTACGAACTAACGTAGTCCGTAGGAAATCTTTTATCACCTAAGCTTTCTCAACTTACTCATTTGATTTGTAAATTTGCCTCTTTGAGCATCCACCATTGTGGATGCTCTTAGAGACCAGACTCTATTTCGTTCTTGAGAAAAAGACAAAAAAAATTGAAAAATCCCTAACTTATATGCGTAAGAGTCCAGGAAATATGAATTTCCCAAAAACTAGTGACAGTAGCCTTGAGATCTGCAAGCTTCCATGGTGTAGTACCCTTGGCAAGAACAATTCTTCCTATGAGATTGGAAGAACAACAATCTTTAATAATTGCATTGTAAGCATCCTCATTTAGACTAATGGAAAGAATATCTCCACGGAAATAAGGATCACTATGAGGAGGGAGGCAAACACTTTGTTATTGGGTTATTTCGGAATTTTTGACAGCATTCTTGTTACAAAGAACATCTACAAAAGATAGTGTGGATGTGGTGATTTTGTGAGATGTTTGTAGGGAAAGAGATGGGGTGTTAAGAGTGGATTTTGAACATGAATTTAAAACATAAAATGGTTTAGGATCAAAGTATAAATGGAATGAACCTAAATCTATTACAAAAACGAGGGTTAGAGAGAAAGATGAGGATCCATATGCACTTTTATCCTATTTGTTTACCAATAAATGTTTTTTGTATTTGACAATTTCTCATATACATGTTTGTACTAATAACAATAATTTTTCCAAGAAATGGCTTCATCAGGGCAACGCGATAGCGGAGGTAAGGAAGGCGCGTTTTCCACTAGTCCCCAAAATGGGGAAAATTAGGGTCCATCGTCGAGAACAAAACGACCTTAGTTGGTAGAGGGCTCAAGTTGCTCAAGTCGATTGTCGGCCTGGGGTACATGTATTGGAGGAATGCGCTACGGGAGCTCACGATGGCCTTCTGAGGGGCACTAAAAGTAATTACACACTTTATTTTTTTTTGAATTTATATTTACAATTACATTTTATAATGTAAATAAAACTAACACCTACTTTCTATTTGGTTTGTATTTGTTTAACAAGAACAATTCGACCTGCCCAAACATGTCCGCGACTCCACGTTAGAACAATTGAGAGATCAATACAAAACATGGCAGAAAAACATGCACGCACAGTACTTTGGGCAGGATCGAGAGTCCATATTAAGGGTCCGTGACACCATACTGTGGAAAGAGCCGATCTCATTAGCACACTTGCAGCAGTTTGTCGACAATAAGATTGAGGAGCAGCAATGGGCATCTCGTTAATCGAAGAGGGCAAACCGAGAAAAAAAGGTGGACGTGCACTACTCCGGGTAGATGTCTTATGCCGAGGTGGAGCACATGATCGTAAGTTTTTATTTTTCTTTAATTTTAGTTTTATGTTATTCTAATATACCATTACTTTGTGTTACTAACTAATTATACATTGTTTTGTTTCAGGAGATGGGGAGTGTCCCCGAGGGTAGGCCACATAGTCTCGATTCCTATGTGGCAATTAAAATTTAGAAGGGCAAGGATAAGGAGGTGTCCCCGAGCGTGGCATCCACAATTGTAAGTTATAAAAATATCTTATAATTGTTTAATATTTTTAATTACGTTATAATTTTTAACAAACTTCACTAATCATGTACTTTTTATCGTATCAAGCAAAGCTTAAGGACGTACATGACAAGCTGACTGATTCCGACAAGGCAAATTTTGCTATAGACGCACTAAGCTAAGTGTTCGGGGTGGATCAAAAGGGGAGGACTAGGGGGTGAGATCTCAATTGGGTAATTCGAGGCTCGCTGGTATTGAGACGAGCAACGCCGAGTTGGATCATAAGGTGAACACCCATAACAATAAGTGAGAAAGGTTGAAGGCGACGGTCCTCATTATGTTGGAGTTCATGAAGTGTCAGTTGGTGTTCACCTAATGCAAGGGCAACGGGAAGGGGCAGGAGATAGACGAGAACACCGCTGCTCTATCTTTCTCACCCTCATCGTCGATACGCACCCACTCGCTGCCTGCATATGATCCATTTTCCATCTTGACTGCCGTCGAATGACCTATGTCAACAGTTGGTTGGTAGAGCGTGTATTTAATTGACATCTTTTGTGGAACCCATATAGCAAGGGGTTTAAGAGACTCGGACCCAGACTCGGGTAGTGTGGTTCATGGTCTTGTCATGCAAGATATAGAGGCAAAGGTTCGTGTCACACATATTGTGCCTAGAAGAGAGAATTCACTTTTGTGGTTGGAACAAAAATGCGACATTCGATGAAATCATGGATGTGTCAATTAATATGGAGTGTGGCCAACGTTCCTCCTCCGACCTGTTTAAAACCCTAGTTCGTGACATTATTTGTATTTATTTGATTTGGATATTGAATATTGGATATTATTTGTATTTTTTGAGTTGGTCATGGATATTTCTTGGCTGGTTATGGTTATGGGTATTTCTATTTATTTGATTTGGTTATTGAATATTGAATGTTGCTTGATATATACATTGTTTAGACATTTTTAAATATGTTGTAATAAGTAGAAATGTACTGTTGGCCAGTGGGATTGGCCATACTACCCAACAATTTTATTTAATTCTACCCATATTTGTGTGACACCCCGCCTAATTAAATACCGGGCGATCACTCCTTTATTAAATTAAATCAAGGCGAACAGTTGGTTCATTCTTAGCATCACTGTCGTAAAATAAAATTTTCCAATTTAACACCCTAAAATAATTAAGCTAAGTGTCAAAACCATATTTAAACCTTACTTTCCAGATTTTAATTAAGGAAACCTTATTTATTTATTTATTAACAACATCTCAATAAATAAGAATCACACCACAATAAACCTGGAACATAATCCAAATAATTTGATACATTCGTAAATCGAATGTCAACATATGAAATCTAAAGTCACACATCCGAACTGAATAAATCCCATAGTAACAATACTGGAAATAACTGAAATATAAATGTCCAACAACAACGGAATAATGGAAATAGCTACACATGCTCAACTAGATGAAAGTACTAAGAGTGGATCCGAATGAACGAAGTCGTCTAATCAAGAGACCTGCAACTCCCACCTAAGCTGCAGCGCATTCCTTCCAAAGATCCTAAGCAAGACGCCCCTGTGGTTGGGCACCTGTAATACATACATATATATACAAGAGAGAGAAAGAGAAAAAGAAACGGGTCAGAGCCCGATAATGTGTTTGATTAAAAATACGTTTAGCAAGCATTTAAATTGATACAGGCCAATGCAATAACATGTTAGTGCGACACTCTCTTGAGAAATTCTCACCTCTCTTCAAATGTGCACACCTATCGCACTAACCTTCCCAATGGTCTATCTCATCATATAACACGCTATCCTTTCCCAATGGATTAATTTATATTCTATTACTCGTAAGATTCAAAATTAACGATTTAATTGTTTGGAGATACTATTCAATTAGTAACAAAGTTCTCATTTTAACCTTATAATTCAATAAAGTTTTCCAGTGTCATATTATACTTTCTCAACACAAGTATTTATAATTTGAGTATCAACCACGTCCTACATATCACATCACAGTAGACAGTTCCAAATTTCATAATTTCATATATGTATATATATTAACCACTCGTAAAATATATATATAAACCATAACAGCACCCCAAATAAAACTATAGTGTGGGCATACTCTACTATCCAAACCCCATATCACTCACATTAAGGGGAATACAAATTCGGAATCACTCTCGAATTGTATTAACACATACACAAACTATAGGTTCCAAGTCCCTTAGGACCGTCTGAACTATCACTGCGATAGCCTGTACCAAGGATACCTATACACAAACAAAATGAGGCGAAGCATAGATTCCAGGTCTCTAAGAGGATGGCACATGCCTGCGTCTCTTAGGACCGTCTGAACTATCACATCACTAGCCTGTACCAAGGATATCTATCTTCTAGGGTACGAGTCAATATCCCCCATAAGGCAACACAGGATAAGATCGTCCCAGCGTGGCAACCTCAAGGATAGCAAGTACCGTGGGAATGATTTTCACACATATATAGTATGTGCATACACAATCATATAACTATACTAATATTACCATATCAATTATGGGTATATTCTCAATTCCCATAATTACGACATTCGTATTTATTTCTCATTATTTAGTTATTACGTATAACCATTCACATCTTATTTTAATTTGAGGAACTTTTCCACTTACTACATAACGCTCATGGATTCTATCCTCCCAATTATAAAATTCAGTAGGTACACACATTTGTCCCAAGTAACTCTCTTACGTGTCTCTCCCTCTTTAAATCATAAATTTACCGACCCTTATGTAGTTATCCCGAAATACACTCTTTGTCCGACATTGAGGGTCCCAAAATCTATTCACATGTTCTACTGGTCTCCCCTATCTCCCAAAACATTTCATTAAGGATGCCCAAGAATTTTCTCACAATAAATTGAATTTAGTTCATTTAATAAGGGAAATAGGAGTCTTCCAGGAGGGGTCGATCGATCGAGGTTTGGGGCTCGATCGATCGAACCTTCGATCGATCGAAGCTCTAGGCTCGATCGATCGATCAAGCAGGTACTTCGATTTTCTACAGAATTTCAGTTACGGGTTTCATCTCCAAACTTACACCAAATCCATATTTTCTAATACCAATCGTCCCAGAATTGATACTCTAACCTCATATCATCATATCAGGTATTTTCAACGTAAAACATATCAATTTACATCACTAAACATGGATTGATCATGCCATAATTCATTTAAAACTCAAGAACCCTAAAAATCTCTAACTCATGATTCTAATCTGTTTTATCCCAGAATTTCTTTCTTATTTACACCAAAATTTCATGGGTTATCTTTCTACATCACAAGAGACTTCCAGAATAAGGTTTTAGTCTTTACTACATGCAAATTCCTATCACAATTTGGGTTTTCTTCCATATTTTTCATCCCTAATCATTCCTAAACTAATATTGAAATTGCACCAACGAAAATAGCAAGATAAACACTTGCCTGGGATTTTTGACGTTCTGATTTGTAGATGTTTTTGGTGTGGTTGCGTAGTCCGTTGTGCGATCTACGCGTTGGTGGTGGTTGTGGTGCAAACGGATGACTTTTGGGGCCTTGGATTGCCTTAGAAGCTTTCTTCTTCCCTCTCCTATGGCCGTCACTTGTGTTTGAGTTTTCTAACCCTAGAAGGTGACCTAGGTATCTGATATAACTCCTCTAATTTTCGTGGGTTTAATTACCCAAATACGTAAAATGACCAAAATGCCCTCCCGGGTTACTAATTAGGCCTAAAAACACCCCGAGACCCAAACTAAACCCCTGGGTACACTTTTCGGACTATCTCGACACTTCCGGACGCGTTGGCGCACTCAAAACGACCATACGAAAAACTTATAAAATAATCACTTTTATTAATCCACATTTAGTCCCGACACGACACAGGCGCGTCCTGACTTAAATTTCCACAATTGTCATTTTATTCACACGTGACAATATTATAAAAATAAATATCATATGTTACTATACTCATCCAGTAATATGCAACAAATAACAAATTTTCAATGATTACTAACTCTCGTCACGCTAGTAAATATTTAGAACAACATTCCGGATTAAAATTAAATTAATTTATCTCAATTAAATTTAATAAATCCCATAATTTAAAAGCCATGAAAATACGGGGTATTACATACTTCCCCCCTAATAACGGAATTTCGTCGCGAAATTCGGAAAATAAGGCCTATCAGGTTTCATAATTCTGGATATCCTTGTCAGTATGAAAATTATCTACATATACGGTGCTCAATCACTATAGCTTTCCTCTCACAACAACATTGTTTTACATTCTCATTGGAGACACTTCATCTTGTGCTCCCAACCGACCACATTCGCATAGGTCACGCCTATACGTTATAATTTCCTTATATCACTATCATTAGGAGGCCGCACCTCACTACATGACAAACTACTCGTATTTATTCATACACAAAAATCCCATTCTGAGAAGATCATACGAACATTCGACCACTCCTGGCTGCCTAAAACAGTCGTGGAATTCTACCATAGTTATCGGATATTTTCTCGATCGATCCAAAAATTCTGATTATCTACTCTCCTCTAAACATACGGAAGGAGAATAGTCGAGGTTCTTCCATAATAAAACCTTAATAAGCACCTTGTACGCGACAAACAGATACGAGTGCTTCTACCGAGCATGCTTGAAATCATTGTACCAAGATTCCAAAATTTCCTTCACATGGCTCCATTAATCTTTAATTACCATGCGTTTATTCCCTGGCTAAGGGTGATACTTCCTACTCGAAACGAAATCATATCTCCGATGGTTCTGAAATCCCATATCAAAGGTGGGATTAACCAATCTCATCCTGATTCAGAAATTTATACTTCGCCGAGCCATGCACTGGCGCAATCCTTCCTTTCAAAGGAAGTCTGGGGCATACTAGTTAATATTGTAAGCCAGCCCAAAGGAATATCAAACACATCCTTCTCGGCGACTTAATTCACATGTTCGGGATAAACCCTTGATCTTGTTTTGAGGATGGCAACCCATCCAAGAATTTTACCGGCTTTACCGACCTCTTCCAAGTTCAGGAATTTTCGATAAACACACAATTCTTTGGTTGATTCTCCTCTTTCAACCAAACCTTACCTATGGGCAGTACATGTAGAAACTACTCACTACGTCTCGCTAAACATCGATTCTTCCCTTGAAATGACTCCCATTAAGTGATACGTAATACTCCCCTTCCTTCCTTGGAGTATGCCGAAAGTTCCGACCCGTGCTCTTCTCTCCACGAAGCGCACTTCTGGCACTCTTATACTATACTAACATCATTACTCTTTGTATGACCAAGTCGTTCTCACACTTGACAAATAATAATTTCGCTCCGGGTGTGCTTCATAACAATTAAATTCTACTCTATTAAAGGAATACCAATTCTTGAATGGCTTCCCACAGCCTTCCAATCAAGTTAGGGCGTGCTATTCTAATTACACACCTATGTATGGATTATCGCCCCTCATGTGACGTTTAATCCACTCTATCACTTCCACTTCGTCATACTATTCCCACAAACATATTTTTCACACGTCTGTTACCACGTCCCTTCGACTCGGACTATTTTAACTGTAGTTAACCAAGATGCCCACATTTTTGCAACACTCCGACCGCCCTGGGAGAGCGAACGGCGTGCTGCTCATCTGTAGGACCAACTAAATTCAACGGAATAGAAGGAATAGGTCATTCACATTCCATGACAATAAAAGAGGAATAATAATCATCAACCTTCCTCAGATAAGTACAACAATTTTCTCAAATAGGTACAACAACCAAAATAAATCACTAACGCTCTATTCATCAAAATAATTACAGGTCATCTCTTTTGTATGATATAAAGTTCTTTCCAGATGATCCATGCTAAAAATCATTCCAACTCTTTATTCCCCTTGTGTTCTATACGCGGTTATGACATTTGGGTACTCTCAATCACCCTAGAAATCAAAATTCTTAAATTCTCTTTATTAGCGTTCCACCCCTTAACTCGTGGGGTAACTTTCAATGCTATCTTACCACACAATTCGGCTCCAGTGGCTTTAAGACAAATTCAACTTCCAGCTTACATACATAATTACTTGATCCCATTTTGACCAGGGTACCAAACTCTTGGAATAGCGACCAAACGTCTCCCTATTTCCAACCTTACGCTAAGTTTCATGCGTGGGATGTCTCGCAAAGCGAAATCCAAACAAGGAACTCCCCGATACACTATTACCTAGCATTGTCGATTATCGAAATCCGTTAGGTCCTCCGTCCATAATATATACCCCTTTATTCCGTCCCTTGACAGAAAAGTTATAATTTCTCCCGTAATTATGCTTAACAAAGAACTTTCCACTAATTTCACTATCGTCCCGTATTGGTTGATAGTAATTACATTCTATAAACCCCAGATACATACGATCGAAATTCTCGAAATTCCTTTCCCTAATAATAAGGGTATAAGTATTTACTCCCACATCTCTAAAGGATAAATATAACAATGCACTCTTCCTATAACTATGTCCGGAGTGATAAACATAATACTGAGTCTAATCTTCCACTCAACGGTAAGTCCCGATACATATCGAATCATACTGACAAAGTCTATACATACATTGGCATCGAATATCTCGATCCCACTATCTCCTCTGAAGTCTCTTGGATAGATAATATAAGTGCAAGTCCAACCTTCTTACAGGTAAAGCCTCGCCAAAGAAAACATAAAACATGTTGCACCATTGCAACTACTCCGATAGCCTTGCAATAAATGCCTACTATCATACTACCCATTTCTATAACATTTTAACAAAGATAATATCATACTCGTGTATCGCATCACTACAACGAGTAACCTCAATAAGGTACAAATCTTGTCAATATACTCATCCATCCTCCGCGGATAGCACTAAAGAAAAATCCCGCTACACTAGGGAAAAATATTCACATAATGGTAACATTTATAATTATATGCATTAAAATCGTCTCACATGCTAATCTAGCAATGACCAAAATATGGTGACTCGCTCGTGTCACATGAACACGCCGCATCCTCTAAGGATACAACTTATACTTCTATCCTGGCAATCGTCTTGACTGTGCAAATGGTTTTCGGACGTAACACGTCTGCCCAAACCAAAACAAAGTTTTTTTTAATCGTCGTCCTTTACTAGGCACCGTATTCTTGTCCCTTTTTTTCACTTTGGAACATATTATCGCGAGAGATTTCACTCCGCACAAAAATAACCCAACACTTAATTCACCTATCACCTGTCCTACTAACCAGGTTAGGATTGTCCTTCTCTCGGACATTAGTAGACTCGATTCCTGTTAGCCATCCCGGTTGTTCCATAGCTTTTTAGGTCATAAAGATCATGTTACTATCTATAATAGTACTTACTGAATTTACCATCACTTGGTAAGAATTTAACTATCTGAAGCATTTAAATGGTTTTCCTGATGTGTATCCACATCCTTTTGTGGTGCTATACAACCATCGTTGCATTCAGTCTCATTCTCAACTGAATCCTTCGATTTCTTTAACTTTCCCCACAAAGAAGGGTTATCATTTATTTTGACAAATATGACAATGTCAACCTCTGAATCGGTCGTCCATCAGAATTTCCTTCCCGAGTATTATCAACTATTATTACAAGTTGGTCTCCCATTTGGAGTCGTTTCCTCCACTAGTATCTACCTCTTTCGATACAAAATTTGCTAACGATTAGGATTCATATCCACAATTGGAATTCTGTCATGCCCTCCTGCGATGAGTTCAGAACCACATTTTCTTCTCATCCTGAACAGTTGAGGAAGGAACATACGGTCAACACTGTACCCAAGGTTCTCCTATAGGCATAGCATTCCACTTCTAAAATTGGTGGTTGACTCCAACCATTATAATTTCGTCCCGAAAGCCAAGAAAATATTCTCTAAATTTTCACTTTCAGTTTTCCACACTCTGTCCTATATTTAAGCCTTTGAATACTTTACCTCCTTTGGTAAACACATACAATTTTTGCGTTTCTAAAATTTCCCACTGACAGTCTCAACACGTTTTTGTAATACGTTGGGTAAGTTTACCCTCGCACCTCATTTGACTATAACAGCATTTGAAAATCATTGTTGCACCTTAGTCGCCTTTCTAGTCTTGGCTTCTTGTGCCACAATGGAGGTGACCTTGACTACGGTCATCATCCTCGGATATATTTCATCATCTCAACTGAGCCCTGCCTCCTGATGTACGCTTAACGGTCCTCTTCTGACATCCGTCATCGCTCGGCACACGCACACATCCGAACGAAATTAGAATTCACTAGTGTATACACATTATAGCAGGAGAACGAAATCTCGTCAAAGGAATCGACAATCCTAAACATAGGGCTCTATAACCAACAAAGCAACGCTGAAAGCATAATAAGCCGTACAGATCCTAAGGACACTAGAACCTGATGCTCTGATACCACCTGTGACACCCCGCCTAATTAAATACCGGGCGATCACTCCTTTATTAAATTAAATCAAGGCGAAAAGTTGGTTCATTCTTAGCATCACTGTCGTAAAATAAAATTTTCCAATTTAACACCCTAAAATAATTAAGCTAAGTGTCAAAACCATATTTAAACCTTACTTTCAAGATTTTAATTAAGGAAAACTTATTTATTTATTTATTAACAACATCTCAATAAATAAGAATCACACCACAATAAACATGGAAGATAATCCAAATAATTTGATACATTCGTAAATCGAATGTCAACATACGAAATCTAAAGTCACACATCTGAACTAAATAAATACCATAGTAACAATACTGGAAATAACTGAAATATAAATGTCCAACAACAACGGAATAATGGAAAGAGCTACACATGCTCAACTAGATGAAAGTACTAAGAGTGGATCCGAATGAACGAAGTCGTCTAATCAAGAGACCTGCAACTCCCACCTAAGCTGCAGCGCGTTCCTTCCAAAAGATCCTAAGCAAGACGCCCCTGTGGCTGGGCACCTGTAATACATACATATATATACAAGAGAGAGAAAGAGAAAAAGAAACGGGTCAGAGCCCGATAGTGTGTTTGATTAAAAATACGTTTAGCAAGTATTTAAATTGATACAGGCCAATGCAACAACATATTAGTGCGACACTCTCTTGAGAAATTCTCACCTCTCTTCTAATGTGCACACCTATCGCACTAACCTTCCCAATGGTCTATCTCATCATATAACACGCCATCCTTTCCCAATGGATTAATTTATCTTATATTACTCGTAAGATTCAAAATTAACGATTTAATTATTTGGAGATACTATTCAATTAGTAACCAAAGTTCTCATTTTAACCTTATAATTCAATAAAGTTTTCCAGTGTCATATTATACTTTCTCAACACAAGTATTTATAATTTGAGTTATTAACCACGTCCTACATATCACATCACAGTAGACAGTTCCAGATTTCAGAATTTCATATATGTATATATATTAACCACTCGTAAAATATATATATAAACCATAACAGCACCCCAAATAAAACTATAGTGCGGATATACTCTACTATCCAAACCCCATATCACTCACATTAAGGGGAATACAAATTCGGAATCACTCTCGAATTGTATTAACACATACACAAACTATAGGTTCCAAGTCCCTTAGGACCGTCTGAACTATAACTGCGATAGCCTGTACCAAGGATACCTATACGCAAACAAAATGAGGCGAAGCATAGATTCCAAGTCTCTAAGAGGATGGCACATGCCTGCGTCTCTTAGGACCGTCTGAACTATCACATCACTAGCATGTACCAAGGATATCTATTTTATAGGGTACGAGTCAGTATCCCCCATAAGGCAACACAGGATAAGATCGTCCCAGCGCGGCAACCTCAGGGATAGCAAGTAGCGTGGGCATGATTTTCACACATAGATAGTATATGCATACACAATCATATAACTATACTAATATTACCATATCAATAATGGGTATATTCTCAATTCCCATAATTACGACATTCGTATTTATTTCTCATTATTTAGTTATTGCGTATAACCATTCACATCTTATTTTAATTTGAGGAACTTTTCCACTTACTACATAACGCTCATGGATTCTATCCTCCCAATTATAAAATTCAGTAGGTACACACATTTGTACCAAGTAACTCTCTTACGTGTCTCTCCCTCTTTAAATCATAAATTTACCGATCCTTATGTAGTTATCCCAAAATACACTCTTTGTCCGACATCGAGGGTCCCAAAATCTATTCACATGTCCTACTGGTCTCCCCTATCTCCCAAAACATTTCATTAAGGATGCCCAAGAATTTTCTCACAATAAATTGAATTTAACTCATTTAATAAGGGAAATAGGAGTCTGCCAGGAGGGGTCGATCGATCGAGGTTTGGGTCTCGATCGATCGAACCTTCGATCGATTGAAGCTCTAGGCTCGATCGATCGATCAAGCAGGTACTTCGATTTTCTGCAGAATTTCAGTTACGGGTTTCATCTCCAAACTTACACCAAATCCATATTTTCTAATCCCAATTGTCCCAGAATTGATACTCTAACCTTATATCATCATATCAGGTATTTTCAACGTAAATCATATCAATTTACATCACTAAACATGGATTGATCATGCCATAATTCATTTAAAACTCAAGAACCCTAAAAATCTCTAACTCATGATTCTAATCTGTTTTACCCCAGAATTTCTTTCTTATTTACACCAAAATTTCGTGGGTTATCTGTCTACATCACAAGAGACTTCCAGAATAAGGTTTTAGTCTTTACTACATGCAAATTCCTATCACAATTTGGGTTTTCTTCAATATTTTTCATCCCTAATCATTCCTAAACTAATATGGAAATTGCACCAATGAAAATAGCAAGATAAACACTTGCCTGAGATTTTTGACGTTCTGATTTGCAGATGTTTTTGGTGTGGTTGCGTAGCCCGTTGCGCGATCTACGCGTTGGTGGTGGTTGTGGTGCAAACGGATGACTTTTGGGGCCTTGGATTGCCTTGGAAGCTTTCTTCTTCCCTCTCCTATGGCCGTCACTTGTGTTTGAGTTTTCTAACCCTAGAAGGTGACCTAGGTATCTGATATAACTCCTCTAATTTTCGTGGGTTTAATTAGCCAAATTCGTAAAATGACCAAAATGCCCTCCCGGGTTACTAATTAGGCCTAAAAACACCCCGAGACCCAAACTAAACCCCCGGGTACACTTTTCTAACTATCTCGATACTTCCGGATGCGTTGGCACACTCAAAATGACCATACGAACAACTTATAAAATATTCACTTTTATTAATCCGCATTTAGTCCCGACACGACACAGGCGCGTCCTGACTTAAATTTCCACAATTGTCATTTTATTCACACGTGACAATGTTATAAAAATAAATCTCATATATTACTATACTCATCCAGTAATATGCAACAAATAAAAAATTTTCAATAATTACTAACTCTCGTCACACTAGTAAATATTTAGAACAACATTCCGGATTAAAATTAAATTAATTTATCTGAATTAAATTTAATAAATCCCATAGTTTAAAAGCCATGAAAATACAGGGTATTACAATTTGTCACTGACTTTGACCGTGAGAAGGAAACTTGTCACGGACTTGTCACGGTTTAAGTTCGCCATAAGTTTTTCTTTGTCACAGACTTCGACCGTAACAAGTCCGTGACATTTACCTTTGTCACCCCCAAACTTTTCACGGTCTTTGACCTTGACATGTTTGCCTTGTTAGAGAGGGTCGACCATGTGAAAACTTAACATTAATAGATTGCTATAAAGTTTCAATGAGGATATTTGGTTCGCCTTAGCATGAAGTCAGTTGCTTGAATGTGAGATATTTGGGTGATGTTGCTGCAAAAATACTTGCGAACGATTTAGACCAAGGATTATCAGTTTGTATAGGCTTTGGGGTCTTTAGATCCAATGGGTTGGAAAATGATGGGACTGCCATCACCCTTATTTTTAACGACAACTAACTTTTTGAACAGTTGCACTGAGCTAAGGGTAGTTGATTCTCACTGAATGTGAGTAGAATTCTATATCAATTTTATTCAAATTGTTACAATAAAACCAAGATAAAGATGAAACAAAAGACATCATATATATTTAATTAGGCATTACAGAGCTGTATAGACATATGGGAAGTGCAATAATGCACTATGGCTAATAATTGGTACTTCGCAAAATAAGGGTGGAGATATTAAATTCTAAAATGGGTGGCTGATGTTGAGAAAGGAAGGAAAACATTTCCTTAGTTTCTGGAAGAAAGATAAACCATTTTTATTAATGTAATATATATTTTTTATTTAATTAATATTATATGTGAGGTGCTTTATGGGAAATGGTTGTTTAATGTGGGAATGGAATGGTTCCTAGGAAAGTCATGCTGTAGAAATAAAAAAATTGGGTTCCTTTTGCAAAAGAAAAGAACAAAAAAATGATATGTGAAAGAAATAAATGATAAATAAAGAAACAAAATGGAGGGGGAGTGTAAAAACAAAATAAAGAAAACGACGGAAGGGGTGATGAGCGCGTATGGGACCCATTTAGTTTATTTTCATCAAAAATCAAAGGGGTGGAGACTTCAACGGGCATCTACCCTTTTCTCCTTCCCTCTCATAACTAATATACTAAATAACCCTTTGAGGATTATTTTAAAGAATTAATACTTGACCCTTCTTCTGAACTACATTTTACAAATTATGAAAAGGCCCCAAAACTCATAACTTCTTCAGACGACCATCTATTTTTGCACCGCTGTAGTGGTCGATATTTCATCAGTGTCCGATTCATGAGTTTTGGCTTTGGGGATGGCCCAAGATTTTGACTTTTGACTTTCTTTCGATTCCAACATTGAACAGTCAGAACTTTTTCAGTTGAAGGCGAGTTAATGAGTCGTTTGAACTTAGAGACTTCTTCGTTCGAGGTTGATAACTTTTTTCAAGACTTTGACTCTAAATTTTGAACTAAAGTCAGATTGAGAATGAGAAAAGAGGGGGAAACATGAGAGATATATGCCACGGAAATCTTAGACATTGGATACAAATTTGAGCAATTGCTTCCTAGTCTTTAATTGCCTTGTTGTTTTAAAAAATAGTGAAAGACATATACTCCTAATTACAAATATATTGGACATGTGTCACCTGGCGATGAGCCCAAAAAAGAGAGAGTGTGCCTATAATTTAGGCGATAATTTCTAGCTGCACCTTTAGGTGACACATGTCCAGTCCGCATTCTTAAAATACGAACTAGTCCGCACAGGAGCATTATATATATATATATATATATATAGTTACCAAACTATAATGTCATAAGATAAGTGTTTCCCGCATTTCCTCTTTTGCCCCTTAAATTTTGAATTCTCACTCTTTTGTTTCTCACTAATTATTTCCTTTGTTTCACTTTAATTCAGACATAAGGTTATTTTGGCAAACCTACCACATCAACATATTAGAATTCTACGGTTGAAAATGATGGCTCAGATTTAATTTTGGGATTTTGTATCCTACAGTCGAAAATGGTTCCAAATCATCTTTTAAGAATACTAAGATCCTTTCAAGTTTGTTTTAAAATATGGGTGTACAACACGTTAGAGTGCAATCCACTCCCATCAAAGAAAAATACAATTATTTGTAGACCTATAACCATTAGCAGTCTACCTCGGTAAAAAAAGTAAATCCAAATTAACTGTCTACAGAGCACACGACTCAAGAGAAAGATGGACATGTCTTTGGAATAATAACAGTCATATTTATTTTGGACCTCCGCACATATCATTCTCTTCTCAAGATCAAAATGAAAAATGGAACTTTATTTTCATCCCTCTCATAATACCCTCTTTTCTCTCCCCTCACCTGTCACTACACCATCATCTCTATCTCTCTCTTTCTCTCAAACATCAACACACACCATTTCCATTTTTTCCAAAACATTAAAAAATCGAAACTCACTTTTTTTTCTTTTTCCAGTAATTTCGTCTCTAAGAATTCTTGTTGGTTTTATGATGTCTTCTCCTTTTGGACCTCCAATGTGTGAGCAAGATGCAAAGGCTCTTCAACTCATAAAAGAGATCACTAGAAATGCAGACTCCGTGTAAGAGTACGTGTTGTCAAAAATCCTGAGTCAAAACGGAGACCTTGAGTAACTCCATTCAACGTTCACTACAAGAAAAATAAGTATTAGGGATGGTAAAAATCCGTCCCAAAAGAGTATTTAGGAATGATTTTGCAGCGGCAAAAATCCGTCCCTTATACTAGGCGTCACAAACATTTTAGGGACGAATTTTAGAGTACTAAATGTTAATTCATTGACACTCTACATTTGGATTAGAGACGGATTTTTTCATCACAAAAAGTGTTCCCACCAAAGAATTTCCACTCCCACGAGTAGTATTAGGGACAATTTATCCATCCCTAATACTACTCAGATTCTATGAACCCAATTATGACGGTAAAAACTGTCCCAAACGCTGATTTCATTTCGTGCAAAAATGGATATTAGGGATGGTAAAAACCGTCCTAAAAGGCATTCTCAATTAATACAAAATAGGTATTAGGGACGATTTATAACCGTCCCAATTAATAAATAAAAAATTACCATAAATAATTATATTATTATATGCTTTATGTTGAAATAATAAATGATGCCTAATTTGCATTATAAATCAAATGATCCAATCATAAACGCAATATATCGACTGCATTCATTGAAGCACCTATCAAATAAAAATTTCTTCAATTAAACTACATTCAAGTCAAAATATTTAAATGAGTACAAAATCATACAAATTAATAAGATATACAATTGTCAAAAAAATATCATCCCTAAATTAAGATGAAAAATATGGTTGCCACGCTTCAAAAACTGCTCTTAGTGTGACATATAGTAGACACACTAAAAAACATGTCTTTTCAACTTCTTGTGCACAACCTGCAATCAATGACTAATCATTTTATCAAAATAATAGTATTGTAAAATAAAATATCCAAATATATTAGTGTAACAACCCGCCTATTGGGATACCGGGCGATCACTCCTATATCAAATTAAAACAGGAGTCACATATGGATCATCCTTAGCATCACTGTCGAAAATCCATTTAATTACTAATATCCTACTAGGCGAGCATTAAAAACTTTTACTTAACTACTCTTTTTAACGATTAAAATAAAACATTCACAAGAAGGAAAACGAAATGAAATAAAATAACCGAACACTCGGTTCAAATTATACAACCATATCGAATGTTAACTGAAAGAATAAATAAATGCAATTGAGCCATTGGCTCGTATGTTTATACAGTACCTCCTATCTAGAGTACAATGATGGAAGCGGCTATCAAAACCTGCACGCATCCACAGCTGTTGCAGCTGATGTCTGACTCGAAGGAAGTGTCATCCAGGCATCCCTGTGTCTGGACACCTATATATATATATAGTAAGAAAGGAAAGTAGATAAACGGGTCAGAGCCCGAGTTTTGAAAATATTTAGCAAGTGCATAAATGCCTTATTATTTTGAAAAAGGTTTTATCTCATATTTAAGTTTCGTATCGCACTCCCATGAGATACCCCTCACCTCTCCACTAATAGTGCACTCCTAGCGCATCTCTCTAAACATCCTAGTCAAGCTACCCTGCTAGACTAGTCTATCACCCAACCACTATCAACCCTAGATAGTCCAAGCAATGTACTAGAGCTAAACATCACCCCAGGCTCAACACTATGCCATGTTCGTGCTTGGGGTGTCTCGCACAACGAAATCTAAACAAGGAACCCCCCCCCGATACACTACTACGCAGCACGGTCGATCGTCGAGATCCGCGAGTCCCTCAGTACATAAAGATATATATATATATATATATATATATATATATATATATATATATATATATATATATATATATATATATATATATATATATATATATATATATATATATATATATCATAAGCATTTATAATATTATAGAACTAAGGATTAAACTTTTCCCCAGTCTCAACACATTGCCATATTCGTGCGTGGGGTGTCTCACAAAGAGAAATCCAAACAAGGAACCCCCCCAATACACTACTAAGGGGCAAGGTCGATCGTCGGGATCCATTAGACCCTTGGTACTCGATTCATCCATAGATATTCATTTTACCACAAACATCCGGATCTATCTCCCGGACTGAGAATTCATATATCAAGTATTTATCAATACTTTCATTTTTCTCAAAACTTCCCATTTCCCTTTTTATACTCAGGAAATGTAAATATAAAAGCCAATTCATTATCATGAATTGCTTTAACGAATCATGTACTTTTAAAAGCCTATTTTATTATCATAAAAATGCTTTTTCGTTTTATATCATCCCATTTCCCTTTTTATACTCAGGAAATGTACCCAAAACCATTTCCATTATCATGAAAATGCTTTGATCATATCATGCTTCCACATCCCTTCTTCCATCCGGTAGTGTTACCGAAGCCAAACCTTTATCCCATTTCCCTTTTTATGCTCAGGAAATGTAAATTAAAGCCAATTTATTATCATAAATTGCTTTAATAAAACTAAGACCGTCCCTCCGGGTTTCCCCACTAGACGCGCGCCAAAATGACTATCATCTTCCAGGGCCTATCTATACAAGACAAGCTGGGAACCTACCAATGTCGGGAAGCGACCATATGCCTACGGGAATGTCAAGACCACACCCAGAATCTTCTAACCAGCGCAGTAAACATATATAGTCGCCCATATGGCCTAGGGACTATATCCACCCTGCTTAATAGCCAGGGGGCTTCACCACAACGCGCGCAACATCCCTTATGATAGCAATTTAGGGAGTTGTGTAGTCCATAATTTATCAATTATGAAAATAATTTATCTTTCCATTTTGAAAACATTTCATTTTTATATTTTCAAAATCATTTCCATCATATCATATATATATATATTTTATTCACATAGTATATATACATACCATATATTCCTCCTAAAATATATAAACGGACATAATGGCCCATAGCATCTAGCGATGACCAATAATCCCAAGGATTCCCTCCAGGAATCATAATCATGCATTCATATATGCATCATACTAAATTCAAAGTATTTCTTACTTTAATAAGTAATACACACTTAAGTCCCATCTATGGATTCATTTGGATATCTCCAAATATACTAATTCACTCTAAGTGAATATATATATATATATATATATATATATATATTCCCTTATCCACAAGTCCCTTAGGACATAACCCTTTATAATACTTTAATTTAGAAGGCCCTTAAACTTTAATCTCAAAGAGGAGAAGTCATACTAATCTCCAAAATCTTGGCTTGAAAACAGAGCACAGTCGACCGGTCCTGGACCCCCGGTCGACCGCGGGTTGCAAATAAGACTAGAAACAAAGCAGTAGGCCCTTTTTCCTTGACGCGGTCGACCGACCTTAGGGGCGCGATCGACCGGTCACACCAGGTCCCTAAAACTAAATTCCTCGAATCCATTATCAAACAACCCAAATTCGTAATCGGGGTTTCTAAACTACCCCAAAAATCATCCCAAACATCTACGCAATTAATTCTAGCCGTAATTTTTCCAATTCCCGATTTGATTTCTGAGTTGATGAATTCAACCCGGAGCTGCCATCTTGTAAAAATCATATCAAATCGTAGAAAAATCGAAAAAATACGCGGTCAGCGTCCACACAAACTTATCGAAAAGATATAGAACTTTCATGTTTTGGCCGAGAGCTAAATCAATTCTTTTCCTAGCCCAAATGGCCCTCTAAGGTCACGGGTTACTATTCATCGTCTTCTCCGAGACGATTTCGGCCAATAAAGCTTCTCCCAAGCTTTTGTCGCCTCACCCAACGTCGTACAACCTCAACCAACTACAAATACACATATATTAAGGGTTCTAAACATCCTAGAACCCAAAACCATCAATTAATTTAGGTTAAAACCTAAGTTCCACAAATTGAGATATTATTGGGGTTTAATTGTTTTAACTTCCAAAAACCCATTTTATCCACGATAACGCACCCCAAAACCTTTAGGGTTTGTTTATACCAAACTACGGTATGAGATATTTATGCAAAAAGATAAATAAATCAAGTAAACACTTGCCTCGTGAATAAATCCGACGATCCCGAGTCGAATCCGGCGGAGTTTGACCCGAATCTCCAATTTCTCCTCTTCTTTCTCCTTCCTCTCTCTCTTCTCTCTCTTTTCTTTCTTTCTTTCTTCTTTCTCCCTATCCCCCTCTTTATATAATAATAAAAAGGGTTATACCCATTAAAATCCATAAACGACTCGTTTAACCAATTACGAGTTACTTTTACCTCTAAAATTTCTCGAAACTCATTTTCGACAATCAAACACTCTTTTCCAACTATCTCGGCCATTCCGAGAATCATGGCGCAGTCAAAATTCCCATCCGAGGTATTTGACCGCAAATCACTATTCCAACCCAAAATAAATAAATGCGGTTTTCCAATTAAAAATATTACCTCGTGTCGCTTTACTCAACGGCGACATATAATTAAAATATTTCCACCTATATAGTCCAAAAAATAATCACAACATCCTTCGAGAATCATTTAATCCTCGAAAATCCCAAAAATTACTATTTAGGAAAATTCCCCAAATTCCAATTTATATCCAATTATGGAATTTAATGGTCTCTAAAATGACGGGTTGTTACATACTCCTTCCCTTACAACGAAATTTCGTCCTTGAAATTCGGATATAACCTACACCATCTAACTAGGATCACTACAAATCCTAAAACCTCAAGGGAAAGACACTAACCCAATGGTTCCCAATCATATAGTACACGACTACCACGATCGTAAAGTGTCTCTAATACGTCACATAACACCCATCATCTATAATGCCTATCGGCATGAATTTCAACCTTATATACTACGCCCATTCTATTCCAGGCGGTATACAAAACCATCTTACCAAGGTGCCCATACACCTTTCTAACTTGTGCACATCTGCACATTCATAGTGAACGTCTGACACGTAACACTCTCTCCCATTAAGGGTCTCTTTTCCTCAGTGTAATACTCACCTATGGGTCTTCCGAACCCATGAAATTCAATTCTCCTAACCTCGGCGCCACTAACACTATCGAACTTACGTCCTACTAATGCTATGGTCTAAGCGTTACCCTACTTACACGAAACGAGTATCCTAAATATGTCCCTAGTGGCCAAGGCCTCTCTCAACTTCCAACATTTGCTCGGTTTAGTGCGTGGCACGTCTAGCCAAGGCGAAATCCAAACAAGAAACCCTCCTGTTACACTACTCCCTCGCGTAGTCGGTCATAGAGATATAGTGACCTAAGGCACACCAACGGGACGTCCTAAATCCTACCTACGCTAACGTACGGACGCGTTTCTACTATCTTATCCTTTCGCCCATACGAAAGGAAACCTAACCAATCGAAGTGCCCACTTCCTGTAGAAAGTGTCACGAACATAATACCCAAAATGTATCTTCTCAAGATCTTCCTTTTCATTAAGGCTAGTTATTATCCTCAAATCAATTTCTCTAAATCCAACCTCACCCACCCACTTGTGGCGAGGGGACCACTTTAGTTCTTTTCCATAGCACAATATCTCCATAAGTAAATCATCATCATGTGGATCATAGCCTATAGTGGTTCATCCACACTATAATACCTTTTCCACAAAACCAACATCCTTGCATCCTATAATAGCTCCCCACTCCCGACGCCATTAAGAGTCAAGTGTGGAATGTCTCGCAAAGCGAAATCCAAACAAGGAACCCCTCCACACATTAACCCTTGACTTCGTTGGTTATGGAGTTCCGTTATTTCAACATGCAACCGGGATATCCCTATCCCCTAATCCAACAAAAAGGTGGTCTGAACTCCTATCTCAAACTAAGAGTCATACCACCCTGCGCTCGCACTCATTTTTAAGTCCTTGCGCAAATAGTAATGAGCTTAATCTTACAGCTCACTAATAATCCTGTGGGCCTTAAATTATATCTATAAGGCCGCCATATACTCAAATCACAATAATGAAACCTCTGCTCATTGAAGTTCCATATACCCACAATAAATAGGGTGAACTCAACCTATATCTAGGTGAGACACCACAACAACAACTCGTTCCCTCCAGGAACCATGGACACGATAGACTTGCCATTCTTAGCCTGCTATCGCTCCGATCAACCAAATACATTATACGTATATATACAAAATATAAACACTCGCCCCTATGACGAGTGAAAGAAAAAAAAATTCCGCTATCGCGGAAAAACACCTAAACATACATGATATTATGTTATCGTGACCGCCATAACTCAAATTACACACACGAGTCTAGGGCTAACTAATACCGAGACTTTATCTAGTCACTCCAAATATACCTCCTCGATTGAGGTAAAACTCATAACAACATCCTTCTCATTCCGGCTAAATCATGGGGACTCATGATTCAAACTATCCGTAAGGTCCCTTTCGAACCCTCAATTTCAATGAGGAATTCGGCTTTAGTACCACTCTCTACTTGAGTGGTACTGCGGTACTCCTAACTACCATTATTTAGTAGTCGCCACCAAAATCTTTAAAAATTACCATAAGGAGAGTGACCTCTACTAAGGTCCTCATCCCAACCTTCTACCAGCTGCTCCAGCTAAGCCTCACCTCCTGCTACCATCCAAGCTCCGCACACGATTCTCAAACGAGCGCGCAAAAGATTTCTATAATTTCATAATATGGCAGGAGAACAAAATCTCACAAGAGAAATCAACAATCCTAATCCTGAGGCTCTATATCAAATCGAGAGTAACGCTGAAAGCGTAGTACGTCCGCACAAATTCCTAAGGACACTAGAATCTGATGCTCTGATACCATCTATAACAAACCCGCCTAATGGGATACCGGGCGATCACTCCTGTACCAAATTAAAACAGGAGTCACATATGGATCATCCTTAGCATCACTGTCGAAAATCCATTTAATTACTAATATCCTATTAGGCGAGCGTTAAAAACTTTTACTTAACTACTCTTTTTAACGATTAAAATAAAACATCCACAAGTTAATGCGTAAATGAAACTGAAAGGAAAATGAAATGAAACAAAATAACCGAACACTCGGTTCAAATTATACAACCATATCGAATGCTGTACTGAAAGAATAAATAAATGCAATTTAGCTATTGACTCGAATGTTTATACAGTACCTCCTATCTAGAGTACAATGATGGAAGCGGCTATCAAAACCTGCACGCATCCACAGCTGCTGCAGCTGACGTCTGACTCGAAGGAAGTGTCATCCAGGCGTCCCTGTGTCTGGACACCTATATATATATATATATATATATATAATATATATATAGCAAGAAAGGAAAGTAGATAAACGGGTCAGAGCCCGAGTTTTGAAAATATTTAGAAAGTGCATAAATGCCTTATTATTTTGAAAAAGGTTTTATCTCATATTTAAGTTTGGTATCGCACTCCCATGAGATACCTCTCACCTCTCCACTAATAGTGCACTCCTAGCGCATCCCTCTAAACATCCTAGTCAAGCTACCCTGATAGACTAGTCTATCACCCAACCACTATCAACCCTAGATAGTCCAAGCAATGTACTAGAGCTAAACTTCACCCCAGTCTCAACGCTATGTCATGTTTGTGCGTGGGGTGTCTCGAACAACGAAATCTAAACAAGGAACCCCCCGATACACTACTACGCAGCACGATCGATCGTCGAGATCCGCGAGTCCCTCAGTACATATATATATATATATATATATATCATAAGCACTTATAATATTAGAGAACTAAGGATTAAACTTTTCCCCAGTCTCAACACATTGCCATATTCGTGCGTGGGGTGTCTCACAAAGCGAAATCCAAACAAGGAACCCCCCAATACACTACTATGGGGCAAGGTCGATCGTCGGGATCCATTAGACCCTCGGTACTCGATTCATCCATATATATTCATTTTACCACAAACATCCGGATCTATCTCCCGTACTGAGAATTCATATATCAAGTATTAAGCAATACTTTCATTTTTCTCAAAACTTCCCATTTCCCTTTTTATACTCAAGAAATGTAAATATAAAACCCAATTCATTATCATGAATTGCTTTAACAAATCATTTACTTTTAAAAGCCAATTTTATTATCATAAAAATGTTTTTCCATTTTATATCATCCCATTTCCCTTTTTATACTTAGGAAATGTACCAAAAGCCATTTACATTATCATGAAAATGCTTTGATCATATCATGCTTCCACATCCCTTCTTCCATCTGGGAGTGTTACCGAAGCCAAACCTTTATCCCATTTCCCTTTTTATGCTGAGGAAATATAAATTAAAAGCCAATTTATTATCATAAATTACTTTAATAAAACTAAGACCGTCCCTCCGGGTTTCCCCACTAGACGCGCCCCTAAATGGCTATAATCTTCTAGGGCCTATCTATACAAGACAAACAGGGAACCTACCAACGTCGGGAAGTGGCCATATGCCTGCGGGAAGGTCAAGACCACACCCAGAATCTTCTAACGGGCGCAGTAAACATATATATTCACCCATATGGCCTAGGGACTATATCCACCCTGCTCAATAGCCAGCAGGCTTTACCACAACGGGCGCAACTTCCCTTATGATAGCGATTTAGGGAGTTGTGTAATCCATAATTTATCAATTATGAAAATCATTTATCTTTCCATTTTGAAAACATTTCATTTTTATATTTTCAAAATCATTTCCACCATATCATATATATATACTTTATTCACATAGTATATATACATACCATATATTCCTCCTAGAATATATAAACGGCCATAATGGCCCATAGCATCTAGCGATGACCAATAATCCAAAGGATTCCCTCCAGGAATCATAATCATGCATTCATATATGCATGATACTAAATCCAAAGTATTTCTTACTTTAATAAGTAATACACACTTAAGTCCCATCTATGGATTCATTTGGATATCTCCAAATATACTAATTCACTCTAAGTGAATTTATATATATATATATATAGATATATTCCCAAATCCGCAAGTCCCTTAGGACATAACCCTCTATAATACTTTAATTTAAAAGGCCCTTAAACTTTAATCTCAAAGAGGAGAAATCATACTAATCTCCAAAATCTTGGGCTGAAAACAGGGCACCGGTCGACCGGTCCTGGACCTCCGGTCGACCGCGGGTTGCAAATAAGCCTACGAAATAAAGCAGTAGGCCCTTTCTCCTTGACGCGGTCGACCGGCCTTAGGGGTGCGGTCGACCGGTCACACCAGGTCCCCAAAACTAAATTCCTCAAATCCATTATCCAACAACCCAAATTCGTTATCAGGGTTTCTAAACTACCCCAAAAATCATCCCAAACATCTACGCAATTAATTCTAGCCGTAATTTTTCCAATTCCCGATTTGATTTCCGAGTTGATGAATTCAACCCCGAGCTGCCATCTTGTAAAAATCATATCCAATCATAGAAAAATCAAATAAATACACGGTCAGTGCTCGCGCGACCATATCGAAAAGATCTACAACTTTCGTGTTTTGGCCGAGAGCTAAATCAATTCTTTTCCTGGCCAAAATGCCCCCCTAAGGACACGGGTTACTATTCATCGTCTTCTCCGAGACGATTTCGCCATTAAAGCTTCTCCCAAGCTTTTGTCGCCTCACCCAATGTCCTACAACCTCAACCAACTACAAATACACACATATTAAGGTTCTAAATATCCTAGAACCCAAAACCATCAATTAATTTAGGTTAAAACCTAAGTTTCACAAATTGAGATATTATTGGGGTTTAATTGTTTTAACTCCCAAAAACCCATTTTATCCACGATAACGCACCCCAAAACCTTTAGGGTTTGTTTATACCAAACTACGGTATGAGATATTTATGTAAAAAGATAAATAAAGCAAGTAAAAACTTGCCTCGTGGATAAAATTCGACGATCCCGAGTCGAATCCGACGGAGTGTGGCCCGAATCTCCATTTTCTCCTCCTCTTTCTCCTTCCTCTCTCTCTTCTCTCTCTTTTCTTTCTTTCTTTATTCTTTTCTCCCTATCCCCCTCTTTATAGAAGAAGAAAAAGGGTTATACCCCTTAAAACCCAAAAACGACTCGTTTACCCAATTACGAGTTACTTTTACCTCTAAAATTTTCCGAAACTCATTTTCGACAAACGGACACTCTTTTCCCACTATCTCGGCCATTCCGAGAATCATGGTGCAGTCGAAATTACCATCCGATGTATTTGACCGCAAATCATTATTCCAATCCAAAATAAATAAATGCGGTTTTCCAATTAAAAATCTTACCTCGTGTCGCTTTACTCAACGACGACATATAATTAAAATATTTTGACCTATATAGTCCCAAAAATAATCACAACATCCTTCGAAAATCATTTAATCCTCGAAAATCCCAAAAATTACTATTTAGGAAAATTCCCCAAATTCCAATTTATATCCAATTATGGAATTTAATGGTCTCCAAAAGGACGGGTTGTTACAGTTAGTTAATCGTATCAACAACTTTTTATAATTTTAACAGTTCGACAAAGTCTCCTTTGTTTATACATGAAAAACAACCTATTTAATCAATACAAGAGCCCACACGGCCATAAAAAAAAATAAGAATCTCTCAGATGAACAAGTGTTTACAATTTTTTTAAAAATTCTATAGAGTCTCCTTTTTTTATACATGAAAAACAACCTGTTTAGACAACACAAAAGCACGCACGACCATAAAAAAATTGAAAATAAGAATCTCCCATATCAACAATTCTTTACAATTTTTTAAAATATTCGACAGACTTTCCTTTGTTTATACACAAAAATCAGCCTATTTAATCAATACAAAAGCCCGCACGATCATAAAAAATTTGAAAATAAGAATCTCCCATATCAACAATTCTTTACAATTTTTAAAAAAATTCGCAAGAATCTCCTTTGTTTATACATGAAAACCAACCTGTTTAATAAACACAAAATCCCGCACGGCTAGAAGAAAAAGATTTAAACAATGATCTCGGACATCAATAACAATAATAAATAAACAATCTACCTGGCGCAAACCATTACTTTGTTCATGTATATCACGCGAATAAAATATAACCCTAAAATGTTATCCTACGAAAAAATATAAGACACAAAACAAAAAAGATACCAGTAATCAAATAATGTTGAAACCTGAGTCTAACTGTCTATAAATTCTCATCGAATACAAAAATCAGGAGTCCCGTGACTATGCGATCTGTTCAAATGAGTCACACTGGTCCCGTATGAGGTGATCGTGCCTCTTACGATACCGTGTTGTGGTTGTTCTACATATTCATCACTTGATGCCATGTTTTTAAGCCTAAGTCCAAATTTTATAAATTCTGGTCGTACACTAAAATCGGGAGTTCGGTGACGACGTGATCAGTTCGTACCAATAACATTTGTCCCGTGCGAGGTTCTTGTGCCTCTAACTGGACCGTTTTGTGGTTGTTTTACGTTTTCACCCTTTGACGCTAAGTTTTTAAGCCCAATGCTAATATTTTGCAAATTCTCATCGTATATTCATATCGGGAGGGCGGTGACAACGCGATCGGTTTGTACGAGTTACATTGATCCCGTACGAGGTGATTGTGCCTCTAACGGGACTATTTTGTGATTGTTTTACGTTTTCACCCTTTAACGCCATGTTTATAAGCCTAAGTCTTAATTTTGCATATTCTCGTCGTATAATTAAACCCGGAGATCGGGGACTACGCGATTGGTCCCTACAAGTTACATTGGTCCCGTGCGAGGTGCTCATGCCTCTCACGGGACCGTTTTGTGGCTATTTTATATTTTTTCCCTTTAACTCCTTGTTTTTAAGCCGAAGTCTATTTTTTTGAAAATTCTCATCATATAGTCAAACCGGAGGCCGATGACTACGCGATCGGTTCATACAAGTTACATTGGTCCCATACGAGGTGATCGTTCCACTATCGGGACCATTTTGTTGTTGTTTTACATTTTCAGTCTTTGACGTCAGGTTTTTAAGCCTAAGTCTACCTGTCTATAATTTCTCGTTGAATACACAAACAGGGAGGCTGGGGGCTACACGGTCTGTTCATACAAGTTACATTGGTCCAGTGCGAGGTGCTCGTGCCTCTTATGGGACCATTTTGTGGTTGTTTTACGTTTTCACCCCTTAATGCCATGTTTTTAAGCCTAAGTCTAAATTCACAAATGCTCGTCATGTACGCAAATCAAGAGGTCGTGGACTACGCGATCAGTCCCAATGAGTTACATTGGTCACGTGCGAGGTTCTCGTGCCTCTTACGGGACCGTTTTATGGTTGTTTTACATTTTCACCATTTAACCTCATGTTTTTAGACCTAAATGTCTAAATTTTACAAATTCTCATCGCATAATCAAACCGGGAGGCCGGTGAGTACGCGATGAGTTCGTACGAGTTATATTTGTCTCATGTGAGGTGCTCGTGCCTCTGATGGGACCATTTTGTGGTTGTTTTACATTTTCACCCTTTGACACCATGCTTTTAAGCCCAGGTCTAATTATTTGCAAATTTTTGTCGTATACTCAAACCGGGAGGCCGGGGACTTCACGATAGGTTCCTATGAGTTACATTGGTCCTGTGTGAGGTGCTCGTGCCTCTCAAGGGGCCATTTTGTGAATGTTTTACGTTTTCACCCCTTTACGTCATATTTTTAAGCCTAAGTCTACTTATTTGCAAATTCTCGTCGTATACTCAAATCGGGAGGCCGGTGACTACGCGGTCGGTTTGTATGAGTTAAATTGGTTCCGTGCGAGGTGATCATGCTTTTAATGGGACCATTTTGTGGTTGTTTTACGTTTTAAACCGTTGATGCCATGTTTTTAAGTCCAAGTCTAGTTTTTTTGCAAATTCTCATCGTATATTCAAATGGGGAGGCCGGTGACTACGTGGTCGATTTGTATAAGTTACAATGGTCCTCTGCGAGGTGATATTGCCTCTAACGGGTCCATTTTGGAGTTTTTTTTACTCTTTCACCCTTTGACGCCATGTTTTTAAGGCTAAGTCTAAATTTTGCAAATTCTCGTCGTATACTCAAACCGAGAGGCCGGGGACTACACGATCGTGCAAGGTGATCATGCCTCTCACAGGATAATTTTGGTCCCATGAAAGGTGCTTGTGCCTCTTACAGGACAATTTTGTGACTGTTTTACGTTTTCTCCCTTTTACGTCATGTTTTGAAGCCTAAGTCTAATTTTTTTGTAAATTCTCATTGTATACCCAAACGGGGAGGCCTATGATTGCTCGGTCGGTTCATACAGTGACTACTCGGTCGATTCATAAAGTGATTACACGGTCAGTTCCAATGAGTTATATTTGTGTCGTGCGAAGTGCTCGTGCCTCTTGAATGACCGTTTTGTGGTTGTTTTACATTTTCACTGTTTCAGACATGTTTTTATGCCTATGTCTAATTGCTTGCAAATTTTTATCGTATTCTCAAAATACGAGTCCCTTGACTACGCGATCGGTTCCTATGAGTTACATTGGTCCCGTACGAGTTGCTCCTCCTCTTACGGGACTGCTTTATGGTTATTTTATGTTTTCACCCTTTGACGAGATGTTTTTAATCCCAAGTCTATCTTTTTGAAAAAAATTCATATTATACTCAAATTGCGAGTCCCATTACCACGTAGTCGATTCATAAGTAAATGTTTGAAAATTTTAAATGTAACTTTCAACATTAAAGTATTTCTACCATACTTATATCTAACTTTCAAAACTATGCAAAGGAAGAGTAATCCTCCAAAGAAAAAAAATTTAATGATCAATATCAACTAGACAATCGGTGAATATCAATACAAGCACATACGAACAACAATTACGAGCTGCATTATCAATAATTTGAGGGACATCAAATAACCAAGTCAAAATCGAAGCTAAACAACAGATGCAATGCAAGAGTACTCACATAATGAGTAATAATAATCTTCATGAAAATTTTCACCTCAACCTTCAAATCCTCCATTTTAGGAGGCCGATTAACACAGACATCACACCGTCATATGATAAGAACCAATGGAAAATTTTTACAAGACGAACAACAAGAAAACATAGTTGCAGATACGGATATTAGATTCTTGCTCACCAAACAACTATAAATAGTATTCATATAAATGTTTTGGCAAAGCAATCCAAATTGCACCATCATAAGTGTGAATTAGGCATGATCTCAACAATTAAGTGATAAATTAGAAGAAAGTTCCCAACAGAAACAAGTGAACAAGATCAATAATAAAATTAAGCATCATTACAGAACAACCAAAACTATATATATATAAATAATGTCAAATAAATATTATCCAAAGTGTGCCACAGTTATGTTTGCATAAAAGAAAATACACAAAATCGATGTAATCACACTCCTAAAAAATACTAATGCTCAAAGGGTTATTGAATCAATGCAATAACACTCCTAAATACACAAATACATACTCATTGACAAGGTACACATGGAGTTTATTTATCTTTTACCATAAAGAGTAATCCAATACATTCTTCATGTTACTCCCCTCCTCGTCTTATACGTATAACTAATAAAGTAAGAAACTAAATAGAAACAATGAAAGACTTAAACATTTTATATAGTTGAGATTGCGATAAATAATAAAAACCAATTTAAAAGCAATAAATGTTGGCATGTACAAAACAAAGTTTCCTTTATCATTTTTTCCCACAATTTTAAACAAAAATAAATCAAATCAACTTGTGCGTAAATAAGTATTTCGTGCATCAGAAATTGTATGATTTTATAAAATATATCATAGCATTAACTTTAGAGAAATTTAAGTACTATTATTCTTCTGATTTTTCAATCTACAAATCTTACCTATATCCACAAATTATGAAAAAGGTGAGATGAAATTTGGGGGCCCATTCTCAAGGTAAATTCAAAGGCGATTGTTAACATATGCCTAAGTTGGTGTAAGTGATCTACGAATGAAGCCTTTAAAAGTTGTAATCAACTGGTATCATCCAAATGTGCTCATTGTTATTTGCAATATCCAACAAATCAAATAACTAAAGATCAATTCTATAACAAATCATACACATAACCAGGAAAAATAATTTAAAGCCACATAAATTATGACATAATATTTTCATTACAAAAAAAATGTTTAGAACAATAGTAGGTTACTTTCACTTCCACAACGTAATCAACTAGAAACAAAGGGGGATCGAGAGAGAATGTATTAGCACGTTTACCATATTTGTCATTCAATTGAACCAAAAAATATCTTCAAAAGAGAGATTTTATAATATAAAATATTTAATGCAGAAGATTAATGTGTATAAATATTTTTAATTTCTATGTAAATCAACACTTATAGAGTTCTTAAGTGTGTGAGTTTCATAAGCTCGGGTGCAAGTACTCCTTGCAAAGAATGCCCGTTGATATTAGTACATATTTAATAACAAAGCATGTCATATAAATTTCAAACTTACCCTACTATAGATTAGTACAAAAAAAAGTTTACATAGGAAATAAGACACTGAAATAAATGGAATTTTATATAAATTGAAGAAGAAATTTAATAGCGACTTACATCATTTTCACTTCACTGTCAACACAATGAACACCTGACCACATGCATTGATCAGAATCATCAAATTTTCAAGAGGCTATACAAAATCGCCAGCTTTCTTGCATACTCAAACTAGGAGTATACGAAATCCGCATGCATGGGACACTTAATTGGTGTTTTAAATATTTATCCCCCAAAGACCAGTTTAACCCTAAAACGAGCATATAACATTCAATTTACCAAAGCGGGCATCCGAATATAAACCAGTAGCATGTTCATTACAATAGTTCAATTTCAAATCCAAAATGGTTTGGGCATTCTAAATCTGTCTAATCAGCAGATACACTTTGCATTAGCATATACTCTTCATACGCAGATAATCTGTACAATCACATAATCAAAATGGGTTGACCATTCCAAATTTGTCTAATAACCAATCATCATTCCAAAATATTTCAATTTCAACTCTGTCTAATAAGAAAAGAAGTTCCACTTAAAATCCAACATTCAAATACTACATGGTTCAACATAGTTTTACCATACACTAGCATTTGTTAATATTATTATAATCGTTAACAAATAAGAAAATAATATAAAGAGAGAAAAAAATAAAAACTAATTGGAACAAACATATTCAAATGAATAACTTGAATAACAAGGTTCCTGTAAAAGAGGGATATAATGCGTGTTCCGCAAAAGAATGAATGTAAAAAAAATATACACCTTCTGATTTATAAATACACCCTTGTCATTTATAAATATGTAGGTATCAAATAACATTTCAACCCAGAATATACACTTCTCATTTATTTTTGCCCATTTCAACATTTATATATACATCACACCATTTTATCTTGAACACCATTGTTCAATCAAATCCAAGATGGATTATAAAACCCAAATACACGTGTTCAATAAAACACCAGATTAGAATAACAAAAAATATTAACTAACAATACTAAACCCTATATATGTCAATTGAGTAATTAAGGAAACAACAACAAAATTTAAAAGAGAACCCTAATTAAAACAAATCGATTTTGTTATTTGTAATTGATTTGAACCCTATATTGTGGGTACCCGAAAATTAGAACAATGGGTCTTGACGAGTAGCCCAGTCCTGGCGACCCAAAGTCCAGGCCCCTCATCTTTTATAATTGATCCAGTCTCCCCCCACGATCCCATTAAGAGAAGTTATAGGGGAAATGGAAAACATGAAGGAACCCATCACCTCCACTCATCTACATGTACATGTATATATTAAACCCTAGGTCCGGGGCAAAAGGACAAGTTGTATTCTCTGTAATCACTCTCCGGAGTATATAGAAATAATATTGACTGCACCACCGTGGACGTAGGCACATCTTGGCTGAACCACGTACATCCTTTGTTATGTGATTGGCATCTTGTATTCTTTGTTCTTTTCTTAATAATTGTTTCTCTCATATTTACTTGTGTTGCATAATAATTGCATCTACAATTGGCGCCGTCTGTGGTAAGCGTTCATCTTTCCCTGAGAAGAGCCCACGTCAAGAAAGGAGTCTAAGATGTCTGGCCACAGCAGCAATGCTCCCCAAGTAGGAGATATTCAAGAGCCACCTGCTCCTCGCAGGATTACGTCTGAAGTTCGACGTTCAGATCAGAGAGCTCACCTGGAAAGACCAGCTTCAGAAGAAAGTCAGGGACCAGCGAGGTCCACGCAGATATCTAGGTTGATTGATGCGTACGAGGCAAGGCTCCACAAGCAGAGGGAGTCTTCTCGCAGATATGAGGCTGAGAATGCTCGCTTGAAAAGAAGACTGGAAAGACTAGAGAGGGAGCTTCGTCCTGATAACAGGAGACGCCCATATCGCACTCCTATCCCTCAGGCGAGCAAATCTCGCAGCCGAGGAAGGAGCCCTAGGCGAGAATCTCAAAGGGACGAAAGAGGCGAGTCAGACGACGACCTCCGCGAATAGATGCGAAGAGCTCGCCGCTACCAGAGCCCTGCTCGCAGCGATGAAAACTTACGAAATATGGTCCGCGGGAAAATGGACCAGCATCCCTCTCACCACGGAACAAGATCAACTAGAGAGTTCGCGAGGTGAGCTCTCAAAACCCAGATGAAGTCGCCTTTCACAAGAAAAATCGAAGAGAAGGAAGCTCTCAAAAAAATTACCATTCTAAGGTTCAAGATTTACGACGGAAAGACTGATCCGATAAATCACGTCAGTAAATACCGATAGGCCATGACCCTCTGGAGTCACCGAGATGCCCTGATGTGCCGTATTTTCCCCTCGAGCCTTCATGATGTAGCACAGAAGTGGTTCGAAAGGCTCCCCCACCGGTCGATCAAGAATTTCAAATCCTTAGCCGAACGTTTTACGGCCCGATTCATCACCAGTACCTCCCATCCCAAAAGGATGGATGCTCTACTAATAATGAAGAAAATGCCTCAGGAGACCCTCTGAGAATACACGAAGAGGTACTGGGAGTTATTCAATGAGATCGAGGATTGCGCAGAGGAAGTGGCAGTGGCCTCCTTAAAAATTGGGCTCCCTAGTTCTTCCCTCCTCTACCAATCCCTGACGAAGAAGGAAGCTATGACTATTGACGACCTAATGGCCCGAATCGAGAAATACGCAAAGGTGGAAGATGTCACCCACCCTAATACAGGAGAAAACGGTCGAGCTAAGCTCACTACCAAGGTAGGTGAGAAAAATGAGAACCAGAGGAAAGGAGGAAAGAACGGAGGCAAAAATGTCTTCAAGAACGGAGGGAACCAGGACGCGTCGAAAGCATTCCAGGCGGTCAACACCATCTTCAAAGAACCAATTTACAAGGTTCTTGCGAAGATCAAGGATGAGCCATTCATCAAGTGGCCCAGGAAGATGGGGGGAGATCCCTCGAAGAGGAACAATGCGTTAATATGCGCTTTTCACAAAGAGGGAGGACACAAGATCGAGCACTACAAAGCTCTTAAGTCTCACCTTAAAGAGTTGGCCCAGTCCGGGCATTTGAACGACTTTGTGGAAAAAAGGGAAGAGAAAGTGACTGCCAACAGAGAGGTGAGACCCGACAACGTACTGGAGGATGATGCTGGACACGAGTTCGCAGTAATTAACGGAGTATCTGACATCAAGCAGATACAAGGGAACTCAGCTCGAATGGAGATGAAAAAACTTACAGCGGTAATGCAGGCTTTTCAAATCGATCCAGCAAAGTCACAGTCAGGAAAGCGTCGACGAGCAGAGGACGTCAACTATAACAAGCATATTATTTTTACGGATGAAGATTTGATGGGAGTAAGGACCCCACATCATGATGCCCTGGTCATTACACTCAGGATAGCCAACTTTGACATCGACAAGCTGCTCGTCGATCAAGGAAGCTCATCCGAAGTAATGTACCTCGACCTATTCAGGAAATTGAAGTTGAGCGTCGCCGACCTAAAAGAAGCTACTGTTCCTTTGGTCGGCTTCGCTGGGAAAATGACCATGCCCCTAGGCAAGATAGTGCTGCCAGTTCATGCAGGGAACGTCTCCAAGATGATTGAGTTTTTGGTAGTTGACATCGAATCACCATACCAGGCCATCCTCGGCAGAGGGTGGCTTCATGCAATGAAGGCGGTCTCCTCGACCTACCATCAGAAACTCAAGTATGTAACCGAGCGAGGAGTAATGGAGATCCACGACGACCAAGCGATGGCGAGGAAGTGCTTCATAGCAGCCATCTGACCAAAGTCAGAGAAGAAGGCCAGTCAACCCAGCGAGAAAGTTGAAGTGGGTGTGATACCTTCTAAATAGCAACTAAAGTATGGAAGACCAGGAGTAGAGGAGACCAGGCTCCTCCCCTCCGAGCGTGTCATCGAGGACCTTGTAGAAGTTATAGCCGAAGTTGGTGACAGTAGGAGAGTCTTCTTGATTGGATCATCTCTCACCGACCAAGAACAGAGGGAGTTGACGACCTTGCAAAGACACAATGTAGATATTTTAGCATGGGAACCATATGAGCTGCCTAGTATTGATCCTGATATGGTCTATCATCAGCTGCACGTTGACCCCACATTCAAGCCAATCACGCAGAAGGCACGAAGAACTGCACCCGAGAAGGCTAAAGTGGTCGAAAAAGAAGTCGAAAAACTGTTGGATGTAGGATCCATACGGGAAGTGCAATTCCCCAAGTGGTTGTCCAACCCAGTAGTAGTTCCGAAGAACAATGGGAAGTGGAGAGTTTGCATCGACTTCACTGACCTCAACAAAGCTTGTCCTAAGGATAGTTTACCCCTCCCAAAGATAGACCAACTAGTAGATGCCACTGCAGCTCACGAGCGAATGTGTTTCCTGGACGCATACTCAGGATATCACTAGATCCTCTTGTATGCCCCAGACCAGGACAAAACGACGTTCATCACGGCAATTGGGTTGTATTACTACAAGGTCATGCCATTTGGGCTCAAGAATACGAGGGCAACCTATCAGTGGCTGGTCACAAAAATGTTCAAGGATCGAATGGGAGACACAATGGAGGTCTACATCAATGACATGCTCATTAAGAGCAAGAAGAAGGAAAATCACCTCTCAGACCTGTCAAAGACCTTCGAAATCCTCAGGAAGTACCTAATGAAGCTTAATGCGAGCAAGTGTTCCTTCGGTGTCCAGTCAGGAAAATTTCTTGGATACTTGGTCAGTAAGAGAGGCATAGAAGCTAATCCGGACCATATCGATGCAATCAACAGGGTACAACCCCCTCGAACAGTCCGGGACGTGCAGAAGCTCACTGGAATGCTCGCCGCCTTAAATAGCTTCATTTCCAAATCCTTTGAGAAGTGCAAGCCTTTTTTTCAGCTTCTAAAAGGGAGTAAACCAATAGAATGGAGCCTGAACTGCTCGCGAGCTTTGGACGAGCTCAAGTCCTACTTAAGCTCTCCACCGCTGCTTGTCATACCACAGCAAATAGATTCTTTATACCTGTACATCTCGGTATCCAATCACACTGTCAGCTCGACGTTAATATGCGAGGTCGCGGGAATCCAACACCCCGTTTACTATGCGAGCAAGACCTTATTAGATGCCGAGCAAAGGTACCTGCCATTGGAGAAGCTCACCTTTGCACTGGTAATAGCCTCGAGGAAACTAAAGCATTATTTCGAAGCTCATACTATCATCGTCCTTACATCGCACCCCCTTAAGGCGGTCCTAAGGAAAACGGATTTGTCGGGAGGATTGTCTAAGTGGTCAGTCGAGCTCGGTCGATTTGACATCCAATTTCAACCAAGGACCGCTATCAAGGGTCAGATCCTCACTAATTTCATAGCCGAATTCACTGGCGATGAACTCCCCGACTAACCTCAACCAACAAAGCAAAAGGAGAACCCAGCAACAGTGGAAACCTGGAAACTATTCGTTGATGGAGCCTCCAACTCAAAGGGGGCAAGCGTAGGCATTGTTCTCATCACCCCAGAAAACACCATCCATGAGCAAGGAATCAGGCTTGGATTTGCAACCTCCAACAACGAAGCAGAGTACGAAGCCCTAATAGCCGGTCTCTAAAAGGCGTAAACTCTGGTTGTTTACATGTGTTCGGCGATTCTCAACTAGTCTCCAATCAGATAAGTGGAGATTACAACACGAAGGATGAAAGAATGGCAGCCTACCTCATCCTGGTGAGAAAACTAATGACGAGCTTTGAGGAGATCAACATCCAGCAGTTTCCCAGAGGGCAAAACAGTCATGCCGATGCCTTAGCAGCCCTAAGCTCGGCAGTTGATTCTAGCCTTAAAAGGGTCATTCCCATCGATTTCCTCATTTGTCCAAGCATTAACCACAATAACAAGCTGCCAAATGTGGAACAAATACTCCAGGTGGGATCAGCCCCCAGCTGGATGGACCCCTTAAAAGACTATTTAAAGGAGGGCACGCTCCCAGAGGACAAGAAAACCGCCCACCAGATAAGAGTCAAAACTGATCGCTTTCACTTATCCACAGGAGGCGACTTGTATAGGAAGTCCTTCTCCGGTCCCTACCTTAGATGCGTCCACCCAGGCGATGTCGAGCAAGTGCTGCGCGAGATTCACGAAGGAATCTGTGGAGCTCATATCGGAGGAAGGTCTCTAGCCTTTCGAGCAATTAAGGAAGGCTATTGGTGGCCATATATGCAAAAGGACTCCGCAGTATATGTCCGCAAATGCCTGAAATGCCAACTTCACGCTCCAATGGTCTACCAACCCGCCAGCGACCTAAAATCCCTGACCAGCCCATGGCCCTTCGCCCAATGGGGAATGGACATCGTGGGACCACTACCTACTGCTGTCGACAATCGCAAATTCCTGTTGGTTGCAACTGACTACTTCACCAAATGGATCGAGGCAGAACCATTGGCAAATATATGAGACGCTGATATGATAAGGTTCATATGGAGGAATATAATCACTCGATTTGGAATCCCCAGAACCATCATCACTGATAATGGGACACAATTTGAGAGTGGCCCCTTTCAGGACTTCTGTAACGAACACGGGATCAGGCACAACTTTAGTTCGGTGGCCTACCCTCAGAGCAATGGGCAAGCAGAAGCTTGCAAAAAAATTGTGATTGATGGATTGAAGAAGAGATTAGAGCGAGCCAAAGGTGCATGGGCAACCGAGCTACCCCATGTCTTATGGGCATACCGAACAACTCCTCGGCGAGCAACAGGAGAAACCCCATTTTCGCTAACATATGGCATGGAAGCAGTCATCCCACTAGAAGCGGGTTTGCCAACAATGAGATCCAACCTTGTCGACCAAGGCCAGAATGTTGAGGCGTTACTCGCTGAACTCGACCTCACCGATGAGCGTAGAGAACTTGCCCTAGTGAAGCTTGCGAGCTATCAGCAACAGCTCGCAAAGCATTACCACAAAAGGGTTAACCCGAGAAGATTCCAAGTTGGGGACTATGTTCTAAGGAAAGTCCTGGGAAACACAGTAAAGTCATCAGACGGCAAGCTAGGCCCAAACTGGGAAGGACCCTTTAAAGTAACTAAGGACGACCTGCAAGGTTCCTATCATTTGGAAACGATGGAGGGCAGAGAGATACCATGAGCATGGAACGCAGCTAATCTCAAGAAATTCTATTTTTAGATTCTCAAGGAATTCTATTGTTGAATCTTTTTCTTGTATTTGTTATGTGAAAGGAAAGTCCATTCCCCTTATTACTAATGAAATCAGTAACAGTTGCATTTTATCACACATCTTTTCCAAATCACAGGCACGATGGTCGATATAACAGGGGAATACCTCTCCTCAGGTCATCGTCATGAAACACGAGAGACCTCTTAGCATTGCCCCTGGCAATATACAAAGCCCTATAGAGGATTCTTAGGCAATGCGACCAGATTTTATACTGGACATCAAACCTACTTCGGTTGAGCAAAATCCTGATCGGATGAAGACATCCAATACCAGGTGTGTCCTCGCCAATTGCCCTACTTAGGCCTAAGGGAGTGTGACGACACAACCTAAGAGGTAAAATGGGGCATAATGGTATTTTGGTATTATGCTGGACTGGGGGGACACTTGCATGACAAAACAAAAAGGATTATGAAGAAGCAAGAATATAAAAAGATTGGATGAACACGTTTAGTCGACAAAATTGCCCAAAACACGAAGAAGCTCGCCCAAAGAGTTTACATTATCAAAATAATAACTTGCAAAAATTCAAGAAGGTGGAAGCCTCCGAACAAGATAATTTGCCACTCTAGATCTTCGTCCGTCATCATGAGCGGGACCAGCTCTTCCACAACCTCATCTGCGTCCAACTCTAATAGTTGCCGAGGAATAGGATCAATGAGGATCCATCGATCATCCCTCCTGAATGGGTTGGGCATCAGAGTGGAGGAGGACATCTCGTGACGATACCATAACACCGAGTTCCTCGGGACCTGAAGCTCTTTCAAGGCACTCAACCACCCTCTGATGAAAGAAAGTTCCTCGAACTCGGATAGTCTTGTTAGAGCATCTAACTAGCCTTGATCATAACCGTGAGCCCACGCTTGTCGAGGACCCTTCTTTAATAAGTGCCGTAATCGGGTAACGTCCCTTTAAAGCGCATCAGCAATTACATATGCTCACCGGACATCATCACGGAGCTCTTCCATCTCCTTATCACGCTGTTCTTCTGCTTCCCTGTTCCTGCCCCTGGTGCTCCTACCATCTCACGGGAGGGGAAGACGAGTGGAACCTCGCGGCATAGGAGGAGTATGTGCAGCTCGCGAAGACGAGGAGCCTTGCAAAACCGCTGAAACAGTGCTCAGCGCATGCTCTCTAAGTTGCAAGACTTCCCTCCTTAGGTTTTCATTCTCCTGTGCAGGAACTCCCTAACTTGGTTTATCTCGGTGGTCTCTAGTAACCTTGCTCTCAGTACATTGACTTCCTCTTGTACAGAGGCATCAATGCTTTCCATCTTCTGCAGCCTGACCTTCAGCTTAGCCACTAGCTCGGACTGCTCCTTATACTTTTGATTCCTTGACCTGAGAGCTTTGAAAAACCTAACAAAGGCCTGACGCACCTGAGGACTGGCATTGGGACCAAGAGTCCTGCCCAATTGAGATGTGGTAGGAATATACTCTTCTACATCAGTCAACTACAAGACATAAAAGGGTAATGGAAAGAAAAATCAATCAATGCACTGGAAAAAGAAGCCTTTTCATTTCATTGATAAAAGTCAAGTATATCGAGCAATAATTGGAAAAATTACAAGCAGAAGTATAAAAATAGTCTAAAAGAAGATTAACTAGCAACCTCAGGCTGCCCAGAGGTGGCTGGCTGCTTCACCTTGTCAGCAACAGCAGAGGCATCCCCCTCTACAGGGATGCCCTCATTCGCCTGGGCAGGACCAGCATCGGCAAGAATTGTCTGAGAGGCAAGATCAACACCCTCGATGGCTGGGGCAGGGACTTCTTCGTCCACAGTTGGCCTCGGACCTGGGTCATACTCGTCGAACAGAGGAGATTCAGAATCAACACCAGCAGCTAAGAGGGCCTTGTTCCAGCCCTTCTTGAAGTTAAAATGGCTGATGTAGCCTATCTGAACTTCGGCGTCTTCATAAGCAGCATTCCACCCAGAGTTGTATGAATCCTCCTTGATGGTGGCTACCTGGGACTCTTTCTCCTTTAACTGCTCGGTCAGAGCCTTGTTCTCCTCCACGACACCCAGCTTGCTCGAGCAGACTAGGTCATAGGCCTGTTTCAGCTCGCTCAGCTCCTTAACCATCGCATCCCTCTCTCGATTAGAATTGATAAGGGCCAGATCAGAGGAAGCTCGGGCGGCATCAGCAGCCTTCAAATCAGCCTCCAACTGAGAATTCCTGACTTCTAGAGTGGACTTCTGCTGCTCCAGCTCACCATTCCTTCTCACCAACTCGTCGCGATAACGGTAGAGCACGACGAAGTCAGTCACAAACTGCTAAAAATAAAGAAGAGATCAAGAAGGAGAAACAACTAAAACTTATTAAGGAATTGAAAAATGGAGAGGATCTTATCAAGGCTAGCCTCTGTCTAGCTTGTAGGGCCAATTGATCAGACCCCAGCGCCCTCTGGCGATCTGCAGGAAGAACTTCCCTCTCGAGCAGCGCAGGTGCCAACTGAGGAGCAATGGCAACTGAGGCCCCCTCGGGCAAAGCAGACATCGGGACCAAGGCTTGCCCAGCCTTCGTCCTCGACTCCATCTTTCTCCTCTCTTCCTCTTTCTCCCTCTCCATCCTCTTCCTCTCCTCCATCCTCTTATTTTCCTCCACCTTCTTTCTTTCTTCCTCCTTCTTCCTCTCCCTCTCTCTCACCTGCTCTTCCTCCCTGCTCTTCCTCTCTTGATCCTGAGTAGAAGACCGAGAACCAGTAGCCACGTCCCTTGAAGTGGACTTTTATTTCTTTGACCTTTGTGCAAGGAGCATGTGGTCCTCATCATCATCGTCTCTAATCAGATTCTTCCTTGGAGGCATCTCTTCACCTGAACTGCTGGAAGTGCTCGACGATCCTCGAGCTTCAGAATCCTGTTCACAGTCAGAGGAACTGCTACTGTTAGAGCTCCCTTCACCCAAATTACTCGCAGCTCCTGCAGGCTCACTCTCAGAGCTGCTCTCCTCTTCGTCCAACTGGATAGGCTCAGCAGTAGTCTCTCCGAAAGAATCAAACTCTGGAACACTATCCACAAGCCGTGCTATGAAGCTGGAGCCTACGTTCTTATACTCGAGAAAAAGGCAGCCAACCTGGGATGCTCGCCGTCAATCAGAGGCTCCCTGATATTCCAAGCTTTCACCAACTCTGAGATACGAACCTCGCTGAGAGAAGGCTCCAAATTCTTTGTCCTCGCTGTGGAAGAAAAAGCAAAGAGGGGTTAGAAAAGTCACAAATCAGCAAAAGTTGAAACAACAGTACAATGTCTACCTATATATTCCTCTCCGTAGAAAGGAACAGAGAACCTCTCAGACCTCGATCCTTCAAACTGGGGAGGGAACTGCCAATTCCTAATGAGGAAACCCTCTTGCCAGTAGTCCTTATGGGAATTAGGTAGGTTTACTACCAATACTCTATTAAGACTCCTAGCTTTGAGGTATAAGACATATGAACTAGTTCGAGAAAAGGAATAACAGAAACAGATCTCGGCAAGTCCTAACCTAGTACCATACAACTGGTTTATTCTGTGGATGCCATTTACTATCTTCCACACATTGGGCGAGCATTGTGCAGGAACAATATTGAAATAGCCAAAGAAATGCAAAAATAGATCATTAGGGGGAAAATTAAGTCCCCCCTGGGAAAGCAACAAAACATGGATCCAGTGGGCATCCTCTATATCCCTAACGTTCCTAGGAGGGAAGGCACAACATTCAATATCTACCCACTTAGGAATGTTGTAGAACTTCCTGAATTCAGAGATTGACCTATTTCCAATCTTCGCCATTGAAAAACTCAAGAAAATCTACAAACCAAAGAGAAAGTGCAAAGAAAGGGCACGAGAAACTTATAAAACAGAAGATCGGTTCAAGTGATGAAGAAGCACGAGCTCAAGACGACTAAGAAGCAATGGGGATGGGGATTAAGAGAAGAAGGTACAAGGCGCTAGAGTTCTTAGAAGAAGGAAGAGTACTAGAAAGGCTGAAGCGACGGAAGAAAAAGTGGCTATCCCAACAAGCCTTCAATTTTAATCATAGCGAACAAATAGCGAAGCGGGTGCCGCCAAAGCAACTTCACAGTTTTCGAAGAATCGCAAATCAGCCATAATGGTTGATAATTTAAATCCATTGGACCCATAAACATGGCCCAACAAATTTAGGGGCAATTGTGGGTACCCGAAAATTAGAACTATGGGCCTGGACGAGTAGCCCAGTCCTGGCGGCCCAAAGTCCAAGCCCCTCATCTTTTATAGTTGATCCAGTCTCCCCCCACGATCCCATTAAGGGAAGTTATAGGGGAAATGGAAAACATGGAGGAACCCATCACCTCCACTCATCTACATGTACATGTATATATTAAACCCTAGGTCCGGGACAAAAGGACAAGTTGTATTCTCTGTAATCACTCTCCGGAGTATATAGAAATAATATCGACTGCACCACCGTGGACGTAGGCACATCTTGGCTGAACCACGTACATCCTTTGTTGTTTGATTGACATCTTGTATTCCTTATTCTTTTCTTGATAATTGTTTCTCTCATATTTACTTGTGTTGCATAATAATTGCATCTACATATATATAAATCTGAACCAGAGTAAATAATATATATATACATACATATATATATACATACATATATATAAACTATAATATACAGATATATTAATGGATCCAACATTAATTAATGGAGCAGAAAAAGAAAATTTACCTCGGAGAGTCTGGGACAAGGGAAGAGGCATCTTTACGTGGAGGGGCTAACATCTACTTGTTCGGACTAAGGAGTCGGGGTGGGGTGAAGTGGGATGGGGTGGAGAACGAGCTTGGGCGCGGTGGGATAACGAGCTTGGGCAGGGTACGATCATAGGATGGAGAGAACCAACTGAGAAATGAGAGATGGAGAGCTAGATGCGAGAGAGATGAGAGATGGAGCTAAGAGGGAGAGGAGATCGGGAGTGAAAAAGAAAAAGGGAGGAAATAGTGGGATCTATTTCATCAAATGGGCCAGACCTTTCTGCTCCACCAAAAAGGACATAATATAAAACTGTCCCAATTGGTATAGGAAATGGTACGATTTTTAAAATTCGTCCCTTTTGATAACTTATAATTGCTAAAAATTTAAGGTATATTAAAAGACACGAATTTTAAAACCGTCTTTTTTGGTATATTAAAAGGGACGGTTTAAAAATCCGTCCCAAATAAGCATTTAAAAAAAATATTCAATTTATACTAAATGGGACGGATTTTTTTACCGTCCCTTCTACTATAACAAAAGGGGCGAATTTTTAAAATTCGTCCCATTTTGTTTACCAAATGGAACGTTTTAAAAATCCGTCCCTTAAATTAGCCCGGGAAAAATTAGTGCTAAAAATTATCATACACTTTAAGGGACGGTTTTAATTCCCGTTCTTTTTTTTGCATACCAAAAGGGACGATTTTTAAAAATCGTACTTTTTGATAATATAAAAAAGGACGGTAATTAAAACCATCCCTTTTGGTATAGCATAAGGTACAAAATGACACAAGTGTCCCAAATACTCCCGTCCCTAATACTCATTTTTCTTGTAATGGTTTCAAACTCACGATGAAACCGATCGCAAATAATTCAAATCCAAATAACCCATGGTTACCTATGAGGATCTCTTATCAGCGCAATCCATCTCTGTATTTCTCACTAGGATCGTCTCTACTAAGTTAAAGTCACCACATTAGACTGATTTGATCCATAGTATTAAAGGCTTAATTTTTATTTAATTTTTTTTTCAACAAAGTTGTGACTTCAGTTGGTGAAAGAAAACTCATACCCATGGTTCTGATTTGTTTTAAATTGTTTTGGGAGTTTCAAAATGGTTTCAATTTTGTCTTTAATTTGATTTTACAGGTTTAACATATGATGTTATAGATGGCTGATCTGATTGAATGATTTATGGGTTATAGCCAACAGATTGAAAGTGTTATTTTACAAGTTTGATTTTTGTTTTGGATTACTTAGACACATGAGATTTATTGTTTGATTATTTTTGGTTTAGTTTTTTATGAGTATAATCTTAGTGGGGGTTATCAGATTTGAACTTGGTTCGGTGCCTATGTGTTAATTAAAACATCTATGAGTTTAGTTTTGTGGGTTTAATTTTTTATGGACATAATCTCAATTTTCGATGTTTAATGGAAAGAGTCTCACCTATTTTTATCTTCTACCATGCAGGAATGAGACGAGGTACATATTGAATTTTTTTATTTTTTACATCAGTGAATTTATTTCTCCCCTTTCTACACTAACATGTTTTTAAATTTTCCCATTTCTACATTATTGTATTTATTATTTTTTAAAATTATTTTCATGTCTTAAGAAATTACAACACCGTCGGTTTTGAATTTAGACCCTTTTTGATTTTGATCTATCGGTTAAAAGGTAATCTAATTTAATTTTTAGAGGAAATAAACATTAACACCTGTCCGATCTGATAATTTTTGAACCTGTGTTTTTGGTTTCAAAAATTACTCACATCTGATTGTGTTGTAGATCAGATTGCTTATTTGATAGGCAAAAAAAGAAGAATGTGTTGCAGAGCCATTTTCTTCTTTGCGTCTACAAGTGCGTGTTTTTTACTCAAATTTTAGGTTACATTAGGGGCTTTGGGTATTGTCGAGTTTTGATATTTTATGATTTTCAATTTGAAGTGTCCCCACCTTAAAGTGTACAATATTTGAAGTGTCTCCACGTTGAAGCATACAATCTTATTTTATTTGTCTTTGAATATTCAGTTTCTATAATTACTATTCGAAATAAAAAGTTATTTCACCACACATGCACAAAAAGTTATTTTATTTGTTTTTGAATACTTTGTTTCAATAGTTCCAAATGGATTGTTTATTGTAAACCATTGCATATGTGCAGGCCAATACGGTTTAATAATACCTCAGAGGTTGAAGTATCATGAACCCTTGCATTTCTAAAAGGACTTGATTTGCTAATTGATTCTTCCATCTTGAAATTGAGATCTATAATATATATTGGGTGTTGACTGTTCTCACCTTTTGTGAGTCATGTTTGGGACCTATTATGACTCCTGTTAATGTTTATAGTTTTTACTACTACTGTGCATTTTAATTCAATGGTCAAACTCTTAAAGTCGAGTCTACAATTTAGTGAATGAACTCGATTTTCTACAAAAAAAAAATGGATGAACAATTCCGTTTCTTAACATAATAGTTGAGCTAATTTGTTAATCGAGTTCGAAAGTTCTTATTTTGTTGTATGTAGAGGACTACAAAACATAATTATTATTTGATTCCTTATTTGCCATTTGGGTGATTCCATAATTATTGTTATAACTTATAATTATTATTTGTATTATGAGATCTTTATTTAGAACGATATATGTACGACTAATATTGTTGTGGATTACTTTTTAGTTCTTAAACAAGGTGGATCATCATATAAACAAAGAAACTGTCAAAATTTTAAATTTATTTATAGTTTTTTGTGTTATATAATATTTAACAAATATTACGAGTTCCATGATTGGTTATTATTATTGTTTTTATTAGGTTGGGTTATGTATTAATAATAGTATAGTTGATATTTTTGTCTTTAAACAAGACAAATTGTTCTGTAAACAATGGTATTTTGCTAAAAAAAATTAATATAATAGGTTCATACCATTGGTTATATAAATAAATGTTTTCAATTTTATCGTGTAACTTTGTTAGTGCCATTTTGATAGGAATTATTTTTTAAAATCAATGTTTTCCATTGTCAATAACTAACCAATTGATGAACGGGGAGCACATTTATATACAATTTTATCATATTAATGTCAAGTTTTTTTTTATTTGCATACAACAAATGCAAAATGTTATTTTATTTACATACAACTTTTATCTTCTTGCCTAATATTTATTAGTCGTACGACGACGCAAGTGTTGTACGAATTTTTTTTCGTTTTGTAATTACGCACTGAAGAAATTTTTGTCGTTTTGCGATTATTTTGTTCAAAAATTTTCAATGTGCCTTCTCATATGTTGGTTTTACCTGAAGCTAGAAGTGTGTTATTCAGAATAACTTGAGTGTTGGTATTTTTGCGACGGATTAATTGGTAAAATCGATGATGTATATACGAGGTATATGACAATTAAGGAATAACAATTGAGGTATATGACAATTGTGGTCTACCTCAATTGTTCCTTAATTCACGTCCTTTTAAAATTGAAGCGAACTACCAACTTCGTCCACTTGACTTTTAACATATCCCATAAGATATTCCATCTGGTTTGAGTTGACCAAAGCTGTTGGGTTACCAACTACTACATCTTTTTTTTTGGTAAACATGGAAATTATATTAAAAAACTACACCAGCAATACAATGCAATAAAACATAAGCCACAGGGGCAACATATCACACCATCCCAAACAGGAGGCAACAAAAAGGGGGATAAAGAATCCCAATTACATCATAGGATTTTTCAGGATCCATCGCAAACCCACAGGCACCTCCTCGATCTCCACAAAGGCCTCTTCTTGAAGTTTAGCCTCCCTCGCCAGCCAGTTTTCGCCCTGAATCATACCGGGGTGGGCATAGATGAAGTCCACTCCAACAATCCTCATGAGGTCGTAGCAGTCGACCCTGATATTCTCAAAGTCCGTCTCCCGGTACTGGACACCCTTGAATATCTCAATTAGCTCATGCGAGCTAGTCTCCACCAGAATATCCTTCCACCCACGCATCTTCACCAGGTTAAGGCAGTGGTAAAGTCCTTCCATCAAGGCGCGCAGCAAATATGGTGTTCCCCTTAGACGTCCGAAGAACCCAACCTTCCAGTGCCCCACATCATCAAGGATGAAGCCACCAAAAGAGGCAGTGCGGTAGGTGGGATCAGAACAAGCCTGAAGGGCGACCCTGGTTTTCCCCCGATCAACATGCTCAAGGAGATAGAGAAGGGTCTCCGGGACCTCATCATACTCAGCGTAGTCATGTGCCTGGCATCTCCCAAGCCTGGCCAGGCCATCCGCCCATAAGTTGTTGGAGCGTCTGATGTGCTTGACTTTAATATCCATATCAGTCATAATAGACATACATTCCTCAATGAGATTGGTCAGTGGATGATTCTGATGGCCCTGTCTATTGAGGATATTCACGGCATCCAAGCAGTCGCTACGAAGTAAACACCCAGTCCAACCCTTGATTTTAGCCAGGTTCAAACCATGAAGAATTCCCACAAATTCGGCCTTGATGGGCTACTATCTCCGATGATCTTCTCGTTGAATCCAAGGATCCACCTTTGGTCGTTGCTGCTGACCATTCCACCAAATTCACCAAGTTTGCTAAACGGGTCATAACTGCCATCTGTGAAGATCTCATAACCTGAAAAATTATCATCACTTATAGAGGTGTTAGGAACATAGTCCCGACTATGGTAAGTATTAGCTTTAGTAGAAGTAATGCAAAGTATTTCCCTGGTGAGGGTACTAGAGCTCGTACAAACCATATTCGGGGTGATATTACTCTTGTTAAAGATACGTTTATTCCGCGCAGTCCAGATATGCCAGAGAGTAGAGATGAAAAGGATATTGCCATTCTGAACTGGGTTTTCCCAAATATTCTCTTTAATCCAATCATCAAAATAAATATTTTTGTAGTTATTTCACTCATGAGAGGAGTAGATGGTTTCCCAAACAGCAGTTGCAAGGTGACAGTTTCTGAGAACATGCTCAATGTCTTCACTAAACGCACAAAACTCACACTTATTTGAATTAGTTAGACGTCTTTTAAATCTCTGGCAGTTCGTAAGTAGTTTTTTATGAAAAATAATCCAGAGAAAGGTTTTAAACTTTTGGGGGATTTTAAGCTTCCAAATATAATTCCAGTTAATCAGGGAAGAAGTATTAAGGTCAATCTTAACTAGGGATTCATAAGCAGTTTTTATAGTGAACTTCCCGTTAAAAACGGGGCCCCAACTAGGCCTATCACTTATACCGGGGGTATGGGGGAGGGAGGTGCTTAAGATTGACTCGGCAGTGTCATGACTGAAAGTGGCAGTAATCAGCTGATCGTTCCAGTCCCCATCGGTGATCAGATCACACACACGAGCCACATGGTCATTGTTATGTGTCTTCTGGATAGGAGAGTTACCCACCCACCAATCATTGAATATGTTAGTAGACATCCCATCCCCAATTACCCATTTGGTATTGTTGACGATCTCACTTTTGTATTTGAGGATTCCCCTCCAGACATGAGATGCCTGATCTTTCCTGGTCCAGCTGTCAGGGTTATTTTGGGCTTTATATTTCGAGCTGAGAACCCGGACCCATAGGGGGTTTTTGTCATTGAGAATTTTCCAACCGATCTTGGAGACGATGGCACGATTTTTCTCCTCACTACTCCTTATCCCCAGACCACCCAGATCCTTGGGACGACAAACAGTATTCCAATTTATGAGATGGATCTTCTTCTTATCATCCGTGTCTCCCCAGAGGAAGTTCCTGTTAATTCTATCAAGATTCTCGTTAACCTTCCTAGGTAAAATAGCGGTTTGCATATTATAGACGGGGATGGTAGCGGTGACAGCCTGGATGAGGGTGGCTCTACCGACTAGGGATAGGAGGTTGGCTTTCCAGCCCGATAGTCGCTTTTGGACTTTGTCAACGATATATTTGAAGTGGTTGGTAGTGACCTTCCTATGGATGAGATGGGTACCCAGGTACATGCCAAGGACTTTCGTGATGTTAATCCCGCATCTTCTACCAATGTTGCACGCACTTGGCTTGGGGATATTAGGGGAGACATAGATTTTGGATTTAGAGAGGCTAAGTGTTTGGCCAGAGATGTCACAAAAGTGGTTAAGAGTTTGCATGACCACATCACAGCTGGTGGGGGAGGCTTCCGTAAATAGGATAAGGTCGTCGGCAAAGAAGAGGTGTGAGATGGTAGGGCCATTGGATGATGCTTTGAGTCCTTTCCAAATCCCCTGGTCCACCTGGAAATTGATGGCAGCGCCCAGGTATTCCATGCACATGACAAACAAGTAGGGGGACAAGGGGTCACCTTGAAGAAGGCCTCTAGACGGTTTGAAACTAGGGAGAGGTGCCCCATTCCAAAGGACCGAAGTGGACGCGCTGTTTATGCAATTAAGGATGAGACATCTGAGATTCGGGCTGACGTTGAACCATATGAGGACACGTTTCAAGAAATCCCAACTAATCTTGTCATAGGCTTTTTCGAGGTCGATTTTGAAAATGGCACCCCCTTTTTTGCCTTTCTTGACATTAAGAGAATGAATAATTTCTTGGGTAATAATAATGTTATCCGAGGTCTGCCGCCCCGGTAAGAAACTAGCTTAGTTAGGGTTGATAATTCTACAGAGAATCGGGCGGAGTCTATTAACAATGATCTTAGCTAGGACTTTATATGGCACATTGCAGAGCGTGATAGGTCGAAATTGAGTGATATTTTCGGGGTTGTCAATTTTGGGGATCAGGGTGATATGGCTAGAATTGGCATCAACAGGGAAGGCGCGGGAGTTAAAGCAATCGTCCAAGAATTTAAAGAGGTTGAGTTTAGTAGTCTCCCAGAAGGTATGGTAGAACAAAGGTTGGATACCATCCGGGCCAGGGGCTTTAAGACCATTCATGCTAAAGACCGCCCTCCTAACCTCCTCCAGAGATATGGGGAGGTCAAGGATGGTGTTATCACGATCGTCAAAGCAAGGGTGATTGAAGTCGAGAAATGCCTCGATATGGGTGGGATTGTTGGGATTGGAGAAAAGGGATGTAAAGTAGCTATTAGTATGCTGAGCGATGATAGCACAATTGTCGACCCATTCCCCGTTGATTTTAATACGGTCAATCTTGTTGCGACGTCTCCTAATAATAGTAGATGTGTGAAAAAATTTCGTGTTTTTATCCCCCTCACTCAGCCACTTAATGCGGGATTTTTGTTTCCTGAGGAGTTCTTCGTGGCGCAGAATATTGTTATACGCATTTTTAAGTTGTTTTTCTAAAACATTAAGGTTGTGGGAAAATTGCTTCTCCTGGGCAATTTGAATACCATTAAGTCTGCGAAGAATATGTTTTTTGTTGTAGTTAATATTGCCGTAGGTAGAGTGATTCCAGTATTTTATGATAGGGACACATTTATCAATGTTCTGGAAGAAGGTAAGACTATTATTCCAATTGTTCAAGATAATATTATGGAAATCAGTGCGCTCAAACCAACATGCGAGTAATTTAAAAGGACGGGGTATATGTAGAGAAGAAATTTTACCTTCGAAGCGGGTAAGCATGGGGCAGTGGTCGGACGCAGTACGGGGGATGTTCTCGACAACAGCGTCGGGAAATAACATGCGCCAAGCAGGGTTAGCCATGGTCCTGTCAAGTCTAACAAGAGTATTCGCAAATCCATCCCTGCAGTTGGTCCAGGTGAGGCGGGGACCCGTGCTGCCGAGGTCCGTGAGATTGCAATTATTCACATTCTCAATCAATTTGTTGCATCTAGGATCTTTTTTTCTGGTTGGAGAAGCTTCTCTTCTCGGTAGAGTCAAAGTGGTCATTAAAATCGCTCGTTACAAGCCACGGTGTGTCGAGCCCCTGGGCCAGATTTTTGAGATTGCTCCAGAGGGTTTGGCGAAGGGTATACGACGGGCTAGCATAGATGGCGGAGAGGAGCCAGTCATCATAATTCTTGAGAGTGACGAGGAGATGAATGTCTTGGTCGGTAACATTAATGGTATGAAGTTGGATAGTGCATTGGTTCCATAAGACCCAGATGCCCCCGAAACGGCCTCTAGTCTTGGATATTTCCCAATTAGTAAACCCCAGTCCCTCGAAAAAGTTTGAGAAGTTGTGAAACGCAGTTTGGGTCTCAGTCAGGATGATGACATTAGGGTGGAGATTTTTGCAAAGTTCGGCGAAGGTAGGCTTGAATAGGGGTTTCGTGGCCCCTCTGCAGTTCCAAGTTAGCACGGACATAGAAAACTGATTTTTGGAGATGGGAAGTTCCTCGTTGGAAGGCCAGGGAAGGATATTTTTAATCCTGCTGATGGAATCATTGGTTGAGGAAACTTCTAGCAGCGTCCCCTTCAATCCCATCACCTTTTCTCCGTCCTCCAGGGCACGTAGTAGGACGCATACTTGTGCTACATTCCATTTTATCATTGTGAAGAATACCTTCTCCTTCTCTAAATCTATAATGAACTCCCTCCCCCCTCCTAACAGTATCAGATACTGGATAGGAAGGCTGCCTATCATGGCAACTGGGAATGGAGGGATATCCATCAGAGGATGAAAGGGAGTCTGGTTGTTTATCAAGGTTAGATGAGGGATTTTTGGAGTTGTAGTGTGCAGCGGAGGGGTTAATAGCTTTTAAAGAGGGGTGGGGGGAGGGGGGTAGATGGGGGTCAACAGAGTTAGGAGTATAATCAGTCGTAACATTAATCACAGTCTTATTAATGCTACTAGGGTTAGAATTATGAGTACATACCTTTGCGCCAGACATGGCAGACTTACCTGTTGGTCCCAGCTCCTTTAGTGGCCCAGAAATTGCGGGCGTAGCCTCAGCCACATGGTGTGACCCGTGTGGCTCAGTCCCCTGCCATGTGAAATCCCTCGCATTGCCAACCGTCGACTTCATCAGACTGTCAGATGTCCCATTGCATTGAGCAGTGTAATTAGTGTCCCTGCAACGCCCGAGTATAGTTGCTGCCTTCGTACTGTCCTGACTTACATTAGAAGACTTGCCTGTGTCTCCCACCGCCAGTAGAGCAGGTTCAGAGAGGGATGGCCCAGTTTTGTCACCTCGTACCTTAACGTTTTGGTTTAGTTGTGTCACTAGGGCAACATCCATTATTACGTCTTCCTTTTGTTTCGTTGATTGGGGTGCCACGTTACTTTGGCCACTCCTACTATATTGGTTAATCCCAAAATGGTCCCACTGTTGATATAGTCACCAAGGACCACATTGGAATTCCGTCTTTTATCCAGAGGGTAGAGGTGATTTCTTTTAATTTGGTTCTTACTTTTTTGGCTAGTCTGAGTGAAGGTACGTGGGTAAGCAGCTGACTTGACATGAGCTAAAGTGGAGAACATGTTCCCATTACCACCTTTGATGTTATCAGCAGTAGGTGTCCTTTCATTTGCATAGGGTCGCCGTCGAACATTGCTTTGGTTTCTTTTTCTCACTAACATCCACGGGCCAAAGGTAGCTTCTTCCGGTCCATCCGTATTTTCCTCTGTCATCGGTCCAGGGTGCCCTAAAGTCGGTAAGTTACCGTTGGGGCTAGACGGGATGGGTTGCTCACCGTTATCGCTCCTTTCTACCGGCGGGAATAGCGTCCGACTGCCGGCCGCCACGGATTCTCCTATCGGCGTTTTTTTAGCAGTGCAAAGCTCGCTTTTGTGCCCAATTCGCCCGCACGAGAAACAGAGGTAGGGGAGGAATTCATACTCCACTCTGTACTTTCTTCCATCAAGCTTATAACAAGGAATTAACGGTTTGGAGATGTCCACTTCGATGCATATACGAGCGTATTTTCCTCGGGCGGAAGAGACAGAATTAAAGTCTATTTTGATGGGTTTACCTAGCTTGCTCCCAATCTGAAATAGCGTTTTTTCATCAAACCATTCAATGGGTAATCGCGGTAGTCTCGCCCAGAGCGCAGTAGAGATCTTTGTGTTCTCAGTTGGGTTGAAGTTGGGTGTCCAGTTCCTCACAATGAGGTAATGGCCATTGATAATCCAAGGCCCACCTGTTAGAACGTTGAAGTAATCCTCTTTCATGGTAAACTTGAATAAGAAATGTCCCTCCTCAAGATCGATTATTTCATAATCCCCCTGTAGGTTCCAGATAGTAGGCACTTTGTTTGCCAGGAGTTTGAATCCGATATTTCTCCCAAGTAGGCTCACAATGACACTCTTTTTCCATCTGTTTCTAAGTTTTTCAACATGATTTTTTGGGATGATAATAGTAGGTCAGAGAGGATCATAATCTTCATCTGGGTCATGGTTGAGTTCGAGGTCCCCTTGAGAGTTATGATCCGCTTCTTCATCCGACCAAGTCCCCGTGAGGTCGTCAAAGTATATATCATTGTTTTGCGATTTTTTATTTTCAACTGCATCTTTATATGACAGCTGAGTGGGTTGGTGGTCAGCTGTGGTCTGTGGTGGGACAGTCGGGCCATGGCCTGGGGACGCCTCCTCCATGATGGGTAATGGGTGGGTCTCAACACAATCTATCTCCATCTCACCATTACAAGTCATGCCAATGGTGTCTTCATGACATTCCTTTTGTTTCTTCTTACTGTGGACTCGAATGCCATCTTCATCTTCATTAGAAGTATCTGCCTCTGATAGAGGCGGCCGACAGGAAAGCCCCACCCCTCCACTTGACTCTCTCATTCCTCGCCTCGAATCTTCTAGGATTACTTTCGTTCCAACTACTACATCTGCACTCAGTTCTAAACCAACAAATTTCATTTTAGGAAGTGCACGTGCATATACGCATGAGATATTATCATTTTCATTATTCCTAAGAATCCCAGATTTTATGGGCACTCGTGAATAGGAATTCAAATTGAATATTGGAGATTTTAATTGTTGCGATTTTTCTGGGATCGATCCTATTCTGATTAGGATGCTTAATTTCCTGACAATCCTTGTTGGAGTTATCATCAAAACTACAATCAAACTCGAATCTTTTAGACCCGTGTTCAACCCGTTTTAGCAGACCCAATTTCCCAAACTTTTGAATCTTACTTTTATTCTCTCTAGTGAGGTCAGGAACTTGAACAGATTTTTTAATGACCTTGCGCACGGGGTCATTAAAAAATTGGGAGGTGGCAAGTCTTGTGAGATAATACCCTGAACATTTGTATTTGGGAGGAGAAATTAAGATGTTCTAAAAGAACATCTTGATGCATATCAGTAATCACACATTGATATGCATCTAAAGTAATTATGTAGATCTGATATAACTAGTCTAGTAATTGCATACCATCAGTTCATCACATAGCACCACACTAAAAAAATGCATCAGTTCAATTATAATAAATACACTGAAGTATTCATCAAACTAGCTTATGAAGTAATCAACAAACTAGAAAATCTTCCAGTTAAAGAAAATGCTCCTCTTAAAGAAATTTTAGAAAACTAGTAGTCCTAAGTGATACCTTTATATATATAGCACTCCCCTATTTTGTATAGTGGCAGCATGCACTAGCAGTATATGTGCCTCGACTCATGGTGTGCACATCATGTTTAAACATAGTGCCCAAGTGTTCCCATCATATACTTGCATATACTCAACCTAAGTGGTCACATCATTGTTTTGTTAGTGCCTCTCCTTATTATAAGTTGTATTTGATGAACTAATGTATCCTTTAATTGTAGCTTCCACCGCGATAAAAGGATACGTGGTCCAACTAAAGGAAAGGTCCTTGAGAAGGTGACTAGAACGGATGGAAAAAAGTTTACTATTAAAATTGCAAGGGCTAAGGGAAGGTCAACAAATGTGGTGAAATCTTCCAAACTATCAAGTGAAGTTGAAACCATTGCACGAAGTCTCATCCCGGTTCCTACGAAATGGAAGGACATGTCTGAAAATGACAAAGAAGAATCCTTCAAACAACTCTATGTAAGTAAAAACTACTATGTTATTAATCAGGCTTATGTAATTGATTTATTTTATATACTAATTTTTATAAATTATGAATTTTCAGTCCAAATTTGACATTAAACTACAGGATGAATACGTTAGAAATAGTGTCGAAAAATTGTTGATGAGTCGAAGCAGGGGTGTAAGATATAGACATTGACAAGAGTTGATAAAGCACAAATTAATTGAAGAGGCATGACGTAATAAGCCAAAAAACATGAGTCAATAAAATTGGAATGCTCTTTGTGATTTGTTGTCTAACTCTGAGCATCTGGTATAATAGTTTTATAAAATATAACAGTTATGTTGTTTTAATTGACACATAACATACTTATTATCCATAAACTATTATTGAAGCATCAATCTGAGGTCGATAAGAATAATCGAGTGATGCAAACTATCACACACAATCAAGGCCCGAGGGCATTTGTAGTAGCTCGTTATCACTTGATATATATTTTCATATATTTATTTTCTCTAAAGTTGGTCTTATCTTTCACAAATATTGATGATAATGATTATCTATCGTGATTATGAAGAATGATGTGGCGAATGAGGAACTAGATTGAATTGATTTCTACAAGAAAAGCCACTACACTAATGAAAAATGGTCTTCTCCCAAAGCTGAGGAACTATGTGCAAGAATATAACATATATTCGACAAATACCATAACTTTGATTTTGTGAAATGATATATACTAATTTGTTTTGTTGATTGAGATGAAGTAGTTGCAAGCTGAGCCTGTTGCCGAGGGTAGTGAACCTTTGACTCCTGATGAGATAGCTGATTGAGTACTTGGTACTAAATCGGGATATATCATATGTCTTGGGCATGTACTGAAAGCAACCAAATCAAAAACATTATGACGAGACGCAGAGTTGGAGGAGGCCCTTAGTGAAGCTCAGAGAGAGAATCGCGAGTGAAAGGAACAACAATAGGCTCATGATGAACGTCTGGAACGTTTAGAGGCTGGTCAATTTCGATTGGACAAGATGTGTGATGTTGTAAAAGCATCAGGTTCCCTTCCCCCCACATTTACTATATGATAAGTTTTAATAATTTCAATGTTCAGTTTATTGAAATTACATTGTTGGTTTCAGATCCTTTGACTTATTTTATATCTCTATCGGTGATGCTATTACCTTATTTGCTGAATTGGTGGATGGGGTATTTTGGTGGATTGTCAATGGGTTTCTTGTTTTTTTTTATTTTTTAATTTAATAGGATGGTTTTAGTGTATAAATAAAGGAAACTCTACCGATTTTTTATTAAATATTAAAAATAAAATTGAATTTCTTAATTTTTTTGGTGTTTAGCTCAATGGGTGTTGTTTATTACTTGATGTTATTATATTTATCAATTATTAGTCGATGTTATTATATTTATCAATTGTTAATAGACTTATAAAGTTAGAAACTAATGCCTTGGTACTTTTTGAATTGCAGATTGGGACGTTGTGAGGAAGCTTTTTGGGAAATTATTTTTGGAATGATGATTAAATTGGAAGGAGAACTTAACAAACTTGTTGGGAATTATTTTTGGGAGGCTAATTTGTAATTGATTAGAAATTAATGCATTGGGAAATATAAAGTAGAAACTAATATCTTAGGAATTGTTCTTTGGAGGCTACTTTGTAGTTGATGTGTTGTAACAAACAATGTAGGCTGCTTTGTAATTGATCAATGGTGTTGAGATAATTGTACGTATGCTCTCTTATCAATTATATAAACTTTTGAACCATAATATTGAGAGTGTATATGATGGTAGATGATTACTTAGATAATGTCGATTCTCTAATTATTATTTATTTGATTGAATATCTATATGAGAAATGAAAAAATTATGAGCTCTAACTTTATAATTTTTGGCCAATAAAATTCATTTCGTGACAAAAATATTTTGTCCCCAAAGTATATTAATATTGTCACCAAATGGTTATCCTTTTGCATATTATCATTTACATTAGGTGACAAAATTGGTATTTTTGATACAAAAAATAAGATCTTTGGTAACAACTAATTTTGTCACTAAAAGCCTGCTATTACGTGACAGAGAATATTTTATCACCCAAAGATGTACTATTTGGTGAGACATTTGTATTTAGTCATATCCAAACAAGGAAGTGGATTGGAACCCATGGGAAATGTAACAACCCGCCTAATAAGATACCGGGCGATCACTCCAATATTAAATTAAAACAGGAGTCACAAATGGATCATCCTTAACATCACAGTCGAAAATCCATTTAATCACTAATATCCTATTAGGTGGCCGTTAAAAACTTTTATCTAACTACTCTTTTTAGCGCATAAATTAAAACATTCACAATTAAATGCGTAATGAACTGAAATGGAAATGAAAGGAACTAAAATAACCGAACACTCGGTCCAAAAATACAACCATATCGAATGCTGTACTGAAAGAATAAATAAATGCAATTGAGCCATTGGCTCGAGTGTTTATACAATATCTCCTATCTAGTGTACAAGGAAAGAAACGTCTACCGATAACCTGCAAGCATCCACAGCTGCTGCAGCAGACGTCTGACTCGAAAGAGTTTCCATCCAGGCGTCCCTGTGTCTGGACACCTATATATATACAGTATAGAGAAAGAAAGGAGAGTAGACAAACGGGTCAGAGCCCGAATGTTTAGAAAATATTTTGCAAGTGCATAAATGCTTTATTTTTAGAAAAATAGTTTTTATCTCATATTTAAATTGGTATCGCACTCTCATGAGATACCCCTCACCTCTCCTCTAACAGTGCACACCTAGCGCATCCCTTAAACCTCCTAGTCAAGCTACCCAGCTAAACTAATCTAACACCCAACCACTATCTAACCAGGATAGTCAAACAGATGTACTAAGGGCTAACTTCACTTAAATCTCGACGATATGCCATGTTCGTGCGTGGGGTGTCTCGCGAAGCGAAATCCAAACAAGGAACCCCCCCGATACACTACTATGCAGCAAGGTCGATCTTCTAGATCCGCCAGTCCCTCAGTACAGAAAGATATATAATATATATACCATAAAAATTTAATAATATAAGAGTACTAAGGATTAAACTTCTCCCCAGTCTCAACACAGTGCCATATTCGTGCGTGGGGTGTCTCGCGAAGCGAAATCCAAACAAGGAACCCCCCCGATACACTACTATGCGGCACGGTCGATCGTCGGGATTCATTAGACCCTCAGCACCCAATTTGTACATATACATACATCTACAATATACTTCCGGATAATATAAATATCTCCCGAACTGAGGATTACTTGATATATAAAGTATTTATAAATACTTAGCCTTTTCATTTCAAAAACTTCCATTTCCCTCCTCATATCCAGGAAATGTATTTATAAAAGCCAATTCATTATCATGAATTTCTTTAACAAACCATATACTTTTAGAAAGCCAATTTTATTAACATAAAAAGCTTTTCCTTTATCAATTATCCCATTTCCCTTTTTATACTCAGGAAATGTATTCAAAGACATTTTCATTATCATAAAAATGCTTTGATCATAACATATGCTTTCACATCCCTTCTTCCATCCGGGAAGTGTTACCGAAGCCAATTTATATAACCCATTTCCCTTCCTATATCCAGGAAATGTAATTAAAGCAAATCCATTATTATGAACTGCTTTAATATAAACGCGTTCTAAGACCGCCCGTCCGGATTTCTCCACTGTGCGCGCCCCTAAATGGCTATCATCTTCCAGGGCCTCCAAGACAACCTGGGATCCTATATCGAAAGACGTCGGGAAGCGACCATGTGCCTGCGGGATAGTCAAGACCACACCCGGAATCTCCTAACCAGCGCAGAAAATAATACAACAAACGCTCACATGTCCTATAGGACTATATCCACCCTGCATCAATAGCCAGGGGGCTTCACCATACGAACGCAACTTCCCTTATGATAGCGATTTAGAGAGGTGTGTAATCCATATTTTATTAATTATGAAAAACATTTCTCTTTCCATTTTGAAAATATTCATTTATATATTTTCAAAATCATTTCCATCATCATATATATATACCTAAAACACACAGTATATACATATCCTATATATTCTTCCTAGAATATATTTATACGGCCATAGTGGCCTATAGCATCTAGCGATGACCAAATATCCCAAAGATTCCCTCCAGGAATCGTAATCATGCATTCATATTAGCATGATTCTAAATCCAAAGTATTTCCTTACTTCGATCAATAATAATCTCCAAACCCATAGTTTAAATCTCCCTAACTTTAAAAGGAGAAAACCTTAAAATTTTGCGAGGACCGAATCGATTCGGCCTGCCCGAATCGATTCGTTGGCCACCGAATCTATTCGCCCTGTCCGAATCGATTCGAAATGGTATTACTTTTAAACTGTCTCTTACCGAATCGATTTGGCTTGCCCGAATCGATTCGGTTGATCCGAAATTCCCAAATCTGCTTAGGGTTTTATATATAACCCAATACCCAAAATTTAATCAACTCACCATTTAAATTATAACTCCGATTTATTCCAATAAACCCAAAGTTTTAGTATCTCCTCAAATTCTTTAGAGGTCCTAAAAATCCTTTTTGAGAACCCCTAATATTTATCTCCAATAAGTTACAACTAATGATTTCAATCTCGGACAACTTTTCGTAGAAAAATCACTATAAATCCAAAAAAAATCAGAAAAATATGCGGTCGGTGCCCACGCGACCGCGTCGAAGAGAGCTAAAAATTTCATTTTTTGACAAAGAGCCGAATCGATTCGCATGAGGCCGAATCGATTCGGTTAACACGCAGGGCACTATTCATCATCTTCAAAAAATTTCCAAACATCCATTATTCTCCATTTTTGTTGTTTCTAAGCTCATACAACAACTCAATAAACATCTAATCTAGGTTTTACAACCAACACAACAATTAATTTGGGGTATTAACCCATATCTCTTGGATTTGAACCCTAAATCCTTAAAACCTAGTTTTTGGTATTTCTCCCATTTCAATTCCATTTTATACTCCATTAACATGATTTTAATGCTAGAAATCATTAAGAGTTTACATTTCATCAATTTGTAAACTCATATCCAACTTTTACCAATTTTATTTTAAGGGTTCTAACCCTAAAATCATGTTTATACCAAATGTGATATGAGATAATTGCACAAAATGAAATAAAGCAAGTAAACACTTGCCTGGAGGATGAAATCCGACGACCTCGAGCTGAATCCCGCGGAGTTTGGCCGGAGTTCCTCCCTTTTCTCCTCCTTCTCTCTCTCTTCTCTCTCTTTTCTCTCTTCTCTTTTCTTTTCTTTCCCTTTCTCTTTCTTTTTATAAGAGAAAAGAGTTTTAAACCCTTAAAACCCAAAAATGACTCGTTTGCCCAATTACGAGTTATTTTTACTTCTAAAATTACCCGAAACTCATTTTCGACAATCGGACACTCTTTTCCGACTATCTTGGACATTCCAAGAATTATGGGGCAGTCGAAATTCCCATCCGAGGTATTTGACCGCAAATCACTATTCCAACCCAAAATAAATAAATGCGGGTTCTCTACTCAAAATCTTACCTCTTTTGTCGCAATACTCCACGACGACATATAATTAAATTATTTCGAACTATATAGTCCCAAAATAATTTATAACACCCTTCGAAAATTATTAAATCCTCGAAAATCCCAAAAATCACTATTTCGAGAAATTCTCCAAATTCCAATTTATATCCAATTATGGAATTTAATGGTCTCCAAAAAGGACGGGTTGTTACACTCCCCCCCTTACAACGGAATTTCGTCCTCAAAATTCAGATGCGACCTACACGACCAATCTTAGGATCACTTCAACTCCTAATACCTTAAGGGAAACGATACTGACCCAACGGTTCCCAACCATACACTATGCGGCTACCGAAATCATAAAGTGACTCTAATACGTCACAGAATACCCATCATCTATAATGCCTATCGGCATGAATTTCAACCTTATATACTACGCCCATTCTATTTCTGGCGGTATATAAACAAACTTACCAAGGTGCCCATACACCTTTCTAACTTGTGCACATCTGTACGCTCGTAGAGAATGTCTGACACGTAACACTCTCTCCCAATAAGGGTCTCCTCTCCTCGGTGTAATACTCACCTATGGGTCCTCCGAACCCGCGCATTTCAATACTCCTAACCTTGGCGCTGCTAATACTAGCGAACTTATATCCTAAAAATGCTACGATCTAAGCGTTACCCTACCTACACGAAACTAATATAATCCTAAGTATGTCCCTAGTGCCCAAGGCCTCTCTCAACTCCCGAAAATTGCTTGGTTTCATGCGTGGGACGTCTCGCCAAGGCGAAATCCAAACAAGGAACCCTCCCGTTACACTACTCCCTCGCGTAGTCGGTCATCGAGATATAACGACCCAAGGCATAGAAGCGGGACGTCCTAAATCCTACCAGGCTAGCCTATGAACGCATTCCTACTATCTTATCCTTCCGCCCATACAGAAGGAAACCTAACTAATCAAGTGCCCACTTTCTGTAGAAAGTGTCACGAACATTTCACCCAAAATGTAGCTCCTCAAAACTTGACTTTTCATTAAGGCCTGACTATTGTCCTCAAATAAATTTCTCTAAGTCCAACTTCACCCACCCATTTGTGGCGAAGGGACCACTTTAGTGCTTCTCCATAGCACAATATTTCCATAAGTATATTAACATTATGTGGTTCATAGCCTATAGTGGTTCATCCACACTATAAGACCTTTCCACAAGATCAACATCCTTGCATCCCATAACAGCTCCCCACTCCCGACGCCGTTAAGAGTCATGTGTGGAGTGTCTCGCAAAGCGAAATCCAAACAAGGAACCCCTCCACACATTAACCCTTGACTTCATTGGTTGTGGAGTTCAGTCATTTCAACATGCAACCGGGATAACCCTATCCCCTAATCCAACAAAAGGTGATCTGAACTCCTATCTCTAACTAAGAGTCATACTACCCTGCGCTCGCACTCATTTCTAAGTCCTTGCGCAAACCAATTCTAAGCTAAATCTTACCGCTCAACAACAATTCTGTGGGCCTTAAATTATATCTATAAGGTTTCCACATATACCATCCAAAATAAGGAAGCCTCTGCTCATCGAGGTTCCATAAATCCATAACAGCAAAGGTGTACTCAACCTGTATCAAGGTGAGACACCAGAATAACAACCTGTTCCCTCCAGGAACTGCGGACACGATTGAATTGCCATTATTAGCCTTCTATCGCTCCGTTACACCATATACCGTATAGGTATATATACAAAATATAAGCACCCGCCTCTATGGCGAATGAAGGGAAATAAAATTCCGCTATTGCGGAAAACACATAGTCATACATTAAAATGTTATCGAGACCGCCACAACTCAAAATACACACACGAGTCTAGGGCTAACTAATACCGCGACTATATCTAGTCACGCCAAATACTCACACCATATACCTCTGCTGAACCTTAGGCGAATAATTCCCAAAGCTGCATTCTTCTCATCCTGCTGATTCTTGGGGACTCACGGTTAGAACTATCCGTAAGATCCCTTTCTAATCCTTATCTCCACGGGGAAATCCAACTTTAGTACCACACTCTATTACGGCGGCACTATGGTACTCGTAACTACTATGCTTTAGTAGTCATTGAGATAATTCTTAACAATTACCATAGAGAGAGTGACCTCTACTAAGGTACTCATCCCAACCTTCTACCAGCTGCACCAGCTAAGCCTCACCTCCTGCTTCCATCCAAGCTCCGCACACGATTCTCAAACGAGCGCGCAAAAGATTCCTATAATCTCACAATATGGCAGGAGAACGAAATCTCACATTAGAAATCAACAATCCTATTCCTGAGGCTCTATAACAAATCGAGAGCAACGCTGTAAGCGTAGTACGTCCGCACAGATTCCTAAGGACACTAGAACCTGATGCTCTGATACCATCTGTAACAACCCGCCTAATAAGATACCGGGCGATCACTCCAATATTAAATTAAAACAGAAGTCACAAATGGATCATCCTTAACATCACTGTCGAAAATCCATTTAATCACTAATATCCTATTAGGTGGCCGTTAAAAACGTTTATCTAACTACTCTTTTTAGCGCATAAATTAAAACATTCACAATTAAATGCGTAATGAACTGAAATGGAAATGAAAGGAACTAAAATAACCGACCACTCGGTCCAAAAATACAACCATATCGAATACTGTACTGAAAGAATAAATAAATGCAATTGAGCCATTGGCTCGAGTGTTTATACAATATCTCCTATCTAGTGTACAAGGAAAGAAACGTCTACCGATAACCTGCAAGCATCCACAGCTGCTGCAGCAGACGTCTGACTCGAAAGAGTTTCCATCCAGGCGTCCCTGTGTCTGGACACCTATATATATACAGTATAGAGAAAGAAAGGAGAGTAGACAAACGGGTCAGAGCCCGAATGTTTAGAAAATATTTTGCAAGTGCATAAATGCTTTATTTTTAGAAAAATAGTTTTTATCTCATATTTAAATTGGTATCGCACTCTCATGAGATACCCCTCACCTCTCCTCTAACAGTGCACACCTAGCGCATCCCTTAAACCTCCTAGTCAAGCTACCCAGCTAAACTAATCTAACACCCAACCACTATCTAACCAGGATAGTCAAACAGATGTACTAAGGGCTAACTTCACTTAAATCTCGACGATATGCCATGTTCGTGCGTGGGGTGTCTCGCGAAGCGAAATCCAAACAAGGAACCCCCCCGATACACTACTATGCAGCAAGGTCGATCTTCTAGATCCGCCAGTCCCTCAGTACAGAAAGATATATAATATATATACCATAAACATTTAATAATATAAGAGTACTAAGGATTAAACTTCTCCCCAGTCTCAACACAGTGCCATATTCGTGCGTGGGGTGTCTCGCGAAGCGAAATCCAAACAAGGAACCCCCCCGATACACTACTATGCGGCACGGTCGATCGTCGGGATTCATTAGACCCTCGGCACCCAATTTGTACATATACATACATCTACAATATACTTCCGGATAATATAAATATCTCCCGGACTGAGGATTACTTGATATATAAAGTATTTATAAATACTTAGCCTTTTCATTTCAAAAACTTCCATTTCCCTTCTCATATCCAGGAAATGTATTTATAAAAGCCAATTCATTATCATGAATTTCTTTAACAAACCATATACTTTTAGAAAGCCAATTTTATTAACATAAAAAGCTTTTCCTTTATCAATTATCCCATTTCCCTTTTTATACTCAGGAAATGTATTCAAAGACATTTTCATTATCATAAAAATGCTTTGATCATAACATATGCTTCCACATCCCTTCTTCCATCCGGGAAGTGTTACCGAAGCCAATTTATATAACCCATTTCCCTTCCTATATCCAGGAAATGTAATTAAAGCAAATCCATTATTATGAACTGCTTTAATATAAACGCGTTCTAAGACCGCCCGTCCGGATTTCTCCACTGTGCGCGCCCCTAAATGGCTATCATCTTCCAGGGCCTCCAAGACAACCTGGGATCCTATATCGAAAGACGTCGGGAAGCGACCATGTGCCTGCGGGATAGTCAAGACCACACCCGGAATCTCCTAACCAGTGCTAAAAATAATACAACAAACGCTCACATGGCCTATAGGACTATATCCACCCTGCATCAATAGCCAGGGGGCTTCACCATACGAACGCAACTTCCCTTATGATATTGATTTAGAGAGGTGTGTAATCCATATTTTATTAATTATGAAAAACATTTCTCTTTCCATTTTGAAAATATTCATTTATATATTTTCAAAATCATTTCCATCATCATATATATATACCTAAAACACACAGTACATACATATCCTATATATTCTTCCTAGAATATATTTATACGGCCATAGTGGCCTATAGCATCTAGCGATGACCAAATATCCCAAAGATTCCCTCCAGGAATCGTAATCATGCATTCATATTAGCATGATTCTAAATCCAAAGTATTTCCTTACTTCGATCAATAATAATCTCCAAACCCATAGTTTAAATCTCCCTAACTTTAAAAGGAGAAAACCTTAAAATTTTGCGAGGACCGAATCGATTCGGCCTGCCCGAATCGATTCGTTGGCCACCGAATCTATTCGCCCTGTCCGAATCGATTCGAAATGGTATTACTTTTAAACTGTCTCTTACCGAATCGATTTGGCTTGCCCGAATCGATTCGGCTGATCCGAAATTCCCAAATCTGCTTAGGGTTTTATATATAACCCAATACCCAAAATTTAATCAACTCACCATTTAAATTATAACTCCGATTTATTCCAATAAACCCAAAGTTTTAGTATCTCCTCAAATTCTTTAGAGGTCCTAAAAATCCTTTTTGAGAACCCCTAATATTTATCTCCAATAAGTTACAACTAATGATTTCAATCTCGGACAACTTTTCGTAGAAAAATCACTATAAATCCAAAAAAAATCAGAAAAATATGCGGTCGGTGCCCACGCGACCGCGTCGAAGAGAGCTAAAAATTTCATTTTTTGACAAAGAGCCGAATCGATTCGCATGAGGCCGAATCGATTCGGTTAACACGCAGGGCACTATTCATCATCTTCAAAAAATTTCCAAACATCCATTATTCTCCATTTTTGTTGTTTCTAAGCTCATACAACAACTCAATAAACATCTAATCTAGGTTTTACAACCAACACAACAATTAATTTGGGGTATTAACCCATATCTCTTGGATTTGAACCCTAAATCCTTAAAACCTAGTTTTTGGTATTTCTCCCATTTCAATTCCATTTTATACTCCATTAACATGATTTTAATGCTAGAAATCATTAAGAGTTTACATTTCATCAATTTGTAAACTCATATCCAACTTTTACCAATTTTATTTTAAGGGTTCTAACCCTAAAATCATGTTTATACCAAATGTGATATGAGATAATTGCACAAAATGAAATAAAGCAAGTAAACACTTGCCTGGAGGATGAAATCCGACGACCTCGAGCTGAATCCCGCGGAGTTTGGCCGGAGTTCCTCCCTTTTCTCCTCCTTCTCTCTCTCTTCTCTCTCTTTTCTCTCTTCTCTTTTCTTTTCTTTCCCTTTCTCTTTCTTTTTATAAGAGAAAAGGGTTTTAAACCCTTAAAACCCAAAAACGACTCGTTTGCCCAATTACGAGTTATTTTTACTTCTAAAATTACCCGAAACTCATTTTCGACAATCGGACACTCTTTTCCGACTATCTTGGACATTCCAAGAATTATGGGGCAGTCGAAATTCCCATCCGAGGTATTTGACCGCAAATCACTATTCCAACCCAAAATAAATAAATGCGGGTTCTCTACTCAAAATCTTACCTCTTTTGTCGCAATACTCCACGGCGACATATAATTAAATTATTTCGAACTATATAGTCCCAAAATAATTTATAACACCCTTCGAAAATTATTAAATCCTCGAAAATCCCAAAAATCACTATTTCGAGAAATTCTCCAAATTCCAATTTATATCCAATTATGGAATTTAATGGTCTCCAAAAAGGACGGGTTGTTACAGGAAACTGTAGGATGGTTAAGATAATAGAGAGGAAGGTATAGAGAAGGAGCTTCTCTCTCTATATTTTTATTAGACTTTTGTCACTTTACTAAGAATGCCTTGTGTTAATAGATTTTTTTTTTATGGGATTTACATCTGTTTTTGCGACTGTGAATGTAATGGAGTGGCAGATATGTTATCAAAACAGTACATAATGAGAAAGTAAACATAAATAAAAGCAAAATGGTTCGGAAGGCAATATTATAGTACCCACTCGATCACTAATGATTGTACCGTTAATGGATGGATTTTAAATGGACCAAACTAAAGCATGAAAAATGGAAAAGTTTTTGTTGGATATTTATGATGTGGTTTTTTCAGTCTCGTAACTGTAAATTTATCAAAATATCTAAACTTTGATTCACGAAAATAAACACACTAGTATAACCAATGCCCAACTGGGCAAAAAGGGTTCTTTAAGGGTTGAAGCGGTCTAATAATAAGCCCCACTAGCATCCTTGGACAACTTTTGTGTGTGCATGCAATAGCAATAATATTCACTTTAATAGTAATGCACACTTTTACATTTTAAGTACATATGTTAATTTTTTTTTTTCTTTAACAGAAGTACATATGTTCTTTAAGAGTGGATAATAGTTGTCCCACGAAAGAGTCAGGATATACTATTATCTATAGGATTTTTGCTTCACCTTTTGACACATAAGGCACAATCCACCAATTTATGTTTTCCCCTCTATAAATATCTTACGCACACCGCTCTTTAATTCAATAACTCTAAGGAATAGGCAAAAAATGTGTCATGTTCTATAAGACTTGAGCTGCTCTACAACCCGCTTTTCTTTATCTCAACAAGAAACACATCCTTGACTACATATTTCATTCATTAGCCTCAAAATAAAATAGACGATTACAATTTAAGATATTCTATTCTCTCTCTACTCCAACAGAAAAAGCCATCATTGGCTAGTTTCTAATAGACTCAACAGCTCACATGGAGTTTCTCCTGAGCTCACCTATTAATAGTAAAATAAAAATAAAAATACTATTGAAAAACGGCCAAACAACCCTCAAATTAAAAAGACAATTACTTCCTCTTAACAAATCTCCACACCTCCAATGACAAAAAATAATAAGTTCGAAGAAAACCTTTTATTAGTGATATCTTTCTTATTGTGATCCCTAATTTTCTCATTGGGATTAAAATCCATAATTAAATATATTTGGAGGTGTTCAAGTTAGTGTAATCGGGTCGGCATCAATTTCTCGACCCGATTAGACAATACGGGTATAAAGAAAAGGCGCTAAAGATGTTTCCAATTGTAATCTACGGAGATACTCTAAAATTACTGGGGTTGGACGCAGCGTGTGTTATATGCTTATCAGATTTTGACTCAGGTGAGAAAGTCTCAGTTTTACCCAAATGCCATCACGGGTTTCATGATTTGTGTGTTGCCTCAGGTAGCACCTCTGCCCTTCCACCACAACAGAGAATAGTAAGAACTATACCACTAGAGCCTAAGGGGTTTATGCCTAGTCATCAAACATAATGTTTTTGTTTTCTATGTAAAGTTATGATTGTAAAATCTGTATATTGGATTGAAAAATTTATACTTCTTAGCGAAAAGCATATATGATATGTCATTTTCTTATTGTCTAACCAATCTCGAACGACATTTTTGGTTTCAAAAACACAAAGCTTCAACTGTGCAAGTAAGAATAAAATAGTTGAATGATGTGTCATACATAAACTAGTTAGTATATATAACAGGTATAATTATTTCACAAAGTTCACTGTTTTACCTTTCCAAGTGATCCCTTTAAAAGGGTGGGATGATTTCAAATTCAGTTCAAGAACGAAGTGAGATAGTTTTTTTTTTTTTTTCTAATAAGTAAAGAGTTCAGTGGGTAAAGTAATGTGAGATTATTTTGGAAACATCAATTCCAAGTTTCGGATTAGAATTTGAGCCTAGTGAGGTGTTTCGCAAAACATAGGAGTGTATCTGGATTTTTGTCAAAAACAAGGGGATTAAAATCAATTTACCCAAAATTTCAACTATGCACTATGATTAAGGGATTCGTAATGTTTCCTATATTAAAAAAATTCAATCATTTTTTCAAAAGGATTATAAATACTTTGGATGGTGATAGGCACCCAAAAGTGTGAAGATTATACCCAAAATAAATGTTTTTTAATTGGTAATTCTCGATAAAATTGGCCATATGCTCATATATGTCTATCTTGCAGGTCGATGTTCATTTGTGGTATCAAACGCTCTAAATCAAGTCAAATGCGACAAAGATGCAATTAAATGACCTTAAACACTGTCCCCTACCAAATACCCAAGCCAAAAAACCAAGTGTAGACCCTCCCGAACTTGTTCCAAATATTGCCCAGTGTGTGTGTGTGTGTGTGTGTGTGTTGTACTATGGTCATTTCTTTTTATACATATATTTGATAATTGTTTGTGTCATTTTTATTTCTTATTATTCTATTTTATTATTTTTTTGCATCTTTTTACTTTGACTAGTTTATTATTTTGTATAAATATTATATAGTGCGTACATGTCATTTTATACATAGTGGTATGTCCGTGTCTGTATATTTTATTTAATGTTATTTGTTTTATATTTATTTTTTTCTTTATAAGTGTGGGGCTTTAGTTTTTTTATATTTTTATTTTATTTTATTTTACATTTGTGTGTATATATATATGTATGTGTGTGTGTGTGTGTGTATTATATATTTTAATATGTATAATAATATAAAGTACTCTCTCTCACACACACTATCCTCATACACCCACACCCCCCTAACAACCCACTCACCATACACCTTACTACCACACACACACTAATTTGATTATTCTCTCTTATCACTCATGTTCTCTATCTGGACAACCAACTCATTCTCACTCTTCTTTCTATAATAAAACACCCACTCACTTACCTCTGTCTCCTAGCTCCATAACCAATAACTTAAACACACATCCTAACCCATTTTCATACCTACCGGACTACCTCACTGAGGCCATAAATCCGGAGACAAGTACAGCCTCCAAGCTCCGGCCAAGCCCCCTACTAGTGTTAGTCACCCTAGTTTCCGCCACACACAAATTCAACTCGCCGGATTTCATTGCCAATAGCCTACCACCACTGGCCTTCTACCTCTGGCACCACCAAGGTAGCCCCACCTCCAGCTAAACACGTCAGCGGTAGCCCAAGGCTGATCAAACCCAAGCTCCTCAAAAACCGGCAATATCCCCTGCCTTCAAAACACGCCGGAGCACCACTTCGGATGGCCTAAACCTCATGCCAAATTGGATCTAGCTCCACTTAGCTCTCTCCAATGGAAAACTCCTCCTGACTCGCACCTATACCCAAAGCCATACCCCAAACTAATTCAAAGCTCATTGGAAATCTAAGACCTAGACCTTTCGAGATATTTATGGCACACAACCTAATTCTAAATACAATTAAAATGGCATAAGTTTAAAGTAACGTCAAAAATTCTGCTAGGTTGTTATCTTATGCTCATCAATATACTCCTAAGTTATTCAGAATTTATGTTCTTCAACCAAGAACCCAACAAGATTCCATCTTTATGTGTCATAGAAATCAAATTTCAAAATATAATCTAATTCCCGAAATCATAAATGGTTTTACTTCATCAATTGATCATCTAAACTACATATTATATCAATTTCATAAAAAAAAGTCCATTTACCTATGAGAACCCTTCCCAAATAGTTTTTGTTCTACACGTACCATCATATGTACATGAATACACGTCAATTTGATTTTAATCAAGTTAATTACTTGCCTTGGATTTTTTTTGTAGGGTTTAATATATCTCTTGTGTGTGTTGATTTGATGTTATAATCCTTGAATTTTCTCCTAAATTAACGTCATCTAGCTTTCTCCTTTGATTTTTCTTCTTCCTCCTTTGTTCCTTCTCTTTTAGGGTTTAGAATAAATTTTATGGCTGCCTCACATAGCTAACCCTTAATTTTAATTTACAAATCCCGAAATTAGGTTATTAGCCCACATCAAAATGATCCAAATACCCCTATGTGAGCTCGGACTGGTCTGAAAAAGCCATCGGAACCCAGTTACTACCCTCGGATATATAATTCTCACTATTTTGACCTATTCCGGATAAACCGTTCGCTCAAAATCACCATCAGAGTCGCTAAACCATATTATCATATTTCATCCAAAAAAAATAACCTGCACAAATGCCCCGATTGCGATACCGTCAATTCCCTCACATGTGACGCACTACACTAAACTTGATTAAATTTACTTAAATATGCTGGTAAATTTACCATGTATATATATATATATATATATATATACTAGTGGTGACCCGTGCGATGCATGGGCGGGTGTAACGCATTTTGAAATATTTTATTCAAATATATAAATTAAAATGTAATTATTATCGGTATTTCAAAAAAAGATCGTAGCCATAGCCATGAGCATGTAAATATAATTAATGTGGTGAATAGAGAGTACGACTTAAAATGAGCAAGATGAAATGACTGGTAACAAACATAATGTCGCAGAACGAACTGTAGTCAGAAAGTCCAAGTTAGAAAAAGAGTACATTGCAAACTGAATTTTAAAATGAAGTAGTCCCTAAAACGGGCGACAACTACTTTTTGTAGAAATGACAGCGAAATTCATTTTTCTTTAAGCCACTCCAAATATGGATTTTGAACATACGCACAGTGAGTAAATTCATATTTCGTGAGCATAGCCTTTCGGACCAAATGATTGTCAGCAAATTAAGCCGTTGTTGATGAAACCTAGTTACATTTGTAATGCTCTTTTTTTTTACATGTTCGTATCATACATATTTGAGTTTGAACCACTTTTCATTTTTTCATGAGGCATGCTGGGTTGGGTACTTGATCATACAAATTCTTTCTTTATATGTACATTTAAAAAAAAAAAAAAACTCTGTTTTTAGAATTCTGCATTTTTTCCATTTTGTGTTATGTTGACACCCATTCATCTCCTTCAATAATTCTTTTCAAGGCTCTGTTTTGGTTTATATAACCCAGTTATTTTCTATATATATATGAAGCCACTATTTTCATGTTGACAACTTTTAACATTTTTTTCATGTTCAAGTATGTTAAAGTCCATTCATGGCTTTGTTTATTTTAGGCAACACGTTTCTTCATATATTCATATACAGTACTCTCTCTTTCTCTTTCTTCATAATTTGAGTGTTGGATGAGGGTATTCCTTCAAGGAAACAGAACTATATCATAAAGGCATAAAAATAAGTTGCAAAAAAACACAGTTTGTGGGAGATCTTATTATCTTAAGTTCGAGTTCATGGTCAAAGGTGTATAAAAAAAATGCAACCTTCAATTTAAGATGCCATGGAATATTATCTGTGAGTTTAAGATATAAAAAAATAGCTTGTCATCGCAAACACTAAACTAAAACAAAAAAAAAAACGCTTTTGATGATTCCCTAAATAATCATAAGTTTGAGATATAATACGTATTTTGAAAACCACTTCCACAAATCATGAAATATCAACTGGGTAAATAAAATTCACCTCCATAACACACCTTAAGTAATTAATAAAAAATAATGAAAGAAAACACACTCCCAACACAACCACGCCTTGACAAAAAAATAATTAAAGAAAATACACTCTCAACACAAACACGCTAACACTGTAAGAAAATACAGGAATGATGTTATGTGTGCGTGTGTGTGTGTGTGTGTGTGTGTGTGTGAGAGAGAGAGAGAGAGAGAGAGAGAGAGAGTACCTAAAACTGTGCAAATTGGGTGAGGCTATGCACTCCAAATGTTTTCAACTTTATAAATGGGTATACATTTGTTTCGAAATTGTCCTATGCATGTAAGTTTCATCGATATGTAAGAGGGGAAAAATAAATTCATTTATCTAAAACTACATACTTGAAAAAATGGGAAACCATCAAAAACTCTAGTCATATCTCAAAAAACTACATGATGTGAACAAACTATCAAGAACCACCCTTTTTGTAATAATAAAATATGGATCATAGAACAAACAAATAATTACATTATATTTGGTAATATGAAACATTAGATCACATAGTGATTAGGTCTGGCAAAATAAGACGTACACAATAACATGGAACGAATTGACACAACATTATAAGTTAATTTGTGGGCCGTTAATACTTTAAGATGATATGAGCATCAAATAACTAAAATACGATGTTTAACCAATAAGATCCAGCAAGTTTAGTAAATAAGAAAAATTGTTGGGCTCGTATAGGTTTTTGTATATTAATATTAATATAACAACAAATATGAGTAATAACGGATGAACACAACATGGTTACATACGCTAATCTTCTTTCGAGTGAATTAAAAAGTTAAAATGCACATGTTATAAATGACAACGTGATGAAGCATGATATGTCGATGAAAGTAGCCAAAAATAATGAATTGATTGCATTCCCCCTCCCTAAACCAACTTGTTTAGTGAATTACAAAAAAAGTTGATGTAGAATGACCAAGTGAATGGTATCATTTGTCTCCATATCTATGTCGATACTTGTTCAGCATAACCTACCTAAAAGTTGATGAAAAAATGCGGATGCGTATCAAATGTGTATGAACAATCACCACAATCTAATATTAAAACAACAATGAATTACTATCTAAATATAAATATAGATCCATGCATTTTAAATTATAAAGTTAAGATGTTACCTAATTGCATACTCTTTCACCCCAAACTCTATATTTTCCTTCGGTCCTTTTTTTAATGCTTCATTGCGGTAATCTCAATTCTATAAAAAATAAAATAACAACACGAACATATCAAAATAAAAGCGACATGACACGAAATTTTATTTTATTTACCAAACATGAAAAGACCCTGAATAAAACACGATCCACATATAAATCACATAATATACGATCCAAATAAAACGTGATATGACACACCCCAATTAAATCGCGATATGACATGCTACGACACACTTAATTTTTTTTATGAAAAATATGTAAAACATCCGTATAAAATAAAAAAATTCAATTCAATTTAGAATATAAAGTATTAAATTGAATATGAATCCGTAAAATATTATAAAAAATTGCGGCCATATTTCATTATGAATTCGTAATATAAACACGACCCGATTAAAACATAACACGGCCTTAAAAAGAGACATGACACGGCACGATATGACACGAAATTTGTTGAAATGAATATAATAGAAATAAAAGTAACACAATTTTGAAAGGGATTACATGCGTTTAGTCTTTCACTCTGAGATTTTTTAGTGCGCAATCCTAAGTTTTTTCATTTTGGGTGTTAATCCCATTCCCTACAAATGTGATGAGTATAAAAAAATTGTCCACCCATAAAAAGAGGAGCAGTTGACTTGAGACTACCAATAAAAAATAAAAAACATGGGATCGGTCCCGTGTAAAACATGGGGATAGAGACTAATCACAAAATATCTAATTTTGAAACCATCCATTTGAACTGAAACAATGTAAGAAATTGAAAATAAAAATGAAAGAACCAAATTGTAAATATAAAAAATCGTTTTAAAAAAATGTTTTGAAATTCTAAATGCAAAATTTCTACATATTATTAATAAATTATAAAAACCCATTTTGCTTACGATCAAAAGTTGGGGCGATATTGAGAAATAAGAGAGAGAGAGAGAATACCCATGTATTAGTATAAACTGAACACCCATTTGTTCAGTTTCATAATACCCATTTCACACCTTCTGCCATAGAATGGACAATTGCCATTTTAATACACCTGAGAATTGAAAAAGAAAAAAAAAAGAATTGTGTTATGGGTGATTAAAATGTAATAAAGAGAAGAAAAAAGTGGCAATTTACTTATCTCGATTGACACAGGGGAGATCAGAAATAGTACATGTGGTCTGCAATTAATTTCGGACCTTCCATCTCTCTCTTCACCCATCCAGTTCTCTTTGTCGTCTAATAAAAATCAATAAATATCAAAGACAATCAAAATGAGATCGAAAGTGAAAGAAATACCTTTAGGTTGTGTCAAAGAGAGAGAAAATCAATGGCAGAGGAAGGAGAGGGAGAGTCTTTGGCCATTCGAAAACCCTTAGCCGGAGAAGATGAAGAAGTGTAAATTTTTAATGCGACGGAGTTTGTGGAAGTGAGGGAAAGATTGGCGTTCCCGGGTCGAAAGATTGGTTGAGTTCCAGAGTTCGGGTTGCTGAAAAACTCGGTGTTCCTGGGTCGTACCGTAAAATTTGGTTGTTCATGGCATACAACTGTTAAACACGACCCAACAACTGGGTGTTAACTGTTTAAAACGCTAAACACGACCCGGCATACAACTATTACACCGTCTTTGAGAGAGAGAGAGAGGGAGAGAGAGAGAGAGTGAGAATGTTTGTTCAGCTTCATAACACCCATTTCTTAACAGAGAGAGAGAGAGAGAGAAAACAGAAGTCGGAGATGAGTTTCAGGGGCGACCATATTTTAATAACACCCATTTCAGGCGTGGCCATATTTTCATAACACCCATTGTTCAAGAAGTTCAACGCTGGAAATGGGAAAGTGAAGGTGGGAAAAAGTCGGAGATAAGTATGGGCAAAAATTGGTTGGACGAAGGAGATGAGTTCGGAAGAAGAAAAATAGGGTGTTTCTTTAAAGCAGTTCAGTTACCCAAACATGTAGATTGGAGATGGGCAGAGATTATGGATATAGTTTTCAAGTTTTGGGTAATATATCCACAAAGCAGTTAACTTATAACTGTTCCTGTAAATGAGACGTGGGACAGATGTGATCCATGAGTATAGATGAATCGTTTGATAAATTAAAAAGATTACCTGACTAATTGTCAGAATAAAAAAAATATAAATTCTAAAAAAACAGAATCGAGGGATTGGAAGCCTCTCAGCGTTCCACATCTTATATATATACACGTAGGGGTGGTAGTTCGGTGTTGGATAGGTGGAGCAGCATACACGTATTTTTCCTAACAAAAAAAACGTACAGAGAGAAGTGGATGAGTTGGTTTTGGGAAGTTAGAGCTTTTATGGGTTCTTATGTAGCCACGTGTATTTTCTTGATTAAAAAAAATTCAAAAATCTGAGAATTTAGGATTCATCTTTTGGAGACTTCTCAATGCTCCTACTACATACGTATATATTATAAGATATATATATATATATATATATATATATATATATATATATATATATATATAATAAAAATAATAATAAGTTGCAAGGGTTTTTAATTGTTCACAATATCAATGGTTGAGATCGAATTTTTGGGTGCGATCTAAGGGTTTTACATTATGCAATGTCATTGTGACATGGAAAATGAGACAACTTACCCTTTCAACCCCATACCTTACCCGACATCTCATTCTCTCATCCATCACTGCTTTATTTCATCCCTCCAAACCTTACCCCTATCTCCCTCTCACGAACTAGTCGTCGCCCCCTCCTCCTCTCCTCTAAGCGCTGCCCTTCCCCCACGAGGTAATCTCCCTCCATTTTACACACAAAAACACACAAAATTGCACATTTTCTCCCTCTCTTAGACACAAAAAATCGCGCACACACATCTGATGAGTGCGATTTTTGTCCGCTAATGGTTCAATTTTTTTCCCTCCGCGATTTTCTTCAAATCTGTCAACAAATATTTTGTCTTTAATGATTGTGTGATTTTTCAATTTCTCATGGTTAGATTTTTTTCTCACACACGTGTTGCTGCGATTTTCTCCAGATCTGTCAACACACGCATTTGAATAATTCTAGGTGAGTAAGGTTTCCAACAAATTGATTTCGTGTTTGTGGTTCCAGAAGATGGTTTGCAACCAAGTGATTTATTGGTGCGATTTTGTCATAAAACTGATTTGGATTTCGGAGTATTGCATAAGACTGATTTAAACATAGAATTCAAATTTTAAGGCTTTGTAATTCAGGTTTTGTGTACATATTTTGTTCATTTTGTTAAAGTTATTTTTACATTTGGAGACCTAATTATTTTTTGTGTTTGTTGTTTATTTTTCCATTTTCAGATCAAGACCTGATTATCTGGGTACTTATATCAAGTACACACTTGCTTCTTACTTCTAGATTTATATTTTAATGTTTTTATATTGGGATATGTAAATGTTTTTTTGGTTTTGTCATTAAATTTTAAACCTCCTGATTAAATCCCAATGTTTTTTAGGGTAGTAGACTTATAAGCCTTTTGATTTCTAAACTTCAAGTTGAAAATGGGATCTTATTCTTTGATTATGTGCAGAATCTCACAGGTTGTGAGGTCAAAGAAGAAAAAATATATGAAATATGAATTTCTTAGTAATTAATTCTTTAAATTTGGTTTAAGTAAAACCGTTACCCCAGATTGTTTAGGTTGCAAAGCTACGTTCTGTTTCAGGTACAAAAGTTACCCCAGATTATTCAGGTACATTTTCTCGCTTCATTCGTTCCTCTCACGGTTTCCCCATTAGACCATATCTAACATATTATTTCCCCCTTTTAATTAATCGATTTATGATTATAATTGTATATCATATTCTTAATGAATTTGTTATTGGGACGCAAATTATTATCATTATTTGGTTTTGGGGCACAAAGTAGTTTGGTTTTGGGGCTAACAACTAATATATTTCACAAGTGAAGCAGATGACATGTGAATGATTATTATTTTCGAGTAATAGGTTGGGATTTGTTCTGAGTTTTGGTTCTAAAATCTTTTTCTTTTTTCTAGGCTTTTATTTATATTGGTTATTTGTTAGGTGATTAGGTATTTGTGGCTCAAATAAAATAAAAGGTTGGCATTATCGTTATTACTTCAGTTTCAAGGAGTTACTGATATTATCTGTGTAAATCCCGTATGACTTTATTGTTAATGAGTTGTCTTCGTAATGTGCATGTTTGCTAAAAAATGATTCATTTTTAATTAGTTAACCTTCAGTGTTTGGTAGTGTTAAATACAACTTTACGACTTTTAAGTACCATAACTCTTATATATTCTTAAATATTGGGTGCCTTAAATCAATTTTTTCCATTCATCTATTATCTATGTATAACTGATTTTTTTGAATTCAGCTTTCTGAATCTTTTGGAATCCTAATTGTTTCATCTTATGTGATGGACAACGAAAGTGGAAGGAAAAAGTGTTGTTCGGAGACTGAGATTATAATTCAAAATCAGGGCTACTTTTGTCACCCCATTCATGTCTGCGCTAACTTATGTGTAATGTAACACCTCTCTCACTCTCTCTTTCTAAATTTTTTGTTTACGTTTCTCTTGTTTCCTTTTTTTTGGTGTTTTTTTTACGTTTTAAGGGGCTACTTTCATAAGCAAAATGTATGATTTTCTTTTCTTTCAATATTTAGGCATTTCCAAAAAAAATAATTGATGTTTATACTTTTGCACCTTCTCTCACTTCTCGCCTCAAATGTAATGGTTTTTGAATTTTAATAACTCCATATGTTATTTTTTAAAGTTTATTTTGATTATTCTTTTTTTTGTATTTTTTTCTGTTAGTTTTGGGTGGATTTTGAAGCATCTCATATTTTAAGGATCTAAATATCTCAGTCTGGGGTTAAACACCTAATATTTGAAACACTTATTTTTCTTTTTCTCCTCTATTTATATCAGTGTTGAAGGCACTGTAGTTTATAGCTTAGATTGTAGCTGGGGTAATATTATATAAGTTGGGTTTAAGGTTCACAGTTGGACTCTATCTTCTTAAATTTGAATAAGAACAAATGTGTTATACACGTAGTATTGAAAAAGGTGCACTTCTATCTTTATGCTTGACGGTATATTTTTCGTAATATTTTCACCTGATCTTTTAATCATTGTTATTTACAAGGTATGGAAGTTCGTATCATTATGCACGAGTTCACAAAATCATCTTTCAGACATGTCCAAATAAAGAAGGTATCATGACATTGAGTTTCTTTCAGGGTTAACTAATTAGTTTTGGCACTTTATGGACTAATTGGTTGATTGTCTTGCAGTGTTTGACAATAATTTACCTACATGATACTCACATGATAGAACTTGGATGATTACCTTGGGATATAGATTACCTACTGCTATAGGAGCTGCCATTGCTAGGCCGAACGATGTTGTTGTGGACATCGACAGAGATGGAAGTTTCATGATGAATGTTCAAGAATTAGCAATTATCCGAGTAAAGGATCTTCCCATCAGGGTATTGTTGTTGAATAATCAGCATTTGTGTATAGTGGTTCAGTGGGAGGATCAAGTTTATAAGGCTAATAGGGCACACACATACTTGGGAATCCCATTAAATGAGGCTGAAATATTACCAAACATGTTGAAGTTTTCAGAAGCCTGCGATATACCAGCTGCCCGTGTGACTCAGAAGTGTGAGTTGATAGCTACAATTCAGAAGATTTTAGATACATCAGGGCCTTACTTGCTGTATGTAATTGCGCCACACCAGGAGCATGTGCTACCTATGATCTCCAGTGGAGGATCTTGTAAAGATGTGATTACCGAGGGTGATGGGAAATATGTAATTGCGCCACAACAGGAGCATTTACGACTTTGTTTATTTGTTGTATTGATGCACTATTAATAGTGATTGACTTGAACATCATATATGTATTGGTTTTGCTGTGAAATTTTCATTCAACATTCTCATTATTCAGCCATAGGCACTATTTTGGAAGTGCGTGGATTTTCTTGTTATTTGGTAATCAAAGGATAAATGGCACGAAGAATAATCCAATGATGAGCACGAAGAACAGTCCATGTGTATAAGAGACTAGAAGTGGCAGAGGTGTATACAAGGGCCTTGAGAACACGGGCTCAATGGGTTGATTCCAATATTGACACCAGTCGTACAAGGGTCTTCTTTCGTGGATACTCTTCTTCTCATTTCAGAGGAGGGCTGTGATACGTACCTCTCCCCTTGCACGAGGATGATTACCATTCTCGAGTTTGTAATCATGGAGATAAAGACACCAATTTTTTATCTGAATATTATGAATATGACAGACTATAGAAAAGATGGACATCCTTCAATTTTTCGGCAAGCCCATGGGCATAGGTTTTTCTACTACTTCTGTTGGTCGGCCTTCTGCTCCCCAAACCAGCGCAATCGCAGTAGTGCTTCTTACCTCCTCCTCATCCTCCTCCGCCCCTGCCAGCAGTGCCCCTCATCTCTCGGGTTTCTCCCTCAAGTTAGCAATTTACATCAGTTGTATAAGGGTCTCTCTCGGGTCTCTAACTTGTCGGATCAATATGCATTTATATCTTCCTCATTTTAATACTTGGGTTCATTGAGTATTGGGTGCTTTATGCAGATTTAGGAATCAAATATCTTGATTGATTATAATTATTAACTTTTTAATTGATATTAGATGTGGAAGATACAAATTTATCTATTGAGTTGACCCTCCTTTCCAATATCACACATCTTCATGTTTGATAATTCTATTTATATTACAATCTAATTAACCCTTTAATGTTCATTATATTGTATCTTTTAAAGAGATATTGAACGTAGGCAATGTTCATTAAAACAATTGGCATTTTAAAATTAGTACTGTTCATTTGTAAATCCGAACATCATTAGATATTTTCTTATTTACTTTTCCTAACCTAAATTGTTGCCATATCTTTAATTTCCTAAACTAAATTTAAAATTTTAGCTATGTCCTGTTTTTTCCTCATGTTTATCATTTGATATGCCAATATTATTTTCTTTTTTTCAGTTGGCATGGACTAGCAAGAAAAAGTTCGAATATAAAGATATTTGAAGACATGCAGTTGAGCTCTCTAGGCTTATTCATCCTCATGTAGGAAGTCGTTCCACTTCTTTGACCTCATGTATATAACATATTTTTTTTAAAATTTGTAAAAACTGATTCTTTTTTTCTCATTTAGAAATTATTCAATGATTATTGGGCGAAATAATGTTTAACATGCGATGTAATCATGTAGCAGTTAATAGCAATTGTATTAAAATAATGTTTGCCATGCGAAATTTTTTCTAGTTTCGTGATTACATACTTTGTAAATTTTTGTCGTGCTTTTAGGCACGGGTATCCAATATACAAGTCATACAGTGTTGACTTGTTTCCCTTTGTTAACTACATGATATCATATGTTCTATTGTTCTACTTTGATAATGTCATTTATGTGCTAATGTTATTTTTTGCGTTTTGTGTTGCGGCTACATGGCATTGCAAATAGACTGTATGATTTCATTGATATTGTTAATTTATATATATATATATATATATATATATATATATATATATATATATATATATATATATATATATATATATTAAATGGATTTTGGATTTCATGTTCAAAGTATCATTTCATTCTATTTATTTTTACTTCTTTTGTTTGGTGACATCTCGGGGAGATCTATTTCGTGGTGACTTGGAGCTATGAGGATTGTGAAGGTATGGATTTCTGAGTTCATGGGGAGTTTCTGAGTTCATGGTAGGGAGTACATTTTAAGTTAAAGAAGGTATGTATTTATAAATAAATATTTTATAGTTAAAGAAGGAACAAATTTCTGATATTTTTTGTTGGATTTATAAATATTTTGGTCCCCGTAAGTTTTTACAACTTGGTAGTTTGGTTTTAACGTTTTATTATCTGAATGAGGGTTTTGATGGTGGGTAAACTTATGTGATTCTTTTAGATTTAAATTTTCTTTCTAGATTTGGATTTTCCAAACACTTGATTTTTTTAGTGCCTTTTATTGTAAATATTAATATATACTTAACCGATATAAGAACTCATAAATATATTGTAATAACAGTTAAATATATAAACTATTAAATATATTATAATAACAGTCCTATAAATAATAGTTTAAAATATTTAAAATGTTATAACATATAAAATTTGTTATACATTATAATATATATAACTGTTAACTGTTTCTTAAAATGTTAAAAAATTGTTATAACAATTATTTTTTCAATATAAATCTATTAAAAATAGTAAAAAGATTTATTATAAAAACAGTAAAAGCTATAAATAATTTTAAAAAATTGTACATAATTTGACTATTATTTTATAAAAGTTATAGAAGATATTTTGTAAAAAAACAGTTATAAACATTAATATAAAAAATAGTAAAGACTATTAATAAAAGAAAGAGTTAATATAAAAAACTATTATTTTATAAATGTTATTTTATAAAAAAATATGTTTATTTATAGAATGTTATAGAGCCAAAAAATCGTCATACAACAAAAAATGTTGCTTTATAAAAAAAACAGTTAATATATATTAATAGTAAATATAAAAAAATCTTTATATAAAACTTTAAAAAAAACAATAAACTCTATTATTTTTATAAATGTTATAACTGTTTTTTAAATGTTTTAACTGTAAAACAATTTTTAAAGTCGTGTTGCTTTTATTGTGGTGTGTCCCTTTTTAATTGAGTAGTTTTCGTGTTTGGTAAAAAAAATGATGTGTCGTGTCACTTTATTCAGTTCATTCATTTATGTTAGATAGAAAACAAGATTTTGGGTTGAGTTTTGATAAAGATGTGTTTGTGTTAAGTAAAAAGAATAAGATGGAATGTTACAGAATTTTGTTCTGTGGGAATAACTTTACCATATCGTAGATATTTTAATTGACTAACTATATTTTTTATTTTGTGTGAGGTCGCATTTTGAAAGCTACGGACAATTATTATAGTGTAGCATGCGAGACGACTTTAGTTCATATAGATGTGATTTATTTTACGAAGTTTGTTTCGTTAAAATATTTATTAGATTTACTTTTGAGATGATTGAATATTGTTGGTGGTTGTTATCCCTTAAGAGGGTGGATAGTCAAATAAACGGAGGATATTTTGTCCATTTTTTTAAATGGAATCTTTATTTATTTGAGGGACAATGTGAATTGAGTGGATGAATGTTTTGTATTTCATGTTATATGTCAATTTGTTTGACGAATTTAGACTATTTGAATGTTATTGGATAATTTGTTATTTTTTAAGCAGGGTGGAATGTCTTATTAACAAAGGAGATTATGGCCAATTTTTTTTATAAATTACACTTTGTTTTGTTGTGGAAAAATATTTTTGCCTTTTTTCAATTACAAACTTTGGAAATTTTCAACGTTTCGCGATTGCTTTCTTTAGAAATGTTCGTCGTGCCTTCAGGCATGGGCATTTCGCTAGTGTGTGTGTGTGTGTGTGTGTGTGTGTGTATATATATATATATATATATAGATAGATAGATATTAATCTTATTCTCACAAATAATATTTACAAATATAACTTTATTTTCCATTTGAATTAAATTACGTCACACTGGCAATTTCCCCGCTAAAATAAATTACTCAAAATTATGGGTGTTACATATGAATCAGTAATCATCATATAGTAGATTGGATTTTTGCAGTTCTCTCCCTTAACCCAATTTCATTGATGTTGTAATTTTGTACTCTCTCATTGATGGATATCAGTCACTTATTTATAGGTCCAACGAGGAAACAATCTTCAAAAGTCACTCAATCGAAACCGTGCATTAAGTTAGATACCTACAAGTCTTTTTTACAATTTGGTGAAATACCATTTCATTAACCAAAGTGACTGTTAGTGTTAATTTAATTATGGATCACAATATGAAGAATTATTATTTTAAATAATTATAAGAATTTGACCTTATTCTATGAAACATGACCTTGGATGTTAAAATCTTTTTATACTAGCCCACGAGATCTTTTGATCAAGATATCTCAAAAGGTATTTATAAAAAAATTGACAAAATTGTAGCAACTAATGCCCAAATAAATGAAAAAGGTTCTTGTGCATGTACCTGCATACAATTGTAATGCATAGTTTTACACTTTAAGTGCATGTTCTTTAGGAATGATAGCAGCTGTCCCTCGAAAGATCCACGAATCCTATCAAACCAATTTAAAGGTTATAGTTGACAACCTGTTAATTTTGATAAATAATGTTGATATTATATATTTGACTAGGTTAGATTTATATTGAACTAATTACCTCACATATCTTACCCATAAAGCACAATCCACGAATTCAACATTTAGGTTTTTATGGTCTAGTCCCTTGACTGGATATTTTGGACTTTTTAAACATGTCAAATATATTTTAAATGATTAGTTCCATATAAATACCGTTTTTCAGTCATTTCATTCATTTTGTTATCATTGACATAATCAGCGATTGACATCTTTTTCAATAAGCTAGGATCTTCTCTTTGTTCTTCCACTTCTGTCAAACAGCTTCATTTCCTCCAATAATTTTTTAAAGAATTAACCTAATTAGTGATTAGCAGCTCCTCTAATAACTTAGGGCCTTTTTCTCTGTTCCACTTCTATTCAACCAGCTATGTTCTCTCCAAGAAAGAAGGTATCAATCCGTTAGAAGAAATCGATTCTTTTCGCTTATGTTTAACCTAGATTTAACTTTGCATTAATTCGATAATTTGTAAGTTTATACCCTTTATCAATAAATGTTTTTCATGTCGATAAATTAAAATAGGTGTATGTATTTGTTTTCAATTAATCAAATCGTTGTAATTGTCTAATTCATGCACTGAATTAACTCAAAAATTGAATGAATGATTTGATTGCGTTTATTTATCATTTTCTTTACATTTTATATGAATATATTTTGATTTTCTATCAGGTTGTGTATGTATATGTTTTGATTGTGTGCTGATGTGTGTGTGTTCATGTGTTTGTGTGCTTTATGAATATACAAGTTCTTCATGTATATACCACATAGAAAAATTATATGAAAGCACACGTAATTTGATACAAAGTACACGTGAATTTCTAACGATTAATTCTCATTTTTTGTTTTGACTTTAATTTTGCATAATGTTAATGTGCATTTACTTTGTTACTTTCGACTCATGACTCAATAGACTTTCAATGTATTAGTTGGGCATGTGTTCGTGGCTCGGCGCCAGTGGCATTGATCAATCTTGAGGTTTAAGAAAAATACGATCATTTGTATATACCTCACAAGAAAATTACAGTAAAGTACATGTAGGGTGATATAAAGCACACGTCAATTTCTAATGATTAATTCTCAATTTGTGTTTTGACATTAATTTGGCACAATGTTTATGTGGATTTACATTGTTACTTTTGACTCATTACTTAATAGACTTGTTATGTGTTAGTTAGGCATGTGTTTGTACGTTCGCGCGAGCGGCATTGACCAATCTTGAGGTTTAAAACTATAGTAAAATTGTAGTACAATACACGCAATTTAATAAAAAGTATAGGTGAATTTCTCCTTTGTTATTTACATTTTGTTTCACGACTTAATAGAGTAGTCATGTCTTAGTTGGGCATGTGTTTGCGGGCCCGTACCAGTGGCATTAATTAATCTTGATATTTAATAAAAGCATTTAGTTTGTTTTAATTTAATGTAAGTCGTAATGGAAAGTTGTAGGATTGCCCGATGTTGTTTTTTGGATAATATGGATTGCATTGGAATATTTGAAGACAACTCATTAGATTTCAAATGCAATGAATTATGTAAAAGGTCTATGGATTTGAAAGTTGGATCTTTCTTATTGAAGTACGGATTTGGAGATGAAAGTCGGTTCATGTTGGTTTGGTGATAAATATGTTCGATGTATGTTTTGGTCTCAAGTGATACTCAAAGATGATTTTAGTTGGATATATGTCTTCAATTAACTAACTTTGGTCACTAGTAAAATTGACAAATATGTTGAATGCATGTATAGAATTCATGAACGGGTTGATTGCAATGGTACAAGTAATGAAAGGGTAGACTATATATCACTAACCACTGCGATTTATATTAGTAGTGGAGTTAAAATTGTTGTTTATATTGGAGGTGTGGAGTCAAGTACATCGAAAGTTTATCTCTCGAATGATTATAAGGAATATATTAGTCATGAAGAGCAGTGTTTTGAAGTAGGAGCGGTTGAGTTTTGGGAAAAGTTACGAAAATATGCTGTTGAGGTTGGTTTCAAGTATATATATTTCAAGAATGATAAAACTCGGGTGATAACAGAGTGTTCAATATGGACTATTGAGAATTGCATGTGGCGACTTTATGCCTAATTATTGACAGCAAATGGTTAGTTTTATATAAGAAGTCTGAACAATGAGCTTACTTATAGGGGTGTATATCGTAGTCTATCAAGAAAAATGATGGACTCCAAATAAGTTTAAGCATCCTATGATATCATGATATCAACACTTAAATTTGTATAAGCATCTCAAGATCAAACAAAACACAACAATGGAGATGTTTAACATAACAACAATGTTAATAGGAGAAGGAGGCAATGACAAGTGGAATAGAAAGCTTATATAAGTTGTTTGGCCATTTGCCTACTCCAATGTGCAGGTGAGTGTAGTTTTAATAATATAAAAGGGGATTTAATGGCCTATGATGTACAACTATCAATCTTTATCTCTCTACTACAAGTAAGAGAGAGTTTGGACAGAGTTTACAATGTTAGATCCTTTCTTCTTGGGAGGAAGATGAATATTTGTGAGGACAAATTTTCAAATAATGTCAATTTCGATGTATTGGCCTTATTTCGGAAAAAAACAACTCTGAGCCATAGGATATATTTTACTTGTCATGATTGTAATTAAGCCTATGGCGTTGTGTTGAAGACATAACGACCAAACTTCAAAGATAGATCATGCCATGGTTTTGGTGCACGTTTCATATCTTGAATTATTCTTCGAGATTCTCTCAGGTATGGATGCATATTTGTTTATAGATAATTGGTAAATTTTTCTAAGGATGTTATTTTATTTAATTCTGATTATAAAATGTTTCTATAATGATTCTTCTGAGTTTAAAGTCGTATGATATTTTCCCTTGATTTTATTTGGTTCAAATGACTTTAACAGTTGCTCAAACGACATTGTGGAGTCATTGAAATGACATGGTCTTCTCGTTCTAACAAGATGGTCCTCTAATTTAAATGACATCACATTTTCGTTAGAATGACATGCCGCCTCAAAAATTTTATTTTATTATTTAAGGTGTCTTTGACTAAAAACAGGACTGAACGTAAGGAAATACGTTTTCTGCATTTGTTTACGAAGTTTTCCAAAAGGTTAAACCTAAAACATCCTTCCTTATTTACAAGATCCGACTTTACATAACGATATGTCGTAAAGATCTTGTGTTCACACCAAATTTTGATTCTTCATCATTCGAAGAACTAGTTTCATATGGTGGACTCCATACTTAATGATTGGGGATTGATGTGGCTATATTGGTGGATGGACTCGAGTGTTGTGGACCTCGCATAGGTGGACTCCTACGCTGTAATGTGGAGGAGTGATCGAGGTGAAGAAGAGTCATCAAGCCTTGTGGAGTCGAGTCACTGTGTAAGACTAAATTATCTCTTTATAATTTTCTTATCATAGTGATTGTTCGGCCTAGGCCGTCCGAGGTTTTTTCCCTTAGGGATTTTCTCGTACATCGATGTTGTGTGATTGATTTGATTACTTTATCTGTTTAATCACCTTATATGCATGCTATAGGATTAACAAGAAAAAATGGGTAAATCAAATTGGTTTCAATTGAGAAAGTTAAATTGAAAAGATTTTAAAAATATTTCCTTTTTCTAAAGCACATATATGCAGGGGCTTTCTCAAATAGGTAGTAGATCTAGAAGAATAAATTAATGTGTCTACGATCCATGTTTGTTTAGGCATGGATTTTGGAGGCTTTGATGGTTTTAGAACTCTTGTGTTTGATGGAACTAATTATGCCTACTGGAAAATGCATATGCAGACCACACTTAAGTGTAAAAATGAACGTGTTTGGATAGTGGTTGAAAAGAGGTGTTCTACACCACTCACGAGAGAAGGAGAGGTCACTAGTTTAAAACATGTTGAGTCGTGGACCGGAAGTCTATAAACGTATTATGTCTCACCCCGAAAAATAGGTTATCACAATATAATTCTAATGGTTTAAATGACATTTCCCCGAAAAATGCGAATGAGGATATTCGGTTGGACGACCCCGCTAAGCATTTCTCTGTTTTTAGTTTTTTCTAGGAACAACCAAAGGGGGAAATTTGTACGGACAAATTTAGAAAATAGTTTGAATTTGTATGTATTGGCATTGTTCCGGAAAAAAACCACTTCGAGTCATAGATATATTTTACCTGTCACGATTACTATTAAGCATATGACGTTGTGTTGAAGGCGTAGTGGCCAATCTTCAAAGATAGATCATGTCGTAGTTTTGGTGCACGTTTCACGTCTTCGCATGGTTCTCCGTGATACTCTCAGGTACGAATGCATATTGGTTTATGGATACTTGGTAAATTTTTCTAAGGATATTATTTTATTTTAATATGATTTTAAAATGTTTTTAATATGATTTTTCTGAGGTTAAAGTCGTATAATATTTTCCCTTGATCTTATTTGGTTCAAACGACTTTAATAGTCATTCAAACAACATCGTAGAGCCGTTCAAACGAAGTGGCCTTCTAGTTTTAACGAGATGGTCATTTAGTTCAAACGACATCACGTTTTTGTTCAAACGATGCTCCGCCTCGAAAATTGTGTTTTATTATTTATGGTGTCTTTCTCTCAGAAAAGGGTGTGCAAAACTCAACAGAAAGAAATAGGCTTTCTATAACTGTTTACAAATTTTTCCAAATGCTTAAACCTAAAACATCCTTCCTTGTTTACAAAATCCGAGTTCACAAAACTATATGATTTTGTAAGGTGGTTACTACTACTTTAATTAATATCGTCCATAAAAAAGAAGATCTCTAAAACATTTCTAACTTTAGACCTATTAGCTTGTGTAATTTTTTCAACAAACTTTTCAATAAGAAAATGGCTAGTAGAATTAGTAAAATACTTCCTTTAATTATCTCTCAAAACTAGAATGGATTTTTTCAGGGGAGAGATATTACTAATAATATTGTTCTTGCTCAAGAGATGATTAATCATAAAAACTATGGTGGAAATGTGGTGATGAACCTTGACATGACAAAAGCTTATGATAGAGTATCCTATTTTTTTCTTATTCAAGTATTCAGGAGGTTTGGGTTCTATGATAGATGGATTGACATGCTCTGGAGAGTGATTTCTAATAACTGGTTTTCAATTCTAATTGATGGTAGTCATAAAGGCTTTTTCAAGTCAGATAGAGGCTTTAAGCAAGGTGATCCTCTATCTCCAGGCCTATTTGGTATTATGGTTGAATCTCTCTCAGGAAATCTCAATAGGACTCATTATTCTTATGCATTTGAAGGATTCAAAATTCCTATAGGATGCCTATATATAAGCCACTTAGCCTTTGCTAATGATATTATCATATTCTCTTCGGGGGATAAAAGATCTTTCAGACTTATATTGAAGGTGATCTATAGATATGAGAAGGTGTCATGCCAACTTATCAACAAACACAAAAGCTCCTTGATTTTATCTAACAAACATAATCCTCAAGCAATTAGAAGAATATATGTTTTATATGGGTTGAATCTAAAGTCGTCCCCCGTTACTAATCTTGGCTACCCCTGTGACAACCCGCTCACCAAAATAAGGGGTGCCCATCCCGTTACTTCAATAATAATGGGAATCATAGATGGATCGTTCTCAGCATCACAACAATATAATAAGTATACGGGATAACCACCCTATATTTCAGAAAAACGAGTTGCCAAAATTTTGTTTTTTAAGAAAAGAAAGAATTTAAACAACCCAATTTGAAAAGAAAGTGGAAACCCAAAAGAACTTATATTACACAAGAACAAGTATACAATAAGGGGACAAAATATGTTATCGGTCAACAGTCTCATACAACAATATTCAACAAGTTAATTAAGTTACATAATACATTGCAATAAGCAAATAAAAAAGCTTGGGCCACACACCCGAGTAAATGACCCGATCATGACTAGAGTACAAAAACGAAGGCGATTACAACATATCCCATAATATTCGCAAAGTATCACGGCTCCCCAAAAACATCAGAATAGTAAAGTCAAAACGGGCGTCCTTGCGGTGGAGTACCAGAGCGGATACAAGATTCATGCACAACAAGAAATATGAACATGTCAGGGCCCGGTTTTATATGATTACCAGATGAATAAAGAGTATGACAGTTATGAACAGTAAACCATATTTGATAGTAATAAGAATCTACCTACACAATTCAACATAAACTAAGACAATTTAAATAATTATGAGTATAAGAATAATTTACATTCATTAAAAGACTTCATTCATTTTTACACTATTTAATTCCATCGTTCCGTTCCTTCTCAAGAAACATAATCATAATTATATGCTCGTTGTGGTATTTATCATAATTCAAGTCCCACTTGAATAAGAATAGTTACATTCATATACATATAATGATTCTAAGACCGCCCGTCCGGGTTTCCCCACTGTGCGCGCCCCTAAATGACCATCATCTTCTACGACCAATCAACCAAGACAACCTGGGCACCTACAATACAAGACGTCGGGAAGCGGCCATATGTTTGCGGGAGAGTCATAACCACACCCGAAATTACCTCACCATCCCATAAAACATACAATAAGCGCTCATATGGCCTAGAACTATATCCACCCTGCATTCATTAGCCATGGGGCTTTACCTCATGCGCGAACTTCCCTTATGATGGAATTTAGAGAGATGTGTTTAAGTAAATTACCATTTATCATATTCCTAATTAATTAAATTATCATTTACCAATTTGACTTTAATAAATACATCACATTTTATCCGGAGCCATACGTATTTCATGTCATCATTATAACTTCAATGAATGGATAAATTCTCACTCTATTCTCCAAACATTATTTTATGGTGTTATTAGAAACCATCAAGACTATCATAACTCAATTAAACTTCTACAGTCTCCCAAACACGACGTTACAACCCGTAGGCTCATAATAGGTAGTTAAAGGGAAAGGATACCCAAACATTAATTTGTATACCCCCGGAATAACCCCCACATAAACCATTCCTAATGTAGGGTAGATAACTAACTCTTCTAGGACTCTAGTACTCTAAGTTTACTTCATACAAGAAGGTTCCTAAGCCCTAAGCCTAAAGTAAAGGATGAAAATTGAGTGAAGAAAATAACTCAAAACAGCCCGATTTTGAATCGATTCGCCCCAAGGAGCGAATCGACTCGCCCAATAGCGAATCGTTTCGGATGACAAATCCAACATTCTTCTTCAGCCGAATCAATTCGGCCTTAACCCGAATCGATTCGGGTTTGCAGACCAATAGGATGACCCCTTGGCGAATCAATTCACCCTAGGGCCGAATTGATTCGCCCCTACTATTTGGCCAAGAATGGGCTACGGGTTATGAACCCTAGTTTTTACCCAAAACCAATTTCTACTCCATTATTACACACATCCAACAACATTAATCTATCCTAAATCATTCTACATGATTATCAACTACCATAATCCACAATATCATTAACATAAACCAATATTAGGGCTCAAACACCATAAAATCCATATTTATCCCATAAATTCTAATACACAACTATCACACAATTTAGTCATCTTAAACCATATATTAGTAAGTAGGAAACTTGCCTTAAGGTTGAAATCTCAGATTTTCTCTTGGTAGAAACAATCTCAATCTTCAATCTCCTTAATTTTCTCCTCTTTTCTCCTCAATTCTCTTCTTCTCTCTTTCTCTCTAGGTTTAGTAAATACACTTAGGAGAAATAAATGAAATGCAAGACTTAAATCGTGACTATAGTCTAATTTCTCCACTTAAATTGTTAATACCACATTAAAATGACTCACAACTACACATTTACGTTAAAAACAGTCAAAAGTGCCAGAAACCTAAAAATACAATATGGAACTTATTTTGACTATCTCGCACATTTAAGGAGTAATTACGCCCTCTCTATTGGTATCCAAAAATCTTATAAATCATTTCAAGTTTCGGTTTAATTTAAACCATAAATGTCATTTAAAAATATATGTCACTATAAAACGCAATCATAATGATATCTACATACACATACAGTAAATATGCAACAATGTAGTAAATATTAACTTTCAACTCATTCAATTAATATTTACTCCATTTCTCAACATTTTATATGACTACTCCACACAGTAAATTTATATAAAATAAGTTCTCAAAAGCGAGGGTTGTTATATACTCCCCCCCTTATGAGGGAATTTTGCGCTCAAAATTCAGGCGTACCTTGTATAAAGAGATGCAGATACTTTTCCCTCATATCATCCTCACGTTCCCACGTCGATTCCTTTGCGTCGTGATGACCCCATTCAACTCTCACCAAGGGCACCACACTAGATCTCAATTTATGCTCTATGTGCTCTAAGTTTGCAACCGGTTGTTCTTCATACGAAATATCGAGTTGCAAATCGATATCCTCCAAAAGAATATTCCAAAGGGCTCCTTCACACCTCTTGTACTTCTTCAAAGATGAAACATGGAACACATCATGGAGTTGTTGTAAGTGTACCGGTAAGGCAAGTTGATACGCCACTGGACCTACCTTGGAAATAATGGGAAAAGGTTCCACATAACGTGGCGCAAGTTTTCCTTACTTCCCAAAGGGTTTTATACCTTTAATTAGTGACACTCACACCAAAAATTGATCTCTAACTTCCAACTTTATATGCCTTCTATTCTCATAGGCGTAACGCTTTTAACGATCTTGAGCTATTCAGATGAGATTGCGAATGAGTTCAATCTTAGAAGAAGTATCCTAGATCATTTCAGGTCTAAGGAACTTATTATCCCCCACCTCCAACCAATAAGTGGGCGATCTACAAGGCCGGCCATAAAGTGCTTCATAGGCCGCCATCCCAATAGTAAATCGGTACGAATTATTATAAGCAAATTCTACCAAAGGGAGATATTATTCCCAACCACCTTTGAAATCAAGCACACACATTTGGATCATATCCTCCAACATTTGGTTGACTCTTTCTGTCTGCCCATCTGTTTGAGGGTGATAAGAAGTACTCAACTTCAATTCGGTTCCCATAGCTTCTTAGATACTTCGCCAAAAGTGGGAAACAAAAATCTTATCTCTGTTAGAGACTATATTTATTGGAACCCCATTGAGTCTAACAACCTTCGCAATAAATAGTTTGGCATAACGAGTAGTATAGAAATCAGTGCGCACGGGTAGGAAGTGTGCCGAATTAGTCAAGTGATCAACAATAACCCAAATAGAATCGTGACCACTCTGCGACTTTGGCAATCATGTGATAAAGTCCATCGATATACTATCCCACTTCCACACATTGGGATACGAACTCAAAAATATCCCGCTTCATGCCTGCCCTCCAATACCGACGACGCATGTCTTGGTACATCTTGTCCACACCAGGATGCACTGAAAACTTAGACCCATGAGATTGTATCATCATGACCCGTCTTAAATCCCCTTTGTCCCGGACAATGAGTCTCCCATGGAAAAGTAATCCACCCTCCGAGCTTATTGAGTAGGATTCCGCTCCCTCGGTTAATAATTGGCGTATACGGTCCTGACAATCTTTATTCCTTCCTTGAGCTTCTACAATCCTTGCCAAAATAGTAGGCATAACGGTCAACACTGACATAAACGCCCTAGCAACCGCGTTCTACTGACTAAGATCCTTGCATTTGTCTTTCCATACCTCCGCTAACTCCCCCTCGAGCTTTCTACTCAAAGCATCCACCACCACATTCGCCTTGCCCGGTTGGTAGTTGATGTCAAATTGATAGTCTTTCACAAACTCTAGCCATCGACGTTGTTGCATATTTAAATCTCTCTGGGAAAACAAATATTGTAACGATTTGTGGTCCGTGAACAGACTAAATTTCTCCCCCAGTAAATAATGCCTCCAAATCTTCAAGGCTAAAACAACTGCGGCAAGTTCCAAATCATGCACCGGATAATTCTTTTCACGGGACTTTAGCTTGCGAGAAGCATAAGCAATACCCCATCGCTCTTGTTGAAGCACACATCCCAATCCCTGTAGAGATGCATTGATCAAGACTAAATATTTTAATATTGGCCTTGGCAACGCAAGGGCTGGAGCACAAGTTAACCTATCCTTGAGCTCATCAAAATCCGATTGATAAGAATTATCCCAACAAACCTCACCCCTTTTCGTGTTAAATCTATCAAAGGGCTAGAAATTTTGGAAAAACCCTTGATAAATCGGCGATAATAACCCGCCAAACCTAGAAAACTAAAAATCTCTGCTGGTGTAGTGGGTTGGCCCCACTCCCTCAAAGCATCAACTTTACATGGGTCTACCGAAATGCCCTGATCTGTCACAATATGACCCATGAACTGTACTTCGTTCAACTAAAAACCACACTTCTCAAACTTGGCATACAATTGGTGATCCCTCAACCTTTGTAGGACCAACCGCAAATGAGTAGCATGGTCAGATTCCGTTTGATAATACAAGAGAATATCATTAATGAACACGATGACAAACTGGTCCAGGAAGTCTCGAAACACCCTATTCATGAGGTACATAAACACGACAGGAGCATTGATTAGTACGAAAGGCATAACCAAAAATTCATAGGATCCATATCTCGTTAAGAAAGCGGCTTTGGAAACATCTTTATCCCGTATTCGCAACTGGTGATACCCCATCCTCAAATCTATTTTAGAGAAGTACGATGCTCCACTAAGTTAATCAAACAAATCATCGATCCGAGGCAATGGGTATTTGTTTCGGATGGTGACTTTATTCAATTCTCTATAGTCAACACACAATCGGAGAGAACCATCCCTTTTCTTCACAAATAACACCGGAGCAGCCCACGGAGATGTACTTCACCTAATAAATCCTTGCTTTAGCAAGTCTTGAATCTAATCCCTTAACTCCCTCATCTCAACAGGAGCCATATGATATGGAGCTCTTGCAATCGGTCTCATTCCCGGTGCTAAATCGACTACAAACTCAATCTCCCTACTCGAAGGCAAACCCGATATTTCCCGAAAAATATCTTGGAAATATCTAACAACAGGAATATAATCTAAGGAAACAACTACATCCCGAGAAGTCTCCTCTGCGATACAATACAAGTAAGTGCTAGTACCTCCTTCCGAACGAGGCATAACCACTAAAAACATTTCTTTCCCCTGAATGGCAAAAACTATACTTTTCCCATTGCAATTAAATATCGCATTATACTTACCAAAAATCACATCATACCCGACCATATCCAGGACGAGGAAATCGGCCTCAAAACACAAATTACCAAGATTTATTTCTATTTGTTTACAAATAAAGAAAATGAGTGAACCATCACCCATAGAAGACTCAACAGTAGTGAAGGTACTGTCCGCAGATTTAATCAACTCTGTAGACTCAGCAAAACTTCTAGAAATGAAGGAGTGTGTCGCACCCATATCAAATAAAATACGACCCATGTGCCCCTGAATGAGAAAATTACCCTCAATAGACGGCGGCGCGGGCGGACCCAGAGGAAGCATAGCATCCTGAATGTGATAAACACGCCCATACTATATTTGTCCCTATTGTGGAGGGACCATCGGGTTAGGTACCTGTGGCGGTAACTGAGCCCGTGGCTATTGTGTGATCCTAGGAAGCTGTCCCCTAATCAAGTGAGGACACGTCCTCTTGTAATGGACCGAATCTCCACAATGAAAACATCGATTTATTATATTCTCTTGGTTTCGGCCCCGATTATTTCAAGTCTGCCCGAAGCCTTGGACCAGATGGCCTCTACCTCCATTTCCACCACTAACTACTTTATGCGGTTGCAGTCCACCTTGACCTTGCCTATTGTTATTTCCACCTGCAATAAACCCACCAAAACGTTACCATTTAGACAAATCCCCTTGATGGGGATCCCTTTCTGTTTGCTTATTTCCCGAAGATTGGGACAAAGGAAATGTTCCTCCTCCAGTCTCATTGCCTCCAGGTTTTTCCCTTTGCCCCACCACTATAGCCTTCTTGCTACTCTGTACATACAACCGATGTTCTTGGCAATGAAGCAACGCCGCATTCATCACATCCCCAAAAGTCTGCAAAGCTGGATTGCCCAACAAATGTTGTCGAATCCTACAGTTCAAACCTCCCATGAACTTCGATATTTTCCTCTCTTCCAGAGTCACCTCGTCTAGTACAAAACTTGCTAACCGGGTGAAATACTCCTCATATTCCGCAACTAACCGCTCCCCTTACACCATATCTTGAAGTTTTCTTCTCATCTCCCTTTGTACTGCGGGAGGGAAATACTTCTGATCAAACAAAACCCAGAAATCGTTAATAGTCATAATATCCCTCTGCTCTGGCGTAGTCATAGACTCCCATTAATGCAACGCAGATTCGACGAGATTGAAAGTAACAAGGAATTGCTTCCTCTCCTCGCTACACTCCACCATGCGTAGATGGCGTTTCATATCCTTCTTCCACTGATTAGCTCTAATAACATCAGAACCTCCTTCAAATTCCAGGGGAGCTTTAAAAAGAACTCTCTGACCCTCTCCCATGGAGAAGGTCCCGTAGGAGCTTGTACATCTAGACCCCGTGGTTTTTGGGCTTGTGGTAATTATTGATCAACACTGATCACTTGGGCCATGTTGTTTGCTACATCGACAGCATTTACAGTTCCTTGCTGTGGCGGCGATGGAGGACCAACATCCTCTTCTACGACTCTATTCCTTCTAGTGGGGCAGCCTCTCTTAGGTGGCATCCGAAATAAGGAAGCAACATAATTAGAATACTATATAGAACAATCTATTTTGCAAAAGATCGCAAACATAGGCAATAAAACAACCTTAACATTAAGCTCTATATCAAAGAACGCTACGGTAGAACGTGATAAGTTCGTATTCATCCTAAAGACTTTAGAACCTAATGCTCTGATACCATCTGTGACAACCCGCTCAGCAAAATAAGGGGCGCCCAACCCGATACTTTAATAATAATGGGAATAATAGATGGATCGTTCTCAGCATCACAACAATACAATAAGTATACGGGATAACCACCCTATATTTCAGAAAAACGGGTTGCCAAAATTTTGTTTTATAAGATAAAGAAATAATTTAAACACCCCAATTTGAAAAGAAAGTGGAAACCCAAAAGAACTTATATTACACAACAACAAGTATACAATAAGGGGACCGAATATGCTGTCGATCAACAGACTCATACAATAATATTCAACAAGTTAATTAAGTTACATAATACATTACAATAAGAAAATACAAAAACTTGGGCACACACCCGAGTAAATGACCCGATCATGATTAGAGAACAAAAATGAAGGCGAGTACAACATATCCCGTAATATCCGCAGAGTATAATGGCTCCTAAAAAACATCCAAATAGGAAAGTCAAAACGGGCGTCCTTGCAGTGGAGCACTTGAGCGGATACAAGATTCATGCACAACAAGAAAGATGAACGGGTCAGGGCCCGATTTTATATGATTACCAAATGAATAAAGAGCATGACAGTTATGAACAGTAACCCGTATTTGATAGTAATAAGAATATACCTACACAATTCAAGCATAAACTAAGATAATTTAAATGATTATGTGTATCAGAATAATTTACATTCATTAAAATCCTTCATTACTTTTTACACTGTTTCATTCCATCGTTCCGTTCCTTATAAGGAAACATAATCATAATTTTATGCTCTTTGTGGAATTTATCATAATTCAAGTCCCACTTGAATAAGAATAGTTACATTCATATACATATAACGATTCTAGGACTGCCCATCCGGGTTTCCCCACTATGCGCACCCCTAAATGACCATCATCTTTCGGGGCCTATCAACCAAGACAACCTGGGTACCTACAATGAAAGACGTCGGGAAGCGGCCATATACATGCGGGAGAGTCATAACCACACCCAGAATTACGTCACCATCGCAGAAAACATACAATAAGCACTCATATGGCCTAGGACTATATCCACCCTGCATTCATTAGCCATGGGGCTTCACCTCACACGCGAACTTCCCTTATGATGGAATTTAGAGAGGTGTGTTTAAGTAAATTACCATTTATCATATTCATAATTAAGTAAATTATCATTTACCAATTTCACTTTAATAAATACATCACATTTTATCCAGAGCCATACGTATTTCATGTCATCATTATAACCTCAATGAATGGATAAATTCTCAATATATTCTCCAAACATTATTTTGTGGTGTTATTAGAAACCATCAAGACTATCATAACTCAATTAAGCTTCTACAGTCTCCCAAACACGACCTTACAATACCTAGGCTCATAATAGTTAATTAAAGGGAAAGGATACCCTAACATTAATTTGTATACCCCCAGAATAACCCCCACATAAACCATTCCTAATCTATGGTAGTTAACTAACTCATCTAGGACTCTAGGACTCTAAGTTTACTTCATACAAGAAGGTTCCTAAGTCCTAAGACTAAAGAAAAGGATGAAAATTGAGTTAAGAAAATAACTCAAAACAGCCTGATTTCGAATCGATTCGTCGTAGGGACGAATCGATTCGCCCCAAGGAGCGAATCGATTCGCCCAATGGCGAATCATTTTGGATGACAAATCCAACATTCTTCTTCATCCGAATTGATTCGGCCTTAACCCTAATCAATTCGGGTCTGCAGACCTTTAGGATGACCCCTTAGCGAATCAATTCGCCCTAGGGCCGAATCGATTCGCCCCTACTAATTGGCCAAGAATGGGTTACGGGTTATGAACCCTAGTTTTTCCCCAAAACCAATTTCTACTCCATTATTACACACATCCAATAACATTAATCTATCCCAAATCATTCTACATGATTATTAACTACCACAATCCACAATACCATTAACATAAACCAAGATTAGGGCTCAAACACCATAAAATCCATATTTATCCCATAAATTCTAATACACAACTATCACACAATTTACTCATATTAAACCATATATTAGCAAGTAGAAAACTTGCCTTAAGGTTGAAATCTCAGATTTTCTCTTGGTAGAAACAATCTCAATCTTCAATCTCCTTCTTTTTCCCCTCTTTTCTCCTCAATTCTCTTCTTCTCTCTATCTCTCTAGGTTTAGTAAATACACTTAGGAGAAATAAATGAAATAAAATACTTAAATTGTGACTATAGTCTAATTTCCCCACTTAAATGGTTAATACCACATTAAAACGACTCACAACTACACATTTATGTTTAAACAAGTCAAAAGTGCCCGAAACCTAACAATAGAATATGGCACTTATTTTGACTACCTCACACATTTCAGGACTAACTACGCCCTCTAAATTGGCATCCGACACTCTTATAAATCACTTCAAGTTCCGGTTTCATTTAAACCATAAATTTCATATTAAATCATATGGAACTATAAAACGCAGTCATGATGATATCTACATACACATACAGTAAATATGCAACAATCTAGTAAATATTAACTTTCAACTCATTCAATTAATATTTACAACATTTCTCAACATTTTGTATAATTACTTCACACAGTAAATTAATATAAAATAAGTTCTCAAAAGAGAGGGTTGTTACACCACCGTTCGATAGGTACGTGTTATGTTGGACGTTCATGAGGTGTTTGTTCCACCCTAGTTGCCATTAGGGTTCCGTCGGTTGTCCCCGTCCCCCCGACTGAACGTTTTTCAGACTGAGTGTGCATGTTTTCGAATTCATGTCCTATCCTCAAAATGGGAGTCCTGTGGCTACATGGTTTATTTCTATGAGTTACGTTGGACACACGTGAGGTGTTCATGCCACCCATGGTGCGCTTTGGTTGACGCTGGGGGGTGCTTGTCCCCCGTCGCACGTTTTCAAGCCTAAGTGTGGTTGTTTTCAAATTCATGTCCTATCCTCAAAGCAGGAGTCTCACGGCTATGTGGAAAATTTCTTCCTATTACGTTGGACGTGAAAGAGGTTTTCTTTACACATGCGGACCCGTTTAGGTGTCGCTTTCCCTCCCCCTCGGGGCACGTTTTAAGCCTAAGTGTCCCTATTCTTAAATTCGTGTCCTATCCTAAAACCAAGAGTCATGTGGTTATACTGGGGGTTGTTATGCGTAATGTTGGACATAAATGAGGTATTAGTTCCACTCGCGGTGCCGTTTGGCTACCATTGGGGGATCCCCACTAAGGGAGGGCACATTTTGAAGCCTAAGTTTGCATATTTTTTAAATCGTGTCCTATACTCAAATAAGGAGTCTTCTGGCTATGCTGAATGTTAGTACATGTTACGATGGAAGCACACAAAGTGTTCATGCCACCCATAGTTCTGTTTGGGAACCGCTGGGGGTGCTAGCCTCCCACAACACGTTATTAAGCAGAAGTGTGTCTATTTTTGAATTCGTGTCCTATTCTCAAACCGGGAGTCCTGAGGCTGTTCAAAAAGTCTCTACGTGTTACGTTGGATATGCATGAGTTGTTCATGCCACCCGCAGTGACACTTAGGTTCCACTGGGGGTGCCCACTCCCCGATACATTTTCAAGCCTAAGTGTGCCTGTTTTTGAATTCGGGTCCTATCCTCAAACCCACGGATATTAGGCTACGAGGATGTTTCTATGTGTTAAGTTGGATGTGCATGAGGTGTTTGTGCCGCCCGCAGTGCAACTGGGGGTCACCCCCCCCCCCCCCCCCCCCGCAGCATATTATCACGCCTAAGTGTGTCTATTTTGGAATTTGTGTACTATCCTTAAAGAGGGAGTCACTGGGAGTCCCACGAATGTAGTGATGGTTTTAGCGTGTAACATTGGATGCGAATGAGGCATTCGTTCCACCCGGGCTATCGTTTGGGTGTCGCTAGTGATGCCCGCCACCCTCGCGACTTGTTTTCAACTTTAAGTGTGCATGTTTTCGAATTCGTGTCCTATCCTCAAACCAAGATTCTCGTGAATTCATGAGAAGTTGATACCAATTACGATGGACGTGTAGGAGGTGTTTATTCCATCTGTGGTTGGGGATGTCCCCTGCCCCCTGTGGAATGTTTTCAATAATAAGTGAGCCTATTTTTCAATTTTGGTCCTAACCCCAAACCGGGAGTCTCGAAGCTACAATAGCTGTTTCTACCTATTATGTTGGATGCACATGATGTGTTTGTGCTATCCGCAGTGCCATTTGAGTGCTAGTAGGGGTGCCTATCCCCCCCCCCCCCCCCCCCCCGTTGGCATGTTTTTAAGCCTAAGTGTGCCTGTTTTTGAATTTGTGTCCTATCCTCAAACTGGGAGTCCCATGGCCTCCCGAGAAATTGCTATGTGTTACATTGGATACAAACAAGGACTTCATGACACCCACGGTATCATTTGGGTGATGCTTCGCATGCACTCCCCCGCGGCAAGTTTTCCACAGTAAGTGTGCCTATTTTTAAATTCGTGTCCTATCCTCAAATCGGGAGTCTTGCGGTCATGCGGTGGGTTTATAGTTGTTACGTTTCGCGATGCTGTTTTGGTTCCACTAGGGCTTCCCGCCTCCTGCGGCATGTTTTGAAACCTAAGTGTGCCTTTTTCAAATTCGTGTCATATCTTCAAACCGATAGTTTCGATGATGCGCGACTAGTTTATATGTGTTACATTGGATGCACATGAGATTTTCGTGCTACCTGCGGCTCCGTTTGGGTGCCGCTGGTGGTGCCCCCCACCCCATGACACATTTACAAGCCTAAGTGTGACTGTTTTGTAATTTTGGTTTTATCATCAAACTAGGAGTCATGTGGTACGCGGGACGTTGCTACTTCTTACGTTGAACATGCACAAGGTTTTAGTGCCACCCACGATGCCGTTTGGGTTCCGCTGGGTGTGACAGTCCCCCCACAATATGATTTGAAGCTTGAGTGTGTTTTTATTCATATTCGTGTCCTATCCTCGTAACGATAGTCATCGAGAGTCTCCTGGTTGCACGACCGGTTACTGCATGTTATGTTGGACGTGCACGATACATTCGTGCCACCCATGGTTCCATTTGGTTTCCTCCAGGGGTGCCCATCCCTCGTGACACGTTTTCAATACAAAGTGTCCATGTTTTTGAATTCGGGTCCTAACTCTAATTGGGAGTCCCGCGAATACACGAGCCATTGATGCATGATACGTTAGACGTGCATAGGGTGTTCGTGCCACCTGTGGTTCCATTTGGAAGCCTTCCCCCCAGAGGAACATTTTTAGGCATACATGTGCTTGGTCATATCCTGAAATCGGGATTTCCGTGGTTGGAATGGGTTATGTTTGATGTGTAAGAGGTGTTTGTACCACCAGCTGTGCCAATTAGGTGCTGCTGGGGGCCACCACATTTTGAAGCCTAAGTGTGTCTGTTTTTGAATTCACGTCCAATCCTCAAGCTGAGAGTCCTGAGTCCGCACAAAAGATTTCTATGTATTACCTTGGACGTGCACGAGGTATTCGTATCACCCGCTGTGCCATTTGAGTTTGGCTGGGTGTGCCCGCCCCCTCCCCCCGCACGTTTTCAATCCTAAGTGTGCATGATTTGAAATTTGGGTCCTATCCTCAAATTGGGCGTTATGCAGCTACGGGGAGGTTTCTACATGTTAAGTTGGATGTGCACGAGGTGTTTGTGCCGCCTGCAGTGCCATTAGTGTGTTTCTATATGTTAAGTTGGATGTGCACGAGGTGTTTCTACATGTTATCATGCCTACGTGTGTTTGTTTTTGAATTTCTATCCTCTTCTCAAAGTTGGAGTCACTGAGAGTCCCACGGATGGTTTCTTCATGTTACGTTTGAAGAGAACGAGGCCGTTCCACCCGAGGTATAGTTTGGGTGCTGCTGGGCGACCCGCCACCCATGCGACACGTTTTCAACCCTAAGTGTTCCTATTTTCCAATTCGAGTACTATCCTCAAACTAGGAGTTCCATGGATACGCGGCTGATTGATACCAGTTATGATGGATGCACAATAGGTGTTCATGCCATTCGCAATTCTATTTGGGTGTCGTTGGGGGTGTCCCCCTCCCCATGGCACACTTTCAAGCATAAGTGTGCCTGTTTTCAAATTCCGATCATATCACCAAACTGGGAGTCCCGCAGCTGTGTGGGTGGGTGCTACGTGTTGTGTAGGTTGCACACGATGTGTTTGTGCTATGCACCGTGCCATTTGAGTGCTTCTATGGGTGCCTATCCCCCAACGGCAGATTTTTAAGCCTAAGTGTGCCTGTTTTCGAATCCGTGTCCTATCCACAAACTAGGAGTCCCATGGCCTCACTAGAAACTGCTACGTGTTACATTGGATGGTTACAAGGTCTTCATGCCACCCGCAGTGCCATTCGGATGCCACTCAGGGTGCACTCCCCTCGCAGCACATTTTCCACACTAAGTGTGCCTGTTTTCAACTTCATGTGGTATCCTCAAATTGGGAGTCTTGCGGTCGCGCAATGGGCTGTTACATGTTACGTTGGATGCATACGACGTGTGCATGCTAGTCACGATGATGTTTTAGTGACATTGTGGCGTCCTGTCTCCTGAGGAATATTTTAAAACCTATGTGTGCCTTTTTTCAAATTCGTGTCCTATCTTCAAACTGGTAGTCTCGCGGATGCAGGACCGGTTGCTATATGTTACGTTGGTTGTGTACGAGGTTCTTGTTCCACCTACGGTTCTGTTTGGGTGCCGTTGTTGGTGCCCCCCACCCCACGACATGTTTTCAAGCCTAAGTGTGCCTGTTTTTTAATTTGGGCCCTACCCACAAACTAGGAGTCCCTTGGTGAGAGGGAGGTTGCTAATTATTATGTTGGACGTGAACAAGGTGTTAGTACAACCTACCATGCCATTTGGTTTTCACTGGGGGTGCCGGTGCCCCCATAGCCTGATTCCAAGCTTCAAATCGATAGTCATCGAGAGTGTGTTTGTATTCATATTCGCGTCCTATCCTCAAATTGATAGTCATCGAGAGTCCCCTGGTTGCTCAAATGGTTGCTACATGTTACGTTGGACGTGCATGATAGATTCGTGCCATCGACGATTCCGTTTGGTTACCGCTGGGGGTCCCCGCCCCCCATGTCATGTTTTTAAGCCTAAGTGTTCATATTTTTGAATTCTAGTTCTAACCTCAAATCGGGAGTCCCGCAGATGCACGATCCATTGATACATGTAATGATAGACGCCCAAGAGGTGTTGGTGCCACCCGTGGTGCCGTTTAAGTTCCCGCCCCCGACGACACGTTTTCAATCCTAAATGTGCCTCGTCCTATCCTAAAATCAGTATTCCCATGGTTGGAATGGGTTATGTTGGATGTGCAAGAGGTGTTCGTACCACCAGATGTGCCGTTTAGGTACTGTAGGGGGTTCCCTACCCCCGACATGTTTTCAAGCCTAAGTGTGCCTATTTTTTAATTCATGTCCTATCCTCAAGCTGAGAGTCCCATGTCCGCGTAGTCGATGGCTACGTGTTACATTGGACGTGCACGATGTGTTCGTGCCACCCGTGGAGCCACTTGGGTTTGGTTGGGTGTGCCAATCCCCCACACCACATTTTCAAGCCTAAGTTTGCATGTTTTCGAATTCATGTTTTATCCTCAAACAGGGAGTCCCATGACTGCGCGATCAGTTGCTAAGTGTTATGCTGGATGCTCAAGCATTGTTCGTGTCACCCGCGGTGCTCTTTGGTTATCATTGGGGATGCCCGTCCCCTATAGCACGTTCTCAAGCCTAAGTGTGCCTATTTTTGAATTCATATCCTATCATGAAATCGGGATTCCAGCGGATGCATGGAAAGTTGCTACTATAAAGAGCGAGAAAAGCCACAAACTTTTTCTACGTCAAATCTTCTGAGTGTTTTTTTCTACAGTGTCTTCAAGTTTTCTTTTTCTCTCTTGAGTTATCGTTTTATGTTCTTCGGTTCTTGCTGAATCCTTAATTCTTGTAAGAATTCTTTATTTTCTTTTATGGTTTACTTTGTTGATTCTCTTAATGAATTCAGAAATGAATTTAAGATTCCATCTTGGGTTGTTTTGGAACACGCTATTTTACCGATTATTTTTTTTTTGCTGAGGGTCACTGGTTTCCCTCTATTTTTATACCTGAGTGTGGGTTTACCTTTCCTCCCAACCCACTGTTCCTTTAATTTTGTCAATACTTTGACATTGCCCCAGCTAGGGTAGCCCCCAATACTTTTAGGGTTGTAAATTGAGTGTATAGGTTGAATCAAATCCATGGAACCCATCTGGGGATTCCATAAATAATGTTTTTTTTTAAATGGGTGACAAGTGATGCCATTTTTTTATTAAAGACTAGGTCTGTAAATAAAGCGCTAGTAGTTAATCTTTCATACTTTAGTAGGAATTATTTTGATCATGGGGTTGTTGTAAAAAACTGACAATACTCCCCGTTCACTAGAAATGCTAAATACTAGTGACCTAGGTGCCCTCCTTTTGACAATAGGATAGGTTATTTTTCATTTAACTATTTTGCCTTATAAATATCTGTCTAAATGTTACACTAATGGTTTCTCTGTAAATTCTCATTGCAATTGATCAGAAGGGAAGGTGCCTAAAGGAAAGTGAAGTGAATTTGAGGGAGTTGAAGTTTATTTGGATACTTCATCAAAGGATTGGCGAGGAGCACGTCAGGTCTACGTCTTATTTACTGCAGTACAGGAACATAATCACTTCCTTTGTTGCTCATTTTACTTATTCCCTTGTAATTAACCTTGAGCAAGAACCTCATTTCACTTCTTCAGCCACTACATCTGGCAGTGCTGATCATGCTACCCTTTCCCTCTTTTCCTTAGATTCGAATTTTTCCCTTGCAGTATCCATGGGGAAGAGGAAGATTCTCAACATTTTGGGAGACATACTGGCCAATCCCCATTCCAAACAAGCTGATACAATGGTGAAATATAAAAATGAGACTCGAAAAAAGCCCCTGGCCAAGAAAATTAAAGAGAGCCCTCTGAAAAGAATAAAGAAAAGGTTGCCTTCTAAGTTAGCAGAAGGTTCTTCTTCTCTTCTCGACTAGCATGAGTTAGTCGACATATCTTCTTCCGCCTATCTAGTGATCCTTGGCCTTGGATTGGCAAGACAACTAATAAAGTTTGGGATTTTTCCAGACCATAGGAATGTTGCTGCTACATTACCTCGTTCAAAGATTTCTAACAGGGCCACTGCAAGCCTTTCTCTAGTATATTATTTTCACCTTCTTTAATTTTTTGTCTCTTGATTTGTTCTTCATAATACTGACTTTCCTTGTTGTTCTTGTGAAGTTCCTCATTGAGTTCAATAATATGTTGGAGAAGGATGAGGCTTTAAGAACTTCTTCCTTTAGTAAAGTTGAAGAAGCTTTCAACGAGTTAAAAAAGTCATTGCTTGATTCCCAATAAGCATTGGATAATGAACAAAAAAAATAGGAGGAGAGGATGAAAGCTATTAAACAAGAAGCCGAGACTGCTCAGGGCCAGAATAATAAGTTGTAGAAGGACTTGGATGCTGAGAAAGTCAGGTATGCCTAGCTACAGAAGGATCTGGGTGTTAAGAAGGTGAAGAGGTCTAAGGCCAGAGAGGCTAGCTTAAAAAAAAGTCGGGATAAGGACTTTGGAGTATCTTCTTCAAAAATTGAGTTTGTAAAGAAAAAGTGCTTCAAGGATGGTTGCTCTGCTTCTTTAGTGGAGGCCGACACTTCGAAGGATCCCGAGCTATTCTCACGACATGATCATAGGACTCCTCCAAACCTAGACGACAAAGTTGATGATGGGTGTTCCAGTAAATTTTTGATAATGGTGGAGTCTGCCGATCAATACCAAGATGTTGATTATATTGTGCCCTCCAAAGTTAATTCTCCTACTCCTTCAACTCCCGCTCCTTCTTCAACTAATTATGAGGCAGATAAAAAGAAGGTGTAAAATTAATTAGCCTTTGTTTTTCTTTATCGGGAGTTGTACTTTTTTCATTTTTGAAGATGTATCTGTACTTCCTTTTTTTTAATGAGAAAAGAAATATTTTTGCTCCTCTGCTTGTGTTTTTCAATACTCTGCACCTTGTTGATTGATGAGTTTCTTCTTCTGAATAGTTTATCGATAAATTATAATACTTCTCATCTACTAACTCCGAGCTACTCCAGAGGTGTAATGATATTTTCAAAAATGGTCATTTATCTCTGACTGAGGATAACCTACTGAAGTTGCTCGGGGAAGGTGTATCAGAGCAAGCCAAAGAGGTCTATGTTCATTTAAAGTGTCTTCTTAAGAGGGAAGCAACCAACAATGTTACCTACTATGAAATAATTGAAGAGCTTCAAGAGGACCATAATGAAGTTAAGGATTGCTTGCATGATTATTATGAGAATAAATTCCAGGCCCTTTGGAATGATTGGGGCTTTGAGAAAAAGTTGGATAAATTTGATTCTCATTTTCGAAGAAAAGAATTCATACTGAAACGTGAAGTGGATGAAGTAAAGGATATTTCCAAGATTCTAGAGAAAGAGAATAACAACTTTATAGATGAACTTGATGCCCTAAAGTCATCCACTACTGTTGCTACTACAAATGAGGGTCACACCTCCTTGGAGGATAAAAACGCAAGGTTAAGTGAGGAGTTTGAGGCTCTGAAGAAAATAAAACATGCATCTTCATCTTCCTGAGCTAGAGTCAAACCTGGCCGAGGTACTACAGAGGAAGTCAGGACCCAACAGGCCCTTGCCAATCAAGTGGCGCAATTAAAAGCTAAAGATCTAGATATTGCTGAGATGTCCCGAAAGCTACAGGCCTTGTCTGAACGACAATCCACTCAATATTCTCAATAACAAGCTAATGATGGAGTGTTGATGAAAATGCATTCCCAGGTTGACAAATTAACCTTTCAATTCCATAAACAACCAAGGGAAGTTTGGATGGATGTGTATAATGAAGCTCTAGGGCATCTTGACGATAAGCTGCAACAAGTTAAGAATGAGAGATATAAATGGGGTTGGATCAATGATTTGACAGTGATGAAAGTTCATCTCATTGTGGAAGTAGTAAGATCTAGGCTTGCTTGATATTGACAATCCTCCTTTTAAATTAGATGTCAATTGGATTCCAGTCCGTCGTATCCCCCAATGCTTGATTTCAAAATACTTGCGGGATTATGAGCTTCATGATGATTTAGAAATCATTCGACCTCCTCACCTAGTTGATCGTCCTTGTAGTAGTAATACGAGAATGCTTCAGGATTTTAACTTCATTAACTCTCCTTACACTTTCGAAAATCCTCCTGCTGGAATTAATCCTATTTCAAAAGCTGAAGGGAAACGTCCTGCAGAATGAAACTTTGTACTTTGTTTTGTTTACACGGTCATGTAATTACTTTGATTGAATGAAATAGAAGTTTTATTAACTTATCTTGTGTTGAATATTAATTCCTTCTTTATCATTGATTCTGTTGATACACTTTCATTAAGTTGAGTATCAATGAATAATGAGTGTAGATGTTAAAATAGCATACTTAGATTAAAATCTAAATTTAGAGCTAGTTAGATGAATACATATGTTCTACTAGCATACTTAGATTAAACTGTAATTTTAGAGTTAGTTACCCATGTGTTGTAACAACCCGGATTTCTAAATGGGTATTTTTAGATACACGACTTTTGTCAGCATGTGTTGCGTAGAAAGTGAGCTTACGTGATTTTTGTAGGACATTTTATTCTGGTTGAAATTAATATGACCATATTTATTGGATGCTAAAAATAGTCCTAAGATTGTCATGCGGTCAAAAATCAAAAAATGAATAAAATATTATTGTTTTATTCAAAAAATGAAGTGCTCAAAAATTTTTGAAAATCACCATACCGACTCAAAATTTAATTTTGAGCAACTTTACCTTCTTTGACATTTCCAAAAAAATCATTTGTACCCGATTTAGGTGATTGTTCAGTTCGGCCAGACCAACTTTTTGAGACGTTTTGTTTAAACATCAATCATTTTGTTACCTTATTTAAAGGGATGGTGGGAAACACTTTTTTACCATTTTTGAAGCAACTGTTATCACAATAATATGTAGAAGACATATTTTATTCCTCTCCTTTTATATATATATATATATATATATATATATATATATTCACATGGGCCCTTTATATTTATGTTCCAACCTTAGTTTGGAAGTGTGTTCTTGGGGTTGTTTTGAGGTGGAGCTTGCAGGTGATTTGATGATTATTGGGAGATGTTTTTGATGAAGTAATCTATGATTTATGTGCAGATTTATAATGGTTCCTTTTCATAGTTTAAGGTATGGAGTTTTACATAATATGCTCCTAAATCTCGCGAGTGTTATTTCCTTTGATTTCATGAGATTATTGACTCATATTTGAATTGTTAAATTTATTTGGAAATTTGAAAATTTATTATTGGAATATGATTTTGATTCATATGGTATTATTATTGTATTGAGCATGTTGTCATGAGATTTTAATATGGCACTGATGTTGGGCACCCGTCAAGATTCCTGTTCCGACTACTTGATAAAGTATGGCGCAGTATGGTGAGGCCTGGTGACTAGGGTAATGTGCTGTTGAGAAATTATATGGATTAAAATGCGTATGAGATTTGCATTTGATTTGAATATTCTTACTCATGTTGTTACGCTTTATTCACCGCTAATATATTTGTTGAGCACCTTTCCGGTCGTATTGTGTAATTCCCCATATTTTCTTTTAGTTGGAAGGTTAGTGCGGATCTGAGTTCTCTTGACCAATTGGGATGATTTTAACAAGGATTATTTTGGGAATAATATTGGAGAATACAAGTGGAGAAGATTTGTATTTATTTTTTATTTGTAGAGCATTTGGCGATTTATATTCTTTCGAGATAGATAGTTGTATTATTTCGAGAGACTTTTGGTTGAATTTAATTTGAAAAAATTGATATTAGTGGTTTCTCTTATATTCTGGGATTTTTAGATGCTCTATACCTTGTTGATTGTGGATTTGGATTTATTCTATCGCAGTAGCACTCCGCTCTGCTCTCCCCGGGTGGGCGGGGTGTTACATGTGTCTCCAACGGTTTTACTAATGCACCCAAGTATTAGATTTTTGTATTGAATACCAGCGGTGTGACCAGGATTTTGTGGAATCTGGTCTTACATTCCTCTTGAGGAGTCTTTGGAACGTTCTTCTTGTACTTTGTCCAGTAGGATAAAAAGCTTGTTTTATCCTTATGTTTGTGGACCATTTTCTAGAGGATTTAACATCCTGACTTGGACTTCGTGTCTCGATGATAATGTTTTATGCCTGATCCGATCAACTTATTACTTATGTCGAGCAACGCTCATGAAATATTTTTTGAGTCGAGAAACAATTTGCTAAACCGGGAATCGGGTAATAATTTATAAATTTTTATCAAGTAGCTAGAGTAGTGCATAACACTAGTACTCCAAAAAAAATTAACAACAAAAATGTAAAGAACTGAAGATTTTATTAATATTGCAAGTTGAAAACTCATTACAAAATCATTGATAATACTTTCTGAGATGCTCTACATGCCATGGGTTTTTGAATTCTTCAACGTCCAAGGATTCAATTCGATAGGTTCCAGGTCGGGTTATTTCTGAAATACGATAAGGCCCATTCCAATTGGCCTCAAGCTTACTATTTTTCAACAACACTTTCTTCAGCACATAATCTCCTTCCTTCAAGTTGGTTGGTTTGATCCTTTTATTCTAAAAGCGGGCTATTCTTTGTTTATAAATCACATTGCGCAGGGCATCATCTTCTCTTACTTCTTGCACCATGTCTAGATCCAACCTTCTCATTAGGTCACTTGTAAGAGAGTTAAAATTTAAAAAACTATGGGATGGTAAGCCTAGATCGACATGAATGACAACTTCAGTTCCAAATGTTAACATATATGGGGATTCTCCAATTGCTATTCGTGGTGTTGTTCGGTATGCCCAGAAGACAAAGAGTATCTCATTTATCCAATTTTTTCTGGCATCATCAATCATTTTATTCAACCCATTAAGTAAGGTTACATTTGTAACTTCAGTTTGTCCATTGTTCTGAGGATGTCATGGAGTAGAGTGAAATTTTTGAACATTGGATTGAGCACAATAATTTGCGAATTCATCATTATCAAATTGTGTTCCATGATCGACAATGAAAGCATATGGCAACCCATACCTACAAATGATGTTTTTCCATATGAATTGATAGACCTTTTCATAAGGCATATCTATCATAGGCTCTACATCCACCCATTTTGTAAAATAATCCAGTATGGGTATTTCACATCATTAATAAAAGTTATTTTCTAAAGCTTTTCAACATCTTCCTGTATGGCTTGGTTCTTCTCGGGGTTGAAAACTCTTCGCCACTGTTTTACTGGTTGAACTTATTTGTTTATATTGATTTGATGACATAGGAAATTGGGATCTATCCCAAGCATGTCTTCGTGACTCCAAGAAAACGCATGATTTTTTTGTTTAAGGAAGCTCACTAGTTCCTATTTAATAATATGATCCAATGCTCTCCCTATTTGTCATCATATAACATAATGCTTTCAGTTGCTTTCACAATCTATTCCTTTTACAAACTCTATTTCCTTTCTTGGATCTAAGGTTTCTACCTCAGATTCTTCATCCAACTCAGGAGTGTCCACTTGGTAGGTGGTGGTTTTTTTCTTTATTTCTTCCAAGTTTTCTTGCTCGACAAAAGAGTACTAACATTCCCAAGATAATTTTATATCACCCTTCACAAATTCCACACCAATCAGTAGATGGTACTGCTTCAAACTTCTTTATCCCTACTCTTCCCATAATTATATTGTGTGCTGAATGGAAATTTTTTCCATTATAAAGAAATGGATCTTCTCTGTTCGGCTAGGTGGACATGTGCCTATCATCACCTCCATTTTAATAGTTACCAAAGAGAAGACTTTCTCACCAGCAAAGCCTATTAGTAGTCGATGATAGGGTTCTAATTGGTTGACTTTAAAATCCAAGTTGCTAAAAATAGGATAGAACATGATATCTGTCGAGCTTCCTTTATCTAGTAATACTCTAGAGATAATGATTTATTCCTTTCTGACTTTGATTACTAATGGATCATCACGAGGATATAGTAGTACAGAAAGGTAATTTTTTAAGAAACCAATTACTAGTTTGTCTTTGTTAACCTTCCTTAGTCGATCATCCTCTATAAGGTTGATCCTCTGTATGCCCGAGCAAGATTGTTCCTCATAGAGATAAGCCTTTCACTCTCCTCTACGATCTCATCCTCCAGCGTCTCCACCTGTAATCATTTCGCAATCGAAAGAACCAAAATAGATACAAAATACTCATGTTCTGGTTAATGGTTTTTTTTAGGGAGATCAGGATCATCGTTATGGTCATCTTCACAAGGTGTCTTATTCTCATCTCTAGGATTGCAAGGAGATTTTGATCTACATCGAATTCCTTCACTATTCTTCCAATCAACGTACTGATTCATCTTTCCTCTTTGGATGATAGTTTTAATATCATTTTGAATAGCTATGCAATGTTCCATCGTGTGACCTTGATCCTTGTGTAATTCATAGTACTTAGTTTTATGTCTCTTGGTCGGGTAACTTCTCAACTTATCAGGCGAATGCACATCTTTATTATGCTTATTTCTTCCAAAACATGATGATTTCCCATGGTTAACGGAGTATAGTCATTATACTTCTTGATTCGCTCCAAAATTCCTTTTTTTTTGATTCGTTGTGTTTTATGGAGTATTTATGATCTTTCTTCTCATTTTTTCCATCAACTCTTTTGCTCGAGATACGCTTGGTTGCCATTGCTTCCTCGACATTCATGATATTTTCTTCTTTGGCCATCAATTCTGCCATTGTCATCGGAGGGTCCTTAGCAAGAGTGTAATATAATTTCTCGGGGAACAATCCACTTATTAGGGCCGTTATTGTAGTCTTATCCTCATAATATTATACTTTTATTTTCTCATTATTAAAATGAGTGATGTAATCTTTGGTTCTCTATCCTTCTTTCTGTCTCATAATAAGTAAGTGTGCCACTCTTTTCACAGACTTTTATCAAAAGAAAAAAATGTTAAATAATACCTCAGCGAGTTAGTTGAAGCTTGAAATTTTTCCTCGAGGAAGACCATTGTGACAAATTTGGGCAGATGCATTAATGGTTCTAGAAAATTCTCTACACCTCATTTCGTCGGGGACGACATAAATATCAGTAGCTGCCTAGTATTGTCCTATATGGAGGACTGGATCAGTTTTTTCATCATATTTGGGTGTTACTACTGGAGCCTTAAGCTTTGCTGGAGTAGGGAAATCCATAATTATTTCCGCAAATGGAGACCCTTTTACAAAACTTCTTTTTAGTGGGTTTCTTGTCTTCGCCATTTATCCTAATCTGTCTTCCAATCTCTCTATGGAGCCTTTCCATGCATCATTGGCAGCAACGGATTTATCTGTTCCAACATTATTACTTGCTGAACTTTCTTCCTGGAACAGTTGCTTGGTCTGAGTAACCATTCGTCAGACGTTGGATCTAGATTCAACCGTGCTTTCCCTTTCATCAGGTGGGCATCTAGTATTACCATCTCTTTCCCTAGGAACATTTATGTTCCCCTTGGGTCCCAAACGATTAGAGGAAGATACGCGACTTAATTATTCTACGGCGCTTGGCCTTTCGGGAGAATAAGACTACATATGAAAAGATTTCGATATGCAGAGTAATGAAGTTCACCTTGGATGGTAGGAGACATCTCTGGCTGATATTGAGTGCTACGCCGACCACCTCTTGGTTGCGGTGGTGGCATATCTCTGGCTGAAGGGTTTATGGCAGTTGCTTGATAGTCCATAAATAGCCTTTTTTTAAAGAACATGCATGTGAGGGATACAGATGATGAATAAAACCAAGTGGTTATTCATGTAGACTTATTCTTGAACAATACCATGTAAAAATGCATTTTTGACATCTTATTGTCGTATGCACCATTTTTGAGTTATAGCGATAGCTAAAACAATTCAAATTATAGTAGGTTTAATAACCAGACTAAAAGTATAAAAAAACTCAATACCTTGAATTTTATTACACCCTTGAGCTACTAACCTGGCTTTATATGTTTCTATATTTCCATCAAGTTTTAACTTAGTCTTATCCACCCATTTTGAGCCTACAAGATGAATGTGAGGTTGTCTTCGCACAAGGGTCCACGTGCTATTTTTATGTGAAGCACTTAAATCCTCATGCATAGCGTTAATCCGGTTTAGGTCAGATAAGGCTTCTTTAAGATTTACTGGTTCAAGTGATGGTGACGTTAAAGTTTGGAAAGCAGTTGGATTTTGGTAAGTAGATGTTTGTCAAGATTTGGATCTGGTGGTCATAGAGTGTTGTTTGTCAACAGTAGCAATTCAGTTTCCTACTAATAAGGAACTGCACATATCAAAGGCTGCTCCTACATCAAAGGCAGCTCCTACATCAAAGGCTCGTTCCAACAGCAGCTGACCTATTCAAATTTATTTAAATTCCATCTGTAACTTTAACGTAGGAATTCTGTTATTTATTCTTTATATATATACCAGATAAGCTGCTGGTCATATTAGTTACAAAAATATAATAGCAACAGTAATTGTAAACAGCTTATTCCTTAAGTTTTTCATGGTATCAGAGCCATAATAATTTTTCCCCCCTATAACATCATGACTTCCTCTTTCAACACAAACAGTGATATCACTTCACCCATTCCCTCAATCAATCTCGGGCCTTCTCACCACTACATCACAATCCGCCTTGATGATACAAACTACCTACACTGGAAAACTCAGATGGAACCCTTCCTCAGCGGACAAAACCTTCTTCGATTCGTTGACGGAAGTTATTCGTGTCCATCAGAGGAACCTGCTGCCACACTTTGGAAGCAACAGGACAAGCTTATCATCAGCATGCTGGTTGCATCTTTATCTCTCCCAATGATCTCTCTTGTTGTGGGACTCCAAACCTCACACCAAATCTGGAAAACACTTAATGATGCACTTGCATCTCCATCCGAAACTCGGGTTCTGAATCTCAATCTTCACCTTCATCGGCTACAGCAAGGTAATGACTCCACCTCTACTTTTCTCCAAAAAGCCAAGGCAATTTCTGACGAACTTAGCGCAGCTGGACATCCTCTCTCTCAAGCAGAATTCAACATTCACATATTTAAAGGTCTCCGTTCTGAATTTAAGGACCTAATCACCACTTTCACAGCGCGCCCCACACCCGTCACCTTCTCAGAACTGCACTCCCTACTATTAAGCCATGAGTTCATTAACACTGATCAAATCTCGTCTCTCACTATTCAACCTTCCAACACCACACCTGCTTCTCACAATACTATTACCTCTTCCCCACACTCATCTAATCATACCAACAGTTCACATTCACCTACTAATCCGTTTGGTCACCAATACTCCAACCCATGTCGTGGTCGCTACAATCGTGGACGTGGACGCGGTAGAGGCCGTTCTAATTAGCGGCCTCCTTATCAATCAAGATGCCAAATTTGCAATGCATCCTACCACACTTCCATGTCCTGCCCACATCGTTTTAACAGTACCCACTCTACACCCACTTCCCATTTCACTCACAATCTAAATTTTCAGCCTGGTCTTCTACCCACCCCACCCTCACCCATTACTGCTTGGCTCCCAGATACCGGTGCCACTCATCACGTTACCCCTGATCTCACCCATCTCCATCATCCTTATGAATATAATGGACCGGACACTCTTCACATTGGTAACGGTAAGGGACTTACTATTTCCCATATTGGTAACTCCTCTATTTTTACTCCATCTTCTAATCTCATTCTAAATAATATTCTTCGTGTTCCAACTATTTCTACTTCTCTACTTTTTGTTCAAAAGTTTACTCGAGATAATAACATTTATTTTGAATTTCATACATCTTTCTGCGTTGTGAAGGATTGTCGCACCCAGAAACCTCTACTTCACGGAACGAGTAAAAATGGTCTCTACACCCTCTCTCCAACAACAATACCTTCTTCACCTCAAGCTCATCATACCGAGAGAGTTTCATCAACTTGTTGGCATAACCGGCTTGGTCATCCTCACACTCAAGTTCTTCATCAAGTTATCAATCAACATCAACTTCCTTTTAATAAATCTAGTCAAAATAATCTATGTGTAGCGTGTCAAATGGGAAAGTCCTGTAGGAAACCTTTGCCGAGTCGTATTAAGTCATCTTCTTCTATATTACATTTAGTTTTCAGTGATGTTTGGGGACCTTCTCCTACTATGTCCACCAATGGTCATAAATATTTTGTCATCTTCGTTGATCATTTTTCAAATTTTATTTGGTTTTATCCTCTTATGCAAAAATCCGATGTGTATTCAATTTTTATTACTTTTCAGAAATTTGTTGAACGCCAATTTAATACAAAAATAAAAAATGTGCAAACGGATTGGGGTGGTAAATTTCGTAAACTAGACTCCTTTTTTAAAAATTGTGGAATTCATCATCGTTATTCTTTCCCTCACACGCACGAACAAGTTGGCTTCGTTGAACGTCACCACCGACATATTGTTGAAACCGGACTTACCCTAATGGCCCACGCTTCTATACCACAAAAATATTGGCATTACGCATTCGAAAGTGCTGTTTTCTTAATTAATTATATGCCAACACGCACCCTTTCAAATAAATCTCCCTTTGAAATCCTTTATTTCAAAACTCCTGATTACTCCTTTCTCAAAACGTTCGGTTGTTTATGTTTTCCATATCTCCGCCCATAGAATAATCATAAAATGGACTATCGATCTTATCCGTGTAATTTTCTTGGTTATAGTTCTAACCAACATGGTTATAGATGTCTTCACCCGCAAACTGGACGCATCTATTTTGCCCGTCATGTTCGATTTGATGAACATATATTTCCTTTTGCCCAACTCACTCATATACCTACCCCACCACCTAAATCTGTCCAACGTCTCCGTGGGGCAGCCTTCCTACCACACTAGTATCCCTTCCACAAAATCCCATTTCAGACCCTATACAAGCTGCCATGCAACTCACACAGCCGCCCTCTCCTGCTCCATCTCACACTATTCGCTCCCCAGCTAAAACCACACAGTCATAGCGCCCATCACTCCCACCCATGTCCACTACCCACTGTCCTCCTATCTCTTCTCCAGTTATCACCACATACTCTAACCCTGCTGGCATTAACTTAGAAATTAATCTTAGTAATTTACCCACCAAAACACATGCCATGCAACTTCGCTCCCAATCTAAAAATTCCCGACCGCCTCACAGTCACTTAACTACAGTCCAACTCCATTAACCTACGTGCTTTACGAGTGCCAACAAAGACCCTAATTGGCGTAAAGCTATGACAAATGAAATAAATGCACTTCTACACAATCACACTTGGTCTCTTGTTCCTCCTTCCCCACAAATGAATATTATCGGATGTAAATGGGTTTATCGTATTAAAAGAAAATCTGATGGATCACTTGAACGCTATAAAGCTCGCTTAGTTGCCAAGGGATTTCATCAAGAATATGGACTTGACTTTCATGAAACTTTCAGTCCTGTAATAAAAGCCACAACTCTTCGCACCATCATATCCATTTCTGTGACAAATAATTGGCCTATATCCCAACTCGATGTCAATAATGCTTTTCTACACGGTTTTCTTAATGAGGATGTCTATATGGAACAACCCCCTGGTTTTAAAGACCCCACCCACCCCAATTTTGTTTGCAAATTAAATCGCTGTCTCTATGGTCTCAAACAAGCGCCTCGAGCTTGGTTTCACCGTCTTACTCAATATCTTCTCACCCAAAACTTTATTGGCTCCAAAACTGACTCTTCTATATTTATTTATAAACATGGTCCCACTATAATATTTCTTCTTATCTATGTAGATGACATCATCTTAACTGGGAACAATTCTAACCTCATCAAGTCTCTTATTACTTCTCTTAGCACTGAATTTTCACTCAAAAATCTTGGCTCTCTTCATTACTTCCTTGGCATCGAAGTCACATCTACCTCCACTGGTCTTCATCTCTCCCAAGAACGGTACATTAAAGATCTTCTTAATTGGCATGGAATGTCTAATTCCAAACCTCTAACCACTACTCTCTCCACCACCCTCTCCCTATCCAAACATGATGGTAAACTATTATCCGATCCTACCCTTTATCGATAAATTGTTGGCGCTCTTCAATATGCTACCCTCACTCGTCCCGACATTACTTTTGCTGTCAACAAAGCTTGTCAATTCATGCACCAGCCCACGGATACTCATTGGACCCTCGTTAAACGCATACTTTGGTACCTTAATGCTACTCATCTCATGGACTTCACATCACTAAATCCTCATCCCTTGAACTTCAAACTTTTACAGACTCTGATTGGGCAGGTTGTGTTGATGATCGCAAATCAACGGGTGGTTATGCAATTTATTTGGGTTCCAACCTCATCTCATGGCAATCTAAGAAACATAAAACTGTGTCCCGCTCTTCTACCGAAGCATAGTATAAATCCGTTGCTGATGCTACCGCCAAACTCACATGGCTCAAATCTCTTCTTACTGAAATTGGCTATCCACCTCATCAACCTCCCATCCTCTGGTGTGACAATATTGGCGCTACATATTTATCCGCAAACCGGGTATTTCATGCTTGCACAAAACATGTCGAAATAGATTTTCACTTTGTTCGGGATCAAGTTGCAAAGCACCAATTACAAGTTCAATTTATCTCCACTCATGATCAAATAGCGAACATATTCACAAAGGGGCTCTCAACAATTAAATTTCAGTTTCTTCGTAACAAGCTCAAGGTTATTCCCAAACCACCATCAGCTTGCGAGGGAGTGTAAACGGTAGCAATTCAGTTTCCTACTAATAAGAAACTGCACATATCAAAGGCTGCTCCTACATCAAAGGCAGCTCCTACATCAAAGGCTCATTCCAACAGCAGCTGGCCTATTCAAATTTATTTAAATTCCATCTGTAACTTTAACGTAGGAATTCTGTTATTAATTCTTTGTATATATACCAGCTAAGCTGCTGGACATATTAGTTACGAAAATATAATAGCAACAGTAATTGTAAACAGCTTATTCCTTAAGTTTTTCAAGTGATGGTGACGTCAATGTTTGGAAAGCAGTTGGATTTTGGTAAGTAGATGTTTGTCTAGATTTTGATCTTGTGGTCATAGAGTGTTGGTTTTTAATAATAGGATTTTGATCTGATTTTAGTGGACTAGTTAGTTGGATACCAATTTGATTGTAAAATATATTGGTTGTAGGTTCATACATATCTGGATGGGGGTCTATTTCATCGTAGACAGTAGGTGTGCCTGAAATATTTAATTCAGTTGGACTTTTTTTTATATATGAGCGGTTGGTAGGATGTTGAGATGTATTAGAAATGTTAGGAAAAATAATGGTCTAAATATGACAGAAAAAGTCAGTACTATTTTGACTATAAAGAGACATTGTGTTAGAGGTAGCACAGGTATCAGGTGGGATATGGCCAAGGATTGAGCTGTCATCTTCAAAGGATATGGTTGGTGTAATTTCTGATTTGATTAGTATGTTCGACAGCTTTAATTAAAATAATAGTTAGTGTTACCATAGTTGGTGAAGAACCAACAGTTGACGTGATGACTTGAGGATTGACAGGTCCTTAACCTATCTTAAAATGATTCGCAGTGGGTAGGATTGGGATAGTATGAGGGGTTTTGTCCATTGATTTTGTGTTGTTCATATTATTAGTTATTGGAAAATTAAAATGAGTAACAAAAGGTTCAGAACTACCCCCATTTTTCTGCACGTTGTGTGAGTCAGTTCCCTTAAAATTATCAATAGGTAATACAGGTACTGGAACACTATTACTTCCAATCACGTTCTTTAAATCTTCCTTAAAATCTTACTTGGTTGTCATGTTTGTACTTTCTTCACTGGACATCATATATATATATCTGGTGTATCATAAGTCATGCTAGATTCATAAAAAATAACATGTCGAGATATATACACTCTCCTTGTACAAGGGTGATAACACTTCTATTCATTATATAAGGAGCTGTAACTAATGCAAATACATGGAAAAGATTTTGGAGTAAATTTATGTTGAGTTTTTCTTTAAGATAAGGAAAGCATCTGCATCCAAAATTTTTAAGAGAATCATAACATGGCTACTTATGATATAATTCGGAAATAGGTGTTTCTTTATTTAATTTGGAGGAAGAAAATTTATTTATGAGATAAACTGCGGTGAGGAAACAATCTACCCAAAGATATAATGGTGTTTTTACATAGATGATAAGCGTTATTTTAATTTCAATAATATCTTTATGCTGCCATTCTCCACACCATTTTAATCAAGGGTATCCGTACAAAAAATTTGTCTAACTATCCCATGATTATGTGAGTGTTCAATAAAGGTATTGTTTGAAAATTATCCTCCTCCATCACATTGAATTTTTTTTTATTTTCTGATCAAATTGATATTCAACCATCTTTTGAAAATGAAGAAATGTTTCGTAAAAATCAGACCTATTTTTCAAAGGAAACAACCATGTGTACTTAGAGTAGTGATATGTACACACAACATAATATTTCATATTTTGGGATGAATTGATAGGGGAAGTTCCCCATAAGTTAGAATGAATTTTAGCAAGAGGTTTTAACGAAATTTGCTCATTGAAATTAAAAGTTTGCTTGCTACTCTTTCACATTTGGCATGAAACATAAATAGTGGGCCTTTTATTCCAATATGTAACCACAATACACTTATTTTTGGATAATAATTTTAATGTTTGGCTACTAGGATGCCCTGATCTCATGTGCCAAAGGTCATCACTTCCTTTTCTTCTTTGATTTGCAAATAATACTTGAAGCTTGTTGTCATCAAAGGCATATAGAGACCGTTGTCTAAATCCTTTGGCCATCACTTTTTTCATCTTCTTGTCCTTAACAACAAAGTCATTGTCAGTAAATTCTAGGGTGAATTCATTTTCTTTAGCAATTTACGAGACATAAATAAGTGAATTTCTAAGTTTTGGGATGACAATAATATCTTTAGGTGTGAGACCATTAATTTTCTTATCACCATTATGTGTCATATCGAATTGAGAGCCATCACCAATGATTACTTTATTATTACCAAAATAAGGTTTTAAATTTGAAATCTTACATGTTTTGTTAGTCATATGTGTAGAAGCACCAGAGTCCACGTACATGTTATTATCAGGAGAATATTTTTGTGTGGCTACCATTGTTTGTGCGCTACCAGGAGCACCAACTGAAAAATCCCACATATAGTAGCAGGTTAGTGCTTTGTGCTTGTTTGAACCATAGATTTGACCCTCCACTTGTGTTATGTTAGTTTCTTCTTTGGGTTGTCTATTAGATTACACTCCATTCCTGTTTCTAAAATAACCTCCTTCTATGTGAAAAGGTCTTACGTGTTGTCCCATAGATTGCATAGACTCATCTTGACGATATTTATTGTGGCCATGCCTGTCATTTTTTTGTAAAAAGGGATTAATGTTAGGATAAAAACTGGTTGGTCTGAAACCACGACCTCTTGAGTTATAATTTCCTCCAAAAACCTGCTACTCATTGAACTAGGCGTTACACTATGTGTCCCTCTTATTCTTTGTTGTCATAACAGAGATGCAATGTATATTTTGGCTAATCCGGTATTTCTTGCCCGCACTAAACACATTAAAATTAATCGTCATTTTGTAGGAGAAAAGGTTTCTAGTCGAAAATTTCAAGTCCAATTCATTTCCACGGAGGACCAAATTGCAAGTATGTTTACCAAAGTTTTGTCTTCTTCGTGGTTTACTTTTTTTTATAGACAATTTCATCATTGCCTTGTCACCACCGCCAACTTCATGGGGTATATCAACCTGTCATCGTATCAACCGGTCATCTAGAATTAAAATTGAAAATGTGTAAACAACTCATGCTAACCAAATCATTGTAACCAACCCAAAAATGTGTTTATTATGTTGTAAACAACTCGTTCTAACTACCTCACAAACAAAACGATATAATAACCTGCTATAAATATATCGGTTTTATTCATATTGAAATATTTATCTCCGAATATTACTTGATTATCTTGTCTTTTCTCATTATATCGTAAGTGTTATTCCATTATCCTACACATCTGGAAACATATTGTTGAGTTAATAACATATAATGACTGAAAAGGCATAAGGAGAAGAAAAAAATTCCTTAGAAATTGAAAGGGAGTAGAATGAAAGTTAATAAAATTATATGTGTCAATCCTATTAAAAGGTTGCAATATTTGTTTTTTTATAAGAAACTCCGAGGAGCTCAGATTAACTAAAAAAAGAAAAAGACAAAAGGTGGATGTGTGAGTTCACGACCAAGGACTAGCGCAATACGATCAAACGAAAAAAGAATAAGTGAATCGTGGAAATACGACGCTATAAAAAATGAACCAAATGAGACTATAATAAAAGACCTAGAATCCTATCTAAGTCACATGTTACGCAAGGATTGGTCCATAGGTCAACGAGAATAGATAAAATGAGAGGACTCATGATTTACCCTGGCGAGTTTCAACACGGGTTGAAATTTCTTTTAATTTCGTTAACACGCCCATCGCCATAATGAGTTTCTCACATAAAGTGCACCATTCGACTATCAGCTTCAATTCGATTTCAACATTCATCATCATATTTTTTAAAATCATCTTCAATTTTTTTTGCCTCCACCATAATTTTGAATATTGCCATATCGGCTAATTTTTTGTTTAGTTTACACACTTGTTCTTTTCATTAGTCTTCTTATGAGCTTTACTCAATTTTGAACCACTAGAGACAAAAGGTCTTCAGTAGAAATTATCACCTAAATATTCTTGCTTTTGTTCTTACTCTTGCGCTCTTTCTCTTGAGTGTATGAACGTTTGGTTCTATTTTTTTTTTTTGTGAGGGGGTATTTAAAATCAACTCCATGATGGGATAAAATTAGATTGTCTTTGGAAACTTCATTTATATGTATTAAATTAGAAATTCAGTTTACCCAACCTTTCAATACTAGACTGGCAGTGAGTGGTGTGAATTGTTTTCCAATTTTCCAAATTTTCAAAAATCTAATCTTATTCATTTCGATTTTGGAACACTAATTTCAATTCTAGATTTTTTTCAAAAAAATTATCTATTAAAAATTACATTTAATTCTGAAGGAATAGTCATTTTGAAAATCGATTTTCTGCTAATATGCCAAAAAAATTAGTAAAGAAAAATCCAAAATTTATGAGGAATAAAAATTTAATCCATTCAATAAGATTACACTTGCATAAATTTACAAACTTCAGGATATATGTTGAAATTTATGGCATTTAATTGAATTGAAAAAATCATATTTTTATCAACATTGTAGTCAATTTAACATGGATTGATGCATCCCTGGGGAGTAAAACGTAGTATACTCACATTTATAAAATCATAAATTATTGAATGAGAAATTGAAGCCCAAAGTACCCACTCGTAATATGAAATTTGGTTGAAGTGTTTTGTTAAAATTCTTGTCCCACATAGGAAGAATACATTTTTTTAAAGTACGTTACGAATTTATAAAATTAATGAGTAACCAAAAATAATAAAAATGTAATAAAGTATGAATTATAATTAAGACAAAGATGACCATCCATAAGTATCAGCATTTGATGTAAAGGAAACCACAAACATCAAAACAGGCTAATGAGGGCCTTTTTCTCCCTCGTCGAAGAAACACAAACTAAATGACGAAACTAGAAGTCAATAAGAAAAATTAAGTCATAGAGTTATGTCACAAATCATCAATCGATGCTTTACCTGATATCCTCAGCAGTGAACTTGGTACCCTTTTCCTTGTCTGCAGCGGCATGACTCTTGGCTTTTTGGTCGAGGAGAGATTTTCGGTCCTTGTCAAGATGGAGCTTGGTGATGAGGACTTTTGATGGGTTGCTGTTGACACAAACGGTGGATCCGTTAACCTTGTTATGGTTGATGCGCTCGATGTGGATGACCCACCTGCGATGGTAGACCTAGACCACCTTTCCTTTACGGCCCTTGTACATTCCTCAAATGCCCTGGACCTCATCGTCTTTTCAAAGGGGTATGGACCGAACGTTGCACTTAGACTGGAGGTCGGTGGATAGGGGTGCGCTCATAAGGATGCGATAAATGCTCAATGGAGCGGAGAAATCGCCGATTATGTTCTTTCGGTGAGAGCTGGTCACCCTTGGATTGTACTTCATTTTAGCTGCTTGCTTATCTCTCTCTCTCTCTCTCTCTCTCTCTCTCTCTCGTGAAATGACAACAAGGGATATGAAGAATATGAAAAATGAGTGTAATATACAAACTCTTTGGATTATTCAAACTCTTTGAAGGATGGAAGGACCTGCATAGAAATATATAAACTTTTAGGGCAATTTAAGTCTGGAAGAATAGTCTTTTCAAAATTACATTTAATTCTGGTAGAATAGTCTTTTCAAAATTCTATTTTCTGCTAATAGGCCAATTAAGTTAGTAAACTAAAATCCCAAATATATGTCGAATGCAAATTTTCCGCATCTGTTTTCAAAACCTATTTTGGATTTTCCCAATGTTTCAAAATATCCAAACTATTAATTTGTGCGAAAACATTTTTTTTGAAAAAATAATAATCAACATCTTTTTAACTAAAAAAAAGTTTTTCGAATTTATATTTTAAATCGGATTCGACCAAAAATGGGCCTTGAATTTTCAATTCCATGCACAAGAATACTACACAGGAAATGAGATAAAAAGTTAAGGGTCCTGATATTTACAACCAAAAATATCTTCAAAACAGCACTTAAAAATTAAATCCAATCTTTACTCCAAAACAACCAAAAGTGCTGTAACTTTTTTCATGTAAAATATCTAATATACCCCAAACTAAACAAAGAATTATTCACAAACGAACACCACAAACTATAAAACACCACAAACCAACCAAAATACACATTTTCAAACCAGTTACATTTCCAACATAAACCTCAAACCCACAGCTAAACCTACCGGAAGTCATCTTCACCATTCCTTCCAAAAATCTCCATTTTCACGTGTTTTTTGTGTTGTTGTTGTCTTTGTTGTGTTGTTTATATATAGAAACCAAGTACTAGGGGGATATATTACATTTGGTGATGAAAAGAATGTTGATGATCAAGCTTCCCAAACTCGAAATATCCAATGCTCGTTTGATGATTTTAAGGTATTAAAACACATCTACACACTATGAAATCTGTAAAACAACATTTAAAATGATGAAAAGATGAAAAAAAAAACTACACTCACTGCACTTATGGTTGCTCGTCACCAAAAGTGACAAAACGTTCCTGTCCCAAGATACGGTGTAATAATACATCGCGATTAAATTTCACCATATATTTACATAACACGGTTACACATTAACTTATAATGATTATTAGCTGGTGTCATGAACTCACAGTTTCACTTGGTCGTGGTTATATATTCACGGTTTACGTTAGCGGTGATAAGTTCACCACGATTTTATTTGGCCGTGGTATTATACGCACAGTCTAATGTGGCTATGATAAGTTCAATATAGATATAATTCATGTAATATATTACCATGGATTCATGTACTAATTATTGTATTATCATTTCAGTGGTTCTAGATGATACATTTTGGCACGATATAGACACTCTCATTGTACTGAGTGTACCTACTTAAAGTGCATCCACCGAGAAAACGAATATGCATCAATCGAGTATGATTGAACAAGAAACAACATCTACTTTGCCAAAATTTTTGCGTGATTTGTCTCTAGATTTCACGTCGTCTATGGTAAAAAACCAAATCACGTAGTTAATTTCCAATACTTTGAGATATTTAATGCATGACATTATTCTATCACATAATTTGATTGTGTGCGTTGTTAGGATGAGGAAATAGAAGAACGAATGGATATTAATGCGATTAATCGAGACCATATAATCAAATTGACAACTGAGGATGTACGTTTTGTGTATTGATATTGTACTCAACATGATTTTACAACTATACTTGAAATATCCAATTAAAATGTCCTTTCATTTAATAATGTTTGTTGATACCACACAAATATTGCGTATTTTATCCCTCGAACCTATGCATTTTAGCCCCCTCGGGTATCTTATTCCCTATATTTATGTTCGTTAACCAGACGACCTCGAATTTCTATGTTAACATGTTTTGCAGGGGTTAATTGATCTTTTACAGGTATTTGGATGCTAAGTGTGAAGTTTGGACGCATTATGCTCGATTTTTGTATGCGATCGCACGTTAAAGGGCATTTTAGTTTTTCACAACATGGGCACCCAGCCTAACATCTACACGTAAGTGGTATCACTCCTCGCAAACTTCACGTGGCCGTGAACGGTGTACGATTCCGATTCCGAATGAAGAAGTTACAGTGATTTCAGAGGACAAGAAATGCAGACAACCAAAATAGCAAGCAGCGTGGCTGATACCTGCTTGATTGATCGATCGATCAAGAGGATCGATCGATCGATCCTTTGCGACAGTGGGGTATTTTATTTACCATTGATAGATCGACGGTTTGGGTCGGTCGATTGATCCCCTATTTCCAGGAGATATTTTGCCTTATCTTTTCTTTTTCCTTTTCTTTTCTTTTCTTATTCCCACTTACTATATAAAGCATTTTTGTTGTAATAATCAGAAATTAAACATTAGAATAGATTTTGGTTATAATAGCTTAGGTTTTGGGAGATTTGAAGTGTTATTCTTTGATTCTTCTTGGTTTGACACCCAATTGGGTTGTAAAGTGCACTATTCATCTTCCTCTCCATTAATATAGTTGTATTTCAATGTTTCTTGCTTTGATAATTATATTTGCATTGTTTGATTTAATCGCTTTCTAGTGTAGATTTACCGCATTTATTTACCGCTTTCCTTTACAGCATTTTTAACATGCTTTCTAGCTAATTTAAATTAGGTTGTGTTTGAATGGAACTCACTCGAGTTGACATGTTGCTTTGCTTGGGTGATGGTGTTTACGGGTCTATTTCAGGTACGTTGTCCTAGTTATTACGCCTAGGATATTTGATCGGGCATATCATGTATTTCCCGTGCTTACGACCTTGCCTGCGCAATTTCTGGGATATTTTTTATTCGGATTTAGGGGCATGACTACCCTTGCTTCAATTAACCGTCGAAATGAGACACAGTCCTAAATAACTCATCGACCCATATATCCATTTTATTCAAATTAACTCGGATGAGGGATATTCGACGCAACCTATAGTTTTTCTTACTTTGTTAGTCTAGTTTTATTTTCCCTCGCCTAGATTAATATTTCCCTTTTATGCATCTTTTCCTTTTTAGCTTGTAATCACCTTTTAGACTTTTATTTCGGAGCACTAAATAAATTAAATTCTAGTATCTCGTCCCAATTGATTTTCGATACCCGACTTACCGTCGTGCTTTCCTCATAACTGTAACAGTATTTTGGGTTTGTTTGTATTGAGTAGGCGAAACGAAAACAACGATTGTGCACCTTACATGCGCGCACCTTTCGCACTCGATCAAAATGGCGTCTTTGCCGGTGAGGAGTTTGTTTTAGTCTTTATTTGATTTAGTATTTCATAGTATTTTCTTTCTATTTGTAATATTTCCTAATCTTTTTGCAGGACTTCCACATTTGAGCACTTAGAAATGCTCGATTTTTTTCCGCACGCACTAAATTTGTGGAATCCGCCACTTCGAGCAATTTTTGGGGTAAGCATATCTTAGTCCAATTCTTTCGGTAATCATTGTTATAATTATCCAAATTCTCGCAAACCTATGACTTTCGGTGAATACTTAGAATCCCAAAGTATAACAAATTCAAATATGACTTTGGACAAGTATAACGAAAGTCAAAACATGGGTTATTGGAATTTTGATGATAATGATAATGATTTTGGGACTTTACCTCCTTATAATAGGAATTTTGAAATGAATTCGAATATTTTTTAAAATTCCTGTAATAATGAGTTTCCGTTTAAGTCCGATGGTAATTTTCAAAGTTCCCATTTTCATGCATCCGCACCTCGACCTATGACATTCGGTGAGGGTTTGCATATTTATGAGAATGAAAAAATTGAAAATCGTTATCGGGAAGAAAATCGTTGTTGGGAACATGTGTTGGATTTATTATTTGTGTCCGACGATGATTTTGCTTTCAATACTTTTGAAGTCGAGGAATGTTTTGAACCAGAGGAGGATTTTGTGCCTACTTTGGAACAAACCATTCTATACTTTTCCCGTTGCATAATAAATATTTAAAGTGATGATGAAAATGACGTAATATCTATTTACAATGAAATGATTTCTTCTTTGGCTCCCAAAGAAGAACATTTCATTTTAAATGATATTGTTTCCTTCGAAACTCAATCTTCATGTCATGACGGTTCATCTCATGAGTTTGAATTTCTTTCATCCACATTTTCATGCTTTATTATTACACCGTCACAAGTACCCGATGATTAAGTTTCAAACTTTAAGGTTTTAAACCTTTTCGCCGATGAGGAGTACTTGCTCGAGTCTCCTTCCACGATCGAATCCGTGCCTTCGTGTGCGTCGCCTCCCATTCCAATTTCAAAATCATTGGGAGGATATTGGTATTTTCTCGGTCCCCGCATGTTTTTGTCACCCGTTCAATCCAAACCCCCCATCGTCCCTCCAAAACTTTTAATTGGTGATGGTTCATTTCATACCCCTTACACATGCCTTCCGTTGTTCAAACGGAATCCATATTTTTCGAAAGGCATGCTTGTATGTGAGGGTACACCGGTTATCCTCCAAGGTCAAATAGTTTTTGCGGTGGACCCTCAGTTATTTAGTCTTCTAGTGTATAGTTAGTGTGAAGCCTAAATAGTGGGTTGTATATAGTTAGCTTTCATTATTTTTATTTTTTTCTTTACTTTTTAATTTAGTCTAGTGTAATTAGTTAACTTTTTATTATTTGTTTTTGCTATGCTCTGTACTAACTTGTTTTGTAGATTATTTGGACTTGTTCTCATGGGGATCGCTCCAATTTTGGGTAATATCGCTATTTTCCTCTTTTTAACTTGGTTCTTAATCCACATTGAAGACAATGTCAAGTTTTAAGTTAGGGGTGTGGGATATTCTATCCATTTCTTTATTTAGTTCATGTTTTTTCTCACATTTTAGTTACTTAGTATGCTTTTCTTAGAAAATTTCAAAAAAAATTTCTTTCTTTTTTCTCCTTTTTTGGGCATTTTGCCTTTGCTTCCGATGATAAATTTTAATAATTGCCCGATCCAATAGACAACCCAATGATGCATGTTCTCGATTTTAGAAGTTATTCTCACTTACTGATATTATGAATAACTTCATGAATTAAACATTAATCCCATGAGCACAAGCACTTTTACTGTTTTATTGATTTGGTTTAAGATATTTATAACTCGGTAATCTTTTGTTGCATTGTATATACTTATACCGAGTAAGCTTTGTACCTTTCGTCATTTGTGAGTGTATACACTATTATTTCCTCTTTGAAAACGTTGAATTCGTTGGTAATCTCACTATTCTTTCATTTGATCGTTCATTAATTGAGTTAATACTTGAAATGTGTTACTTGATAATGATTTTCATATATTGTTCTGACTCGAGAATTGCATAAACTGTGTGAAATGTTCATAGACCCTCTTTGTTATATCACCCACATTAGCCTTGACCTCACCTTAAAAGTTTTCCCTCGTTAACCCCTTTGAACCTAAATATAGCCTTTCGTTTCATAACCCCAATCCCATAACCAACTCCGAATTGGAGTTATAAACCATACATACACTTTCCATACCTTTGTTTGGAGTGTACCATGGGATTGAATGATGTTGTTGTGGCGTCGGTTGCAATTTAGGCATATGAGTGTTTGAAAAGTAAATAAAAAGAGAAAGCAAAAAGAAAAAAGCAAAAGCAAACAAAAAAAAAATGAGAAAAAGAAGAAAAGAAAAAGAAAGAGAAAGTTGTAAATGTTGTATATAGTCCAATAAGCTTTGATTACTCTCCCCGATGATATATCTAATGCCTTTTTGGAACTTGTTTTCAAATTTTGATATTGCCCGCATTGTCCCATTATCCCGAGTTTTCATCCCGAACACGTTGAGTCCGTACATACAATCCTTCAGTTCATACCCTAGCCAACCTACATTATAACCCTATTAAAGTCCTTTGTGATCTTAGGTTGATGTAATTTAAAAGTTTGAATATTTTTGAAAATCTGTGAAAATGCATTTCTCCTCTTTTAATGTGTGTTATTGTTTCATTGGGATTATAGTTTTCATTTTATATATATCGTTCTTCATTGATGACATGTGTGCGACATAGTTTCCATTTACAATTACTCTTTATGCCCGCATATTTCGTGTTATACCTCCCTGTTTCGAGTGAAGTCACTTGATGAGCATAATTCCCGTGAGGATTGAATATATTCTTTCTTTAATGTTTATCCGATTTATATAAGTTTTTCACCAATCACACTTTGCATGTCCTCGCTCCCCCTCCCACATTTTAAGGTTTTAATTCTATGAGGTGCATTCTATAATGTCAATGATTCAGACTTCTGTTTAAATCTGTTCAATGGTTTAATAGTGAGTATGAAATCCTTTTCACCATTTTTGGGCTTCTCTCATGTTGGGTTGGGCATATTTTGAGGAAACCGTGTGATGTTTGTGGGTATCATCCATGAAAACTCTCACGAGACGACACTCGTCCACTAGGGTGACCTAGGGGTTTAACGGCTTATTGCATACACTAAATACAATCGAAACGCCCGCGAAACTGGCCTTTTGGTTTTATACCATACTTTTGTATTATCTCCTGCTTTTGGTTTGCTTGTAGTTCTTGTTGCATCCTTTTTCATTGCTAGGGACTAGCAACGTGTAAGTTAGGGGGTGTGATACAACGTAAATATTGCGTATTTCATCACTCGAACCTACGCATTTTAGCCCCCTCGGGTATCTTACTCCCTATATTTATGCTAGTTAACTAGACAACCTCAGATTTCTACGTTAACATGTTTTGCAGGGGTTAATTGAGCTTTTATAGGTATTTGGATGCTAAGTGTGAAGTTTGAACGCATTCCGCTCGATTTTTGTACGTGATCGCACGTTCAAGGGCATTTTAGTCTTTTCACAGCTTAGGAACCTGGTCCAACATCTACACCAAATTTGTATCCCTCCTTGTAAGCTTCGTGTGGCCGTGAACGGTGAGCGATTCCGATTCAGAATGAAGAAGTTACCGCGATTTCAGCAGACAGTAAATGCAAATAACCAAAACAGCAAGCAGCTTGGTTGATACCTGCTTGATTGATCGATCGATCCTTCACGATAGTGGGGTGTTTTATTCACCATCGATCGATCGACGATTTGGGTCAATCGATTGATCCCCTATTTCCACGAGATATTTTTCCTTATCTTTTCTTTTTCCTTTTCTTTTCTTTACTTATTCTCACTTACTATATAAAGCATTTTTGTTGTAATAATCAAACATTAAGCTTTAGAATAGATTTTAGGTTAGAATAGCTTAGGGTTGGGTGGATTTGAAGAGTTCTTCTTTGATTCTTATTGGTTTGACACCCAATTGGGTTGTAAGTTGCACTATACATCTTCCTCTCCATTGATATAGTTGTATTTCATTATTTCTTGCTTTGATAATTAGATTTCCATGCTTTATTTCCATGCTTCGGTTAAATCGCTTTCTAGTGTAGATTTACCACGTTTATTTACCGCTTTCCTTTACTGCATTTTTAACATGCTTCCTGACTAATTTAAATTAGGTTTTGTTTGAATGGAACTCACTCGAGTTGACGCATTGCTTTGCTTGGGTGATGACATTTACTGGTCTATTTCGGATGCGTTGTCCTAGTTATTGGACCTAGGAGATTTGATGGGGCATATTAGGTATATCCTGTGCTTAAGACCTTGTGTGCACAATTTCTTGGATATTTGTTGACCCCAAAATCTTATTAGGCTTTTATGCGGATTTAGGGGCGTGACAACCCTTGCTTCAATTAACTGTCGAAATAAGACACATCCTAAATAACTCATCGACCCATGTATCCATTTTATACAAACTAACTTAGCTGAGAGATATTCGATGCAACCTATAGTTTTTCACACATTGTTAGTCTAGTTTCATTTTCCCTCGCCTACATTTATATTTCCCTTTTTTGCATCTTTTCCTTTTTAGTTTGTAATCACCTTTTACATTTTTATTTCGGAGCACTAAATCAATTAAATTCTAGCATCTCGTCCCTCTGGATTTTTGATACCCGACTTGTCGCTGTGCTTGCCTCGGAAGCGTAGTAGTAATTTAAGTTTGTTTGTATTGAGTAGGCGAAATGAAAACAACAACTGCGCACCTTACATGCGCGAACCTTTCGCACTCGATCATTGGTCTTACGTAACTCGTAGGAACTGACCCCGCAGCCGCGGGTCTCCCGGTTTGAGAGTACGACAGTAATTTGCTTATTTCCACACTTAGGCTTGAAAACATGGCGCCAGAGGGTGAGAACTCGAAACAGCCCCCAACGGCCCCGTGGGTGGCACCAACACCTCCCACGGGACCAACGTAACTCGTAGGAACTGACCCCTCAGCCGCGGGTCTCCCGGTTTGAGAGTACGGCTGTAATTTGCTTATTTACACACTTAGGCTTGAAAACATGGCGCCAGAGGGTGAGAACTCGAAACAGCCCCCGAACGGCCCCGTGGGTGGCACCAACACCTCCCACGGTACCAACGTAACTCGTAGAAACTGAACCCGCAGCCGCGGGTGTCCCGGTTTGAGAGTACGACGGTAATTTGCTTATTTCCACACTTAGGGTTAAAAACATGGCGTTAGAGGGTGAGAACTCGAAACAGCCCCGAAGGGCCCCGTGGGTGGCACCAACACCTCCCACGGGACCAACGTAACTCGTAGGAACTGACCCAGCAGCCGCGGTTGTCCCGGTTTGAGAGTACGACGGTAATTTGCTTATTTCCACACTTAGGGTTGAAAACATGGCGCCAGAGGCTGAGAACTCGAAACAGCCCCCGAACGGCCCCGTGGGTGGCACCAACATCTCCCACGGGACCAACGTAACTCGTAGGAACTGACCCCGCAGCCGCGGGTGTCCCTGTTTGAGAGTACGGCAGTAATTTGCTTATTTCCACACTTAGGGTTGAAAACATGGCGCCAGAGGGTGAGAACTCGAAACAGCCCCCGAACGGCCCCGTGGGTGGCACCAACACCTCCCACGGGACCAACGTAACTCGTAGGAACTGACCCCGCAGCTGCGGGTCTCCCGGTTTGAGAGTACGGCAGTAATTTGCTTATTTCCACACTTAGGCTTGAAAACATGGCGTTAGAGGGTGAGAACTCGAAACAGCCCCCGAACGGCCCCGTGGGTGGCACCAACACCTCCCACGGGACCAACGTAACTCGTAGGAACTGACCCCGCAGCCGCGGGTGTCCCGGTTTGAGAGTACGACGGTAATTTGCTTATTTCCACACTTAATTTTTATATTTCTACTTGGTTACTGATAATTTTAACTCATATATGCAATTTTTCAGCTTGATTAATTTTTTTGTAAAACTACTTGGTTACTGATTCTTTTGTTTTTTGTATCCTATCATTTGTAGGATTTTTGCACGTGGATCAAATGAAGGAGGCAATGGTTTACAACATGATGATTACTTATATGTTGTGGACATTCAGGATAATGTTTTTTATGTGTTATAGCCGTGCAGGCTTTTATTATTTAGTTTTATGGCCGTGCGGGTTTTTATAATTTGATTGTTGAATTTTATAGCCGTGCGGGCTTTATAATAAGCAGGTTTTTCATTTACAGGTTTTGGAATGTCAAGAAAATAGAGGAAACTCTGCCCAATTTTTTTTTGGTCTGTGAATTATTAAGACGTGTAATATTTTTAAGTTTGTATATATATTTGTTTATTAACAACATTCTCAATTCGCAATTTGTGATTTTTTTTTTATTGTTTTGCCTATAATAAATATTTGTAACACCTCGTAGCAACGGATGATGCACTCACAGGAACCCCAATTTTAGGATTGGACAAAATTTAATTTTTTTTTTTTAAATTACTGATAAATATGGTCATGGACTTTGTCCATGACCATTTTTATTTTTTTTGTCGCGCTTAAAAATGGTCGCGGCCAAAGTCCGCGACCATTTTTTTTAATTTTTTGTCACGGTAATGGGTCGCGGACTAGGGCCGTGACCAATTTTTTTTATTTTTTTTTTGTCACGCACATGGGTCGCGGCCAAAGTCCGCGACCAATTTGTCACGGTTATGGGTCATGGACAAGGGCCGCGACCAATTTTTTTAATTTTTTTTTGTCACGCACATGGGTCGCGGACTTTGGCCGCGACCAATTTGTCACGGTCGTGGGTCATGGACAAGGGCCGCGACCAATTTTTTTATTTTTTTTTTGTCACGCACATGGGTCGCGGACTTTGGCCGCGACCAATTTGTCACGGTTATGGGTCACGGATTAGAGCCGCGACCCGTCACGACATGGGTCACGGCCAAAGTCCGCGACCATTTCCCGTGACCTCTCTTGGCCGTGACCATTTTTTGGTCACGGACTTGGGCCGCGACCCACGAAAATGGTCACGCCAGTTTTGGTCACGGCCAAAGTCCGCGACCCACAGTTTTGGTCAGGGATTTTGGCCGTGACCAATCGCCAGTTTTGGTGTAGTGGATTGATTGGTGTGAACAATTTGGTCGCAAGATTCATGCGGTCATGATAATTCTAAAATCCAACAAGGCCAGTACAGTCCGCAAGGATAGGGTCGTACTTGATTGTGAGCGAAGCGAGCTTGATAGACCCAAAAAAGATAAAGAGTTAGAAAAGAAGAGGAGGCATTCTTCCGGAATGCGAAAATTTGATTGCCCATTTAGATTGAAAGGGGTTCCGCACGATAATGGCCATTGGTATGTTGAAGTCTCTATGGGGGACACAACCATGTGGTGTCAAAATCACGTGTTGGGCACCCATATGTCGGTAAACTCTCACAATAAGAGTGGAACATTGCAAATGAGATGATAAACCATGGGGTTGGACCAAAGGAAGTACTCCATGTAATTAAAAGGAGGTCGAAGTACATTTTTTCATCAACACGAACAATATATAATGCTTAGAGCAAAATGAAGTGCATTGAGATGCGAGGTCGCATCGCCATGGAACAATTGATGCATTTGCTCGGGGAGAAGAATTATGTCCACTAGCATCGGATGAATGAGCAAAATGATGCGTTAGAGGATTTATTTTTTTCACATCCCACATCTTTCTTGTTAGTGAAATGCTTCCTGAGTGTGCTTGTTATCGATTGCACTTACAAGACCAATCGTTACAATATGCCATTATTTGAGATGATAGGGGTTACTTCTACCGGGCAATCTTTTTGTATTGCATTTTCATTTATGAACAGTGAGAAGGAGGAGAATTTTAGATGGGTTTTGTAACATTTGTGGTCATTATACGATCCAGAAGCTTTGTCATAAGTTGTTGTAGCCGACAAACAAGAATCTTGTCCGAATCCTTTGCCAAGGGTCTTTTCACGCTCCACCGTTCTTTTAAGATTATTCCATGTACATAATAACATTGAAGATGCATGTGTGAAACACAACATTAAAGACCAATACAAAAAGTTGTTCATGCAAGGTTTGATTGGGGCATTGGAGTCAAAGACTATGAATGCATTTGAGAATGCATGGACTTCTTTTTGCCAAAACTGGCAAGAATATCCGAGCAAGGTTGGGTACATATCGAAGACTTGGATCCCTTTACGTTTTCAGTTCGCGCATGCATGCACTAATCGCGTACCCCACCATGCCAGTCGAACAACTAATAGAGCGGAGGGTGCCCATACGCAACTAGAAAAACACTTAACAAATAACATCGGTTAGTTTGCGATGGCATGGAAGGGTATGGATGCATCAATTGGCCACTAAGTAACACAAATTCAATCTGAGTTTCAGAAATCACTTCAATCCAACAAGCATGGATACAATTATGCATTATTGCGCGAGGTCCATGGTAGGGCATCACACTATGTATTGGATCTAAGTGTCATTGAGATAGATTCCATGCGATTGGTATTGAACGCATAAGGAGCTAAACAAAATATATGGAGGTACTACGCTCCCACATACTTAACACCATATATGGATTACCATGCGTCCAAGAGTTGGCACAATAGGAGAAGCTAGGCCAAGCAATTCCACTGTGGGCACTAGACGATCATTGGAGGAAACTTTCCATTCTCTTGGACATCCCTCGGTACCGTGACCTTGACTATACACCTGCGTTTATATTTTTTGAGAAAAGGTGGAATTAGGCAGGTAAAGCTGTTAGAAATATGATGCTAAGAAAGTTAATGGAGATTGTCGAACCCTCTACCACACCCTTGATGGATCCCGTACAAATTCCTTAAAAGGGCAGGCCACCTAAGGGGAAAATTTTTGTCAACATATCTACGAAAAGATCCCCTTGTGTTTGGGAGAAAGATGTACCATCCATAAAGGAACTAAATAATGTTTTCACAAACATTGCGCCATTGATGGGAGTTAAACCGGAGACGTGGTCTCGAGAGAAGAAAATGTATATGAAGGACATTATCGAGTTCTTCCGATCATTTGTGGAGGATATATATGATGTAAAATCTAATGGGAACCGTGGATATAGGGCTATTTCAAAAGGGGAGGGTGTTGGGGATAGACTTGAAAATTCTCATGTTGTTCGTAGTGCTTTATTATCTGAGCTACGTAAGGACAAGCCATTTTGGGCTACGATTATGACCTCCTATGATATTGATGAGTATGAGAGGAGATTCGACTATTTTACCCCCTACCACCAATTTCCTCTAACAGGAAATCGGTCTGGTGTAGATGCCCTTCGGTGGCCTACTTTTTTTAGGTTCCTCTTTCAAATATTTTAGAATCTATGTCCCAAAGACATTGCAACAAAAGATAAACCATGCTTGATATCGTCAGATGAGGATGACGACGTGACGTGGGCTTACATTCTGTGCTGAAATTCCTAGGGTTTCTTGCCACTTTTTGTAATTATCAGGATTGGAAACTTTTTTGAATTTATCCGAATTAGTTATATGTAAATTGGTTGTTGGATAAAGTCTAGTGCTAACGATTGTAACATTTTGTAACATTTTGCAATCATTGATTATATGTAAATGGATTGCATGTGGTTATTAACAATTATTGATTTTTTTTGCAATCATTACAATAGTATTCATTGGTTATCTATGTGATAAATTGGTTATATGTGATAAATTGGAAATCTTGGGTTATTGAAAGTAACTCATGGATCATTGACACCGCTGAAATGTACACACGGTGACACCACACTATAACTTGGAACCCACGATGACACCACACTGTGAAAAAAAACCATTAGTTTTAATCATGAATTATATGCAGAGAGTTCGCTATTTTTTCACCCCAACATACACGGTTTAATGTAACCATGATAGGTATATAGATGGTTGGTTGCAGCCATAAGTATACATTCAACTATGAGACTCAACCGTGAATTATATGTAGAGACTTTGTCAATTCTCCCCTCCCCCCCCACCAATATAGTTGATTTTATGTAACCGTGACATCTACCTTCACGGTGAAATATAGCCATGTGTTTCCACTACACGGTGAGTTGTAACTGTGAGATATATTCTGACACTTCGCTATTTTTTCACCCTAACATACACGGTTGATCTAAATATGATAGGTATATAGACGGTTGGCTATAGCTGTAAGTATATATTCCATGGAGAGACCCAACTGTGAATTATAAGCAAAGTCTTTGGCAATTCCCCCCCACCCCAACATATACAGCTTCATGTAAACCTGACATGTACCTTAACAGTGAAATATAGTCATGTGTTTCCACAACATGGTGAGTTGTAACCGTGAAATATACTCTCCATGATTTGATCCCAAAATACACGGTTGGTTGTATCCATAAATATACTCTCCATGATTTGATCCAATCGTGAATTATATACAGAGACATTGGTGATTTTTTCCTGCAATTTACGGAGTTTAATGTAATCGTGGTTGTTTATTTTGCAGTGACAGCACACCATTGATGTTAGTATGACAGTGACACCACACCGGATAGACATAATAAATGGTGAGAACCCACCATTTTGTTAACATTCAAGCATGTTCACGATTAGCATGCAAGTACATAACAATCAAATACATATGACATAATGTATTCATTGAAGTGTACAACATAACATTTAAGTACATAACAATGAAAAACATAACATATTTGTTTCAAAGTTGTTCCAACATAATTGTCGTAAAGATGTTGCAACGCATAAGACATAACACAATTTGGGATACTTTAGAAACAAAATTTTTAAGAATACAGTTATATTCAAATTGTTTGAATTTTTTTTGTCTATCTTCTATTTAAACGCTTTGCCAAGGTGGTTTTTGCTTGGGGGGATTTTTCTTGGGGGATTTTTACATGGGGACTGGATCGTACTGTGACTTGGTCCAGGTTTCTTCACGCACCGGAGCCTTTTTGTTTTCTATATGAGCGTGCGTCCCCTTGGACTGAAGAAGGGTATCAAGCGCTGCACGTAATAGTTCATGGAAATCTGTAACCTCTTAGTTCGAGACTTCATTAATAGATTCTTGGAGCAGGCTGTTGGCTACGTCTATCCCCTTAGCCTATATAAATTATCATCAATTATGTTAGACAGTTCCTGAACAAATGAAATCAATTTATTGATAAATTTAAAAACATTTACCATTTTATCTGAGTGCTTTAGCTTTGTCTTAGGTATTCTGTTCTCGGGATTTTGAATGTATAGATGTGATCTTTCTAGGTACCCAGACATGTACCAATCCACACATTCCCAAGGCATGAACCTCATCGGGATCGAACATCTGGCATTGGACAATACATGGTCGACCCGGTTAAATTGATACCATTTCTCTATATCAAAGTTTAATTTGTATCGGTCCTTGGTCTTCCCCCTCTCCCCTGACAAAGGGTGCATTGGCTGTTTAAAAATTATTTAAACACGTCAATCTTGGTGTAGGATCTTCTTCGGGTAGTAGGGTTCCCCGGCAACATAGAAGATAAGGATGCCATTATACCATGAGACCTCCTGAAATGGGTAGCCCTAACTTTTTTCAAAGTAGGAATCCCATACAACCTAAACATATTTTCAAATGTTTGTAATTACATAAATAAAGAAAATAAATATTGAACTTAAAACAACTAATACTTTTGTCTGAAGCTTTTAAATCATCTAAGGTTTTCTTTATCTCCCGTAACTGTGCAAAGGTCTCCCCTGGAACCGTTTGTTCACTACATTTGCATAGACGCGGCTCGCTATGCTCGAAATGGAGATTTCTTACACCCCTTGCCAAATTGAAGTGGCCGTATCTCCACGCTTGCAATAAAAACATAATAAAATTTCAATATAGACATATTAATTTGGATATTATTATATTACAAAACATAATTTAAAATATGTTCCACGAGAAGGGGAAGATATTCGGCTACTTATTAAACATCCACCCAAGAGGCAATCCCCAACTGCCGATATAAATTGGCCAATAAACCATCCCCCAAGCATAGTCTTTGCATTTTCCAACGTTTCGCAAAAATTTTAGGTGGTACACTAGAACTTGATTGCCTGATTTGTCTAAGAACAACAACCAACCGACCCTGAAAATCAAGTACCCCCTAGCAGCCTACTCAACCTTCCTCTTTGAAGCACATTCCCCTAGCTTCTTAACTCCCCTCCCCTTACATAAATTCATTAACCAATCAAAACGAATAGAGTATACATACTTATACTCCTCATTGGCCTCCTCCTCGGTACAACCCAAATATTTAGTAAGCCATTGGATTTGGGTTGTCTTCCCCTCTGCTTTCTTCAGAACAGTACTTTACACGGATTTACTTGCTACCGAGATTTGGAGGGTACACATCATTTAGGGTGATGGTAATCACGCTGAACGACATATGAAATGAATTTGTCTTCAGTTTACACCGTTCGATGAATGCCAACACCGATACATAGTCTATGTACCGATAAGAGTGTTTAATCAAACCATACAACCTAGATTTCCTCACTATCTCTATTACCCGCTCATCCTGTTTGGCTAGATCCCACTCAAAAAATTTCTTGAACTTGTATACTCACTTCATTATTACCCACTCCTCATATCTATTCCATATAGAATGACCAATATGGTTATGATAATTTTTCGGAGTTCGGGGTTGTTTGGTGTGCACCCCTCGAGTAGTTGGGAATCAGAGTTGTTTATTTTTTTTGAGCTTTATTCTCTGGCCCTTTCAATGTGGATGGTTATATTTCATCTTTCGAGGAAGAAGACTCCTCCTCTCCTTCCCTCTCTCCTTCTGCCTCCCTCTCTCCTTCTTCCTCTCTATCTTCCTCTCCTCCTCTCAATCCTTTTTGCTCTCTATCCTATCTATCTTCCCCACCTACTCTCTCTCCTTATTCCTTTCTATCCTCATCTCTTTACTCTTTTCTCCTTGCCTCTATCTCTTCATCTCTCTTTTTCTCACTTTCCTCCTCTCTCTCTCTCTCTTCATAACTTTCCTTCTCTTGCTCTTTCTCCCGTGATTTATCTTCTTCTTTTTTCTCCTCTTTTTTATCTCCCACTACTCATACCTCACCCCCTTCACTAACCCCAATCAAATCACCTACAATTGCCTCAACTACTTTCTCAATTGACTTCTAAGTATCACCCGCCTCAACATTATTTAAATATCCTACCACTTTATATAATGAAGTCATCGAAGAATATCCTTTTCTTGAAGTAGTGTCCTTACTAGCACTACTACTACTACAGGAAGATACGGGTCATCGTACTTCCTTAGCCGCCTCCAACCTCCTCTTTCGCTCGGATGCAGAAGGAGGATTTTCGCTTCTCACCATTTATATGACCTATATAAGAAATTAACAAATTATATTAGCAAATGAACAATTATATACCCTAGCAAACGACTATATGAAATAGGAAATAAATTTGTACTTTGAGAGATTATAATTAAAATTAGAAACAGTAATTACTAAAAAGGAAACCACGGTCCTATACGACCGTGAAATATTTACAAACGGTTGGGCTTGGCCGTGAAAATATAACCTGTGATACCCCGTAAAATTTGAAGGTTGAGAATTTAAATATTTTGGGACAAATATAATTATTATATTGGGAGAATTTAGATTTTTATTTTTTGGAGTCTCGAATGATGAATTTGAGTGTACGGTTGATCCGGGAAGGGTCAATATAGTCAAAATTACTGCTCGGGGGTTTTATTTGGGTTCCCGAATATATTGAACCTAGTATGGCTCGTATATGAGTAAACGAGTCATTTAAAGTGTGTATTATCATTTAATGTTGGGAGTTATTAAATATAAGCGTTATTTAGTCTTTGAAGACTTAGGCTTATGTCATTTTTGTGACAAAACCCTAGAGAGAAAGAGTGAAACCATCATGAGAGAGAAGAAAATGAATAAAATAGGAGAAATTCTTGGACCTTTGTTTTTCGGCTCAAATTCGTGATTTCGAGGAAGATTCAAGATCTAAAACTTTGAGGTAAGTGATTAAACTTGCTTAATAATTGTGTGTGTGAGGTAATTCATAATTTCTTTGGTGATTTGGTTGATTTTGAGTTTAAGTGGTTAAACCGTATAATTTTTTAAAAACTCTTGAATTTGAGAAAAAATATAGGTGGGTTTATTGATGTAAATGTTGTAAAAATTGTTGGGATCAATTATGCGGTGATAAACTATTGCTGGAGGGTAGCAATATTTAGATTTTAGAAAGGTAGAATAAATTTTGGGGTGTTTTGGAGGGTAAATATGGGGTGTTAACTTCGAAAGCCGTAGAGCATAAATTCTGCAGAACCGGACCGATCCGGATAGGAAAGCTGGATAGGTTCAATTTTAAGGAAATTGGTCCGGCTCGTTTTTAAGGAAATCGGATCGATCTAGTCATTAGAGATTCTTTAAAAAATTTAGGAACTGGACCGGTTCGTTTATAAGAACCACTGGTCCGGTTCGATCACTACATTTTTCTAGCTTATGTTTTCCCCTCTTCAATTGGTTTTATTACTTAGGTACCCTCTATTAAAGTGTAGTAAACATATCTATGAGTTATTATGAGGGTTCATATTTCGACATAATAGAAGGTCCATTTGGGGGGCTATAATGGACGCATGTGTAACAATAAATTGTGTTGTTTTCTTTTAGTAAATCCTCCAAGGAATGATGATTCTCTAGAGGATTGTTTCAGCCTATTATGGACGTATAACTGGGAGTTAAGCATATTGAATCGTTTCGTAAATTCTCCGATTAGTAGGAATTTACATAACGCCAAATATGGATTGAATGAGAGAGAAATATCACATGTCCTTAGTGTTGCTAAATTGGGCGATTATTCATATATTAGGTATAAATGGACTAGTAAATCTCAAGTGAGGGATTGAATAATAAAATGATTCGAAAAGGTATACGAGAGTGTATCGGTTATTATAATGAGGGTTATATACATTTAGTTGTGTTCTTTACGTTTTGCATACGGACCTGAGAGGGTATGTGTGTGTGTGTGTGTATATATATATATATATATATATATATATATATATATATGTGGTGTGAACGTATATACCTTGGGTAATGGTTTGTCTATTTGATGTGATCGAATGTGTATATATTTGATGTGTATCAAATATATACTATGTGCTTCGTAACCCTCTAATTCTATAAAGGGAAGTTGTGCAATATGGGAGAACCTCACTGGCTTGAGGAGCATGGAGAGTATAGTCCCCAGGTCATAGAATCCATCATTTATATTGTGTGATTCTTATCACTACACCAAAACAAGATTTTAGTAACACATTATTTTTCTGATTAGTAATAGTAATTTACTATTACTATTTCTCACAATAAAGTAGTGTTAGTAATATAATTTATCCGTTAGTAATTTTATTCCAATATTAAAAAAGAAACAAAAGGAAATTCCTCCAAATGTTCCTTCTCCCAAACACAAGGCATCACATAGGGTTTCTCCCAAAGCCCAAAAAAATTTCATTCCTCCAAATGTTCATTCGTCTCTCCTTTTTCAAGCTCCGATTGCATTGTGTGTTGGGTTCATTCGACACTCCTTGTTTAATCTCCTTGTTCTCCCTTTTCGTATGATAGGCTAACACATAAGGTTAACTGCATGTCCGAACTGTTCATCATATTCGTACTGTAATAATTAGAAGTTTTTCAATTAGATCTCATCTCACATCATCTCATCATTTTCTTTCAATTAAATCTCATCTCATCTATAGATATCATTGAAGCTTAGATCTTTTCTCATCTATTGTAATAATCAGAAGTTTTTCTCCGCCCAAAGTGTCATCGGCAGATCTCATCTCATCGACAGAAGGTATAAATTTCTACATTATTTAATGATTTATATGTTCTGATTGAGTAACCAAAAGCATGTGAAATTTTTTAGTTTCGTTTATCTTTTGTGTGTTTTTCGGTTTTTCGAATCTTTTGTTGATTTTAGATTTTTTTTTTTATATTTTACAATTTTTTGTTACATTTCGCACATTAGGCGTGGGCTCTTGGATTTTTAGTGTTAACTATTTGATGAAATTCTACTCCATCTTATTACTCATGAGTTGGATGTGAGGAACCCGTAAGATTTAGTCAATATTTCATGCGAAGTTTGCTACTCGAAATCGCTTTTGTTCTAGATTTAAATAAGATTCGATTGTTAGTTTAAGAAACGAAACTAATTTGAGCAACCCAAACATCTTGTTATTTTGCATGTTGGAAATCGAGTAACTTCTTTATACTTTTTGTTTATAGAAAAATTTAATTCAAGAAACTCCCAAAACATTTTAGGTCGAGATAATTTTGGGCGTAGTCCACATCGGTGTCATGAGAAGGTTTGAGTAATTGATGGATCGTTTCCATTTTAAAAAAATAAATCTCACTGAGCTATATTTTTTTATGATGATAACCTATCCTAGCCAAACAAATGATTAAGGGTTTATAAATCATGATTCAATTCTATTGTTAGGGACTAAATGATAATTCTCTCCTACTTTTAATTAGGTTAACAACAATTATACTTTTAATCAGATCCATAAAAAAAATATTGAATGAATAGTTTCAAAATCTTTTATTTCGCGCTAAAAAGATTGTTCGATGTCCGGAACAATCTTCTCGCCAAACCATTTTTGGTAAATAGACATTAAATTGGTACCATCCTCTTGTTTTACCTCGTCTAAAAAAATTACACATGTTATTTTACTTATGTGTATCAATAGATTTGTTTTTTTTATATTGTCATATAACTTGTGTGTAAACCATATTTTTTTGGTAGTGCAGAATGTCGCAAATATTTAACAAAGAGTGAATGAATGAGAGTGACAGAATAAGTGAGGTGTACACAAATGTAGTTGACGAAATAAGAAGCATTTCACTGCGATAGATATCAATGGTCATTTGATAATGCATGGTATAGACAGGTTATATACTGTGTGGGTTTTACATGGTGAAACACTATCATCGTACTTAACATTAACTTTAGTAGAACCTATTGATTGTGAAGGACATGATGAAGCTAATGACAATGAGAATGAAAGGTTGCAAAACTTAGTTGACAAATGTTAGGGAGTGCATGAACAACATTATGTAGAACCTAATTAGGAAGGATTATCTAAAAATTCGTATGTCGACAATGAGAAGTATAATTAATATAATAAGCCAGCGATTCTGAAATTATACCCTTCATGTGAAGCTCCTGAGACTACTCTCTCTGCAATTATTGAATTGCATAATTTGAAAAAGCAGTTTTGTTGGTTGGGAAATAGCGTGACCTCTCTCTTGTCGGTCTTAAAGTGGTGGCTTCCAAAAGGAAACACATTACCTGAAAAATATTTGCACATCAAGAGAATAATGAAAGTCCTAGGGATGAAAGAAAATTAGTTTCGTGCTTGCATTAACAACTGTATTTAATATAGGAAAGAGAATGAAGATTTGGAGGAATGTCCTCAGTGTGGAGAACCGAGATATCCGGTGACCTTAAAGAAAGGGAAAATGTTATGAAAAGAACCTATCAACGTGTTGAGACATTTCCCTTTACTTACAAGGATAGTGAGATTGTATACTATACCTTGGATAGCACATCAAATTATCATTGACATCCTTGTGATCATCCCAATGGAAAATGCTAAAAAGTAGATGTCCCGATTACGCCGAGAAAAGGATGCACTGTTTGGCTTGCAATACCAACAGATGGGTTTAATCCCCATGGTATTCATTTTAGTAGTTATAGTTGCTGACATGTCATGACCGCACCTTATAATGTGGTCCCTTCTTTGTGCTTGAAGTTTGAGTTCCAAATTTTATCTTTATTGTTTCCTAGGCCAAAGGCATCGGATCAGGACATTGATGTTTTTCTTCAACCACTGGTAGATGATTGAAAAAACTATGAGGAGTTCCAGCTTTTAACATGCACAAAATGCAACCTTTTACGTTGAGAGTTATGTTGATGTATGGGATCCATGATTTTTCCGCATATGGAAACTTATTGGGGTATGTAACACATGGTCATAAAGCATGTCTTATTTGTGGCAATGACACTCTATCTATTCGGTTAGAACATAGCATCAAGATTGTTTACAAAAACTATTATGTGTTTCTTAAAGGGATCATCCATTTAGGAGTGGTGGAGGCTTGGGCCTTACGACCAAGAAGTTGGAGATCCCCTGGTTCGACTAAACGGAGATGCACTTGTGGATAAGTTATGAAATATAATGTATGTACCTGGAAAAGTGTCAAACGTTTCCGCTAAGAAGATAAATTCTAATAATGTTAACGAGAGTGATAATGTTGAAGTTAAAGAAGATTGGTATAAAAAATCTATTTTTTTTATTTGGAATATTGGCCATATCATCAAGTTTGGCATGTCCTTTTATAGATGATGTTGTTATATTCTGCAGGGGGGATAATAGAAGTTTAAAGAATTTCATAGCTTTTCTTAATAGCTACTCTTCCCCCTCAGGTCAAAAAATTAATTTTTCTTAAAGTTCTTTTTCTGTTGATGTTAAAAAGCCTCTGAGTTTCAAAAGAAAGGCAGCTGAAGCTTTGGGGTTAAAGTCTAAAGACCTTCCTCTCAAATATTTTAGATGACCTTTATTTAAAGGTAGAAACAAGGTCTTATACTTTTGTTATATTATTTATTCCATTATAGTAAAAATAGCAGGATGGAACTCAAAGTTTCTTTTTATTAGTGGAAGATTTACTCTCATTAAACATGTCTTATCCTCCACGCCTTCACATCTTTTAGCTTCTACTAACCCTCCTAAGATGGTGATTAATAAAATCCATGTGATGTTAAATAATTTTTTTTGGGGAGGTAATGAAGATCAGGGATGGAAATTTCAATAAAAGAATTGGCCTGCTTTATTTAGAGATCAAAATGAAGGTGGTATGGGTTTTATAGATTTTGGCCTTCTTTCAAGGGAATCTTCTATGAAGAGGTACTGGAAATTCAAATCTGAAGACTCCTTGTGGTCTAAATTCTTCTTAAACAAATAGAAGAATTCTCACACTAATTCTAGAGGAGGATCTCATACTTGGAAGAACATGATGTGAGTTGAAGATGATTGCTTAAAGCAAATGGAGATTCTGGATGGAAATTTTGTTTGGAAGCCAGAAAATTCAAGTAGTTTCTCTCTATCTACTGCATATGATAGTATCAAGATCCACTTTCCATTTTCCATAGTTCAATGCGATAGTTGGGATGCAAAAATTCTAAAAAAAATTTCTACAAACTCATGGAAATTAATAAACAATTGCATTCCCACTGATGATAATGTTAAAAAGTTAGGTATAAAAATGGGCTCCAGATGTCACTTATGTAACCAATTAGTAGAATCTTCAATTCATTTATTCATTAAATGTTTAGTTGGTTCAAATTTATGTGATTTCTTTTCAAATTTAATGGGGGTGAAGCTGGATAGGAACAATACGTCTACAATTCTTCTTAGCTGGTGGATTCAAGCAGGAAGCTCTGAGTCAGAACAATTCTTGGCGAAATGTATTCCTCTTGTCGAGGTTCAGTAAATATGGAAGGCTAGAAACAAAGCTTTATTTGAAGGCGTAAAATGCACTTTCAGCAGTATAAAGAATCAAATTGTGACCCTGAATTCCAATGTTTGCAAAGGTGTATTGTTTGAAAGAAGAGGTTCAGTTTTTTCTCAAGGAATTCAAGAGTTATTTGGTTTGTAATTCAAATAAAAACCAATCAAAATTCTTAAAGTTAAATGGAATTCTCCAAATGCAGGTAGGTTCAAGCTAAATATTGATGGGGCTAGTAAGGGAAATCCAGGGAAAGGAGGAATGGGAGGCATAGTGAGAAATGCTAAAGGTGACATGGTTTTTGCTTTTACCAAAGAAGAACAATATGCTACTAACTCGTCTATGGAACTTAATAGCTTAAGCCTTGGGATTAATTTATGTCATTAGAGGAATATTATGTATACTGATATTTAATGTGATTCTCTTTTTGTGGTGAAGTTGATCAATAGAGAATGGAGACCTCCATGGCATCTTAAATCCTTTATAAGAAAAATTATTTCAGATCTGTCTGAATTTAATTATTCAATAGGCCATTGTTATAGCGAATCAAACATGGTTGCTGACTCCCTTTCCAGTGTTGGAGTTAATTCGAAAGGGATTCAAATCTATAAAGAGGTGAAGGATCTTCTAAAAATGGGCAAAGGTGATTACAAGCTAGATAAGATCAATTTATTTTATATTAGATCGGTTAATCTTTGATTTATATTGTAATGGGGTTATTATTAAACCCCAAACTTATCTTTCCTCATCTTTTGGCTATTGGCTCCCCCAAAGCTTTATTTTATTCATGAGCTTGTTCAGCGACTTGGAGAGGCTTTTTTCTCCAATAATTAATAATATGTGTGGGGGTTCCGTCCCTCTTCGCTAAAAAAATGTGATGCACATCGAAAAAAATATTGCAGAGCATTTAATAAACACAATTCTTGATGACAATAAAACAAAGGATACTGAAAAGGGGTGACTGGGTATGAAGGATATGGCCATACACAGTGGTCAATGGCTTCAAGTTGATGGACGCGCTGGAAAAACAATAAAACCAACAACACCATTTATCTTGAATAAATAAGAAAAAAGACAATTATGACAAATTTTGAAGGACTTAAAGCTTCCTACCAGTTTTTTCTCTAACTTGAGCAATATAGTAAGTCTTAGTCCCCCATCTTTGCACTCTTTAAAGTTGCATAATTTCGAATGTGTATATATCTTGGGTAATGGTTTATATAATTAATGTGATCACATGTGTGTATATCTGGTGTGTATGATATATATATTATGTGCTTCATGTCCCTATAATGCTATCAAGGGAAATTGTGCGATGTGGGTCAATCTCCCTGGCTTGAGGAGCAGGGAGAGTATAGTCCCCACGTCATATGGTCCATTATTTATATTGTGTTATTCTTATTATGGATGAGACGTAGTGAGTATGCTTCGTTCTAATTTTTGGGGCGGAACTATGGATGCTTACCATACGTTGTGGTTTAGGTTTTACCAAGTTCTATATGAGCTATACCGACTATTGGTAACCCAGGGACATGTGAGCGATTCCTTGGAAGTTGATAGCATTTTAGAGATTATTAGTATACATATTATGTGAAAATGTATGTGTACTTATTGAGAATGATGAATCATGTATAATACGTGCGTGTAATATTATACAACCTTTATAGATAGTGTGTGGTATCTTAATATTGTAACTATATTGAGTTATAAAGATGTGTATGATGTTTTGTCTTCTTTAGGATGAGAGTGGATGAGTATACTCTCATGCCTATAGGCAGGAAGTAATTTGGGGGTGTATTTTGGACCGGGGGCATAATGAATTTCCACGACCGACAATGTTAGTTGGTACTGTATCAGGGGGTTCCCTATTTGGATTTATCTTTGCGAGACGTCCCACGCACAAAACTTAGCTTAATGTTGGGCGTGGGGAGATGTTTGGTCCTTATTTCTTGGGTATAAGTTAAATAGTGGGGGTATTTTCCTCGCATTAATGATGACAAGTGATATCTGATGCTAATAATTTATGATGGGTCAAGATTTGAACCGATTAATATAATGGAGTTATATTATTGTATTAGTTGGGCGTCAACTTAGGAGACGATTGAGAAAGTAGGTAGACGATTGTGTTAGAGATAGTGGGATACATGAATGAGGCTTAGGCATATATATAAGAGAATTTATCCATAGAACTTATTGGGTAGTTTAGTTGGGGTTCCTCTGCATACGTTAGGTGCACGCTATAAATGAGGGGTGAAGTTGAATCCCAAGAGAGTGCGACACCACTATAATTTTGTTATCGTGAATTCATAATTATTATACATTTTAATTCACTTGCTAGAATTATTTTCAACCTCGGGCTCTGACCTGTTTACATATTTTCTCTTAGTATATATATATTGTTATTTTAGGTATCCCTCCGCAAGGACGCCAATGATGCATATTCTATCCAGGGTTCCTGGAGTTGTAGCACATGCAGAAGGTTGTAGGATTTTGTTGTAGCCGCTTCCTGTTCTTATAAATCTAGATTATGATCCATTTTTTATATCAGTTACATGTACTCAGGGGTTGTATATTTGTAACCATTTTATATTTTTATCTTGACGTTGTATTGTCTGTGACCCGACAACATATTCGGGTATATATTTTATTGTACTCGTGTATATATTATCATGTTTTGTCATCACATTGCATGTTGGTTTGTAGTTCTTTGTATATTGATTGAAATGTTTTGGCATTCACTTATTTTATTAGTGGGTGGTTAGTTAGATTTTTAGTTTTTGCGACAGTGATGCTGAGAATGATCCACTTGTGATTCTCATTTTATCTTGGTATGGGGTTGGCCACCCGTTATTAATTTAAACGAGGTGTCAATGATGGTATCAGAGCATCATGTTCTAGTGTCTTAGTATCTGTGCAGGTTTTCTATGTCCTTTAGTAAGGTTTCTTCATATAGATCCCTAGTATTAACTCTGTTGGGTTCATATTTCATTTGCGATCTTCTACGATACGTAATGTCATGAGCTATGTGGTAATACAGTTTGTTCTCATTTCAGATTACACCTAAAAAAGACTGTCCTAGTAAGGAAAACGTTGAGGCTGGGAAGGTGGAACCCGAATTTCCTTAGGGGATGATGACTGCAGTTGATGTCGCTAATATTGTCACTCAGGCAATCAATACGGCCATGACCGCTTCTTTATTTCATCGTTAGGATCATTGTCCTCAGCTGAAGGGGAGTAGTAGGTTTGAAGATTTGGGTCAGTGTATTATGTTAGGAGGAATGGGTACAGGTCGAGCACAGTCATCTCAACAGCATAGTAGATGTCAGAGGAACCGAGATTCTTGCCAGAAGAAGGCAGTTAAGAGACATCATTCAAGCAACTTTAGGAAGAACTTCCAAGGACAACAGTAATACTCGAATGTTTCGTAGGACCAAGTAGGCCGGGGGAACAACAGGTCTGCGGTCGTCAGGGCCATAGATCAGGAACTTTTTTAGGATGATGTTTTAAGTGTGGGGAGGTTTGTCGTAGAAAGTTAGAGTGCCCACATTTGAACCTGGAATAGGCACCGGGGGTTCAACAGGATCAATAAGCATTTTTACCACCTCCTTCACCTATTCTAGTTATCCCGCCTTCAAAGGAACTGATGTTATATGGGCGAGATTACCTTTTTTAAAATGCAACCTTATCGAGAGTGACACAACCGCCATTTGCTTATTCTTGTATGTTTCTTATCTCTGGATTTATGAGTTGGGTATTATTCATTTCGTGAGTGTTTCATTTACTTATAGATGTTTGTTTCGCTCGTTAGGCGGGATTTTGAGTTGGTTGAATTAAATGGGTGGTTTTTTGTATAACCATATTATATATAGTATCTTTAGGTAAAGGGGCTCATTGGAGTCGAGTGCATTAAAGCCCGTATGCATTCTGGATGTTGGCGTTAATTTTGAGAGGTTTACTTTTGAGAGTTATGAGAGTAGGTTGTTTTTTTCTACGTCTGGAGGATGACAATGATGTGAAATTTTAGAATATATTTATATTCACCTTTGAGTACATGGTCCTTCTTGGCTTGGGAAATGTTTCTTCTATGTGAAGATAGGCCATAGGAAGAAGGATTGTCCTGAAAGAGTCAGAGGGCAATTATTTGAAGAGGTTTTGGATGTACAACCCCTACAACAATACATGGGCGAGTTCAAAAAAGAGACCCATTGATTAGGCAAGGCAGTTAGATTATGGAGGTAATATATACATTATTTTTCCTATACGTATAGTGTATGCTTTGATTGAATTTGAGAGTCTCGCTTGTAAGATTGTTATCTCTTGAATTCGCGAGAGGATCGAATTTAGGCGTGGTTGACTGTTATTACCAGGTTCAGAATATATAATTACCTTGAGGAAGGTAAGTGTGGCACTTAGATGGTATCTTTTTGGAGAATATATTATCTTAAAAAGTGCTAACAAAGTTATGATTTTTCTGGAGTGTAATTGTTGAGCCATGTTGAGTGGTAGCAGTAACACTATCGTTTTGTTGTTTGGCTAGTGTAATACCCCATACTTTTATGGATATTAAAATTACATGAGTGGGTGTAATTTAATAATTTGAAAATTTAAAGTAATTAAGATGGTGTAATTATATTTCATGTCATAGGTAAATAAAAGCGACATGTGATGTTATTTTATATCAAAAACACGTGTGGATATGTGTTGGGTAATTCGTCGTGAATTTTTATAAGTGATGCGAATGGAGACTTCGAGTGCATGGTTCATCTATAAAGGGTCGAGATAGTCATAATAGAGTGCCTGAGGGTAGTGTTTAGGTTCCGGGGACTTTTTCTATTAGTAGGGACTCAGATTGGTGTATATGAGTCAATTTTGGGTTTATTAGGGGATAAATCATTATTTTTTTCTCTTATAAGACACAAGAGAAAGAGCGAAAGAAAAAAAAAAGAAAGAAGAAGAGAAAGAAGAAAGAAAAGGGATAAAGAAAATATTTTCGGACAAGCTCCAGCGGATTCCCACACGAGATCGTCAGATTTAACCAATCAGTAAAGCGTTTAACCTGCTTTAACTGTTAAGTGTGTTTGTTGTTCATATCATAATTGGTGGGAAAATTATGAATTTGGGTAGGGATTCTCGAATTAAAAATGGGTTTTAGGGAGATGATTTCATATGATTTTGATGTAATATTAATCCTGCATCAAATCTAAGTTAAAACCCTATTAATGGTGTGCTTATTAGTGAGAAGATGGAAGGGTTGTATAGATAAGAATTAGGTTTTAATTCTTAGATCAATTGATGGATCCCAAGAATAACTTGGTATGTTGGGTAAATCGTAGTGTGTAGATGTTATTTATGTAGTTGGGTGATTATAGAATCCATAGAAATTGGGTTGGGTGAGAATAAGAGTGAATTTTGTCAAAAGCAAAAATCTGGATTTACCGGACCGATTCATTTTTTTGGGTAATCAGTTCGGTACGATGACTGTATCAGTTTATTTTTGTGGGAAAACGGTTCGGTCCGTTTTCGACTGAAAATCAAAAAGTTCTTCTTGGACTAAAAGGATTCATGACGAATTCCTTTTGGATATAAATGCTAAGGGATCCTAGATAGAGCATGGGGACCTCTAAGAGAGTAAATGGGGGATGTATTAGTCTCTGGTTAGTGGGAAAGATCTGGGTTTAAATATAGGAATGTCTGGGACAAACGACATTCGAGGAATTATTCGTAAGTTTCCTATATATATATATTTATGCGTGTAGAATATATATGCCGATTATATATGGTTAGAATATATACATACACAAAATAGAAATTTGTCTAAGTAATAACCTAAGGTGCGAATAGGGTGATGTAAGAATACTAGCTAAACGTGAAACGGTACTATTCTGAGATAAGACATGTGAGAATTATAACATAAGTTAGTGAATACTTATGGGTTTAAAATAAGTTGTGTATACTTATTGATTTATATAAATTGGTATATTTGGATTACCGGCTATTGCCGTAAGAGATAGGCATCAATAGCTGAATTTGATGTGATATATATATGGGTATATAGTCAATATACATGTGATATGATTATGAATATATATGTGTGTGAATGATATATTTATGTAAAGCAGGGTAGATTACCGGCTACCATGCGAAGTTGCACGATGCGAATCAATCCCCTGGCTTGAGGAGCAAGGTGAGTATAGCCCCAGGTCATAGTCATCCAGATATTATACAGTGTGATTTTTATTAGGGGTAAGACGTGCTGGTAATATTTCGTTCACATTTTCGGTGAGGAACAATGACCGCTTCTCATACGTTGTGATTTGGTTTTTTTCCAAGTCGGTGTGAGAGTCCGACTGCTGGTCCCTAGGATGATAATGTGAGTGTTGATGTAAATAATTAGATTATCTCTAATTTATCAATCACAGATAAAATAAATAAGACAAAAGATATTTAAGAATGACCTACATCCACTGTTTTTGCATTGCTGACTATTTGACTGGAAATATCGATAAATGGTTTACCAAGAGTTCCAGAGTCCCCTTATAATGAGGAGGTTACAATGTATTTATAGACTTGAGGCTGTACATGTGAAAGGACAATGCACTGTTATCTAGTAGACATATATATATATGTGTACGATATAAATGAGCATTTAATGTGCAGTCGTCTTTTTTATTCTCCTGATTTGGATGCTCTGTTCGCTGAGTTTCTCGGACCGCCTGAGTTACTCGGTATGCTTAAGTTGCTCGGAGCCTTAAGCTCCTCGGGGTGCCTAAGTTGCTCATTATTGATTGAGTTGCTCGGGGCACTTGAGTAGCTCGGTAACAATCTGTTGTTCGTTCAAAGTGTTTCTAATTTCCACGTAGGCTGACACATGTCTTCAAGTGAATGTTCCACGTCATCAAACTAAATTTGTTATCAACAGAAGCCCCCAATGTTTCACTCTTTGAGGTTGAAGAAAAGTGTGGAATATTCTGGTCGAAAACTGCTCAGATTATTGGTTTTTATGGTTTTCAGGAAAATGTTCATTATATATAACTCCTTTTTTAGCGCATAGTATCAGGCCTCATAAATATTTTGAATTTCAATGACCGCTTCGATATTTGAGCCCCTTTTCTTCTTTTAGCTTCCGGAGATGCAAACGTCCTCCCTTGTAATCATTGCATTTCTCTACTCCGTAGGTAAACCATTTAAGCGCGACTGAAATCCTATCGTCTTTCACTTTTCAAATCTGTATCTTTGAACTCTTCATTTTATTTCTATCTTGTACCTCATTCTTTCCATCGCTCGTTGTCAACTGATCTCTCTTTTTCTGTAAGATTTTCTTCCTTCTCTTTTATTTACTTTGTTCATCATGGTTTACCTTGTTGAATCGCTTGACAAATTTCAGTCTGAATTTTCAATCCCTTCGTGGGTTATTTTGGAAGAACTTTTTGAACCTTTTGATTATTTTTCTTTGGCTGAGGGACATTGGTTCCCTAGTCTTTTTGTAGACGGATGTGGCTTTTCTTTCCCGCCAAATCCCCTATGTTTGGAGTTTTGCCAATATTTTGATGTTGTACTCGCAAGAATAGTTCCAAATACATGGAGGATAGTTAATGGCGTACACAGGTTCAATCAACTTCATGGAACCCATTTAGGGATTCCATAGATTATGTATTGCTATAGATGGGTTATCAGTGATAGTACTTTTTATTTAAAAATTAGGTTTTTAAATAGAGCATTAGTTGTCAATCTTCCTGACGCCAATAGGAATTTCTTTGACCATGGAGTGGTGATGAAAAATTGGCAACGCCCTCCATTAAATGGGGATGATGTATACCTAGGTCCCAGATGTCCACCTTATGGCAATGGGATCTGTTGTTTTTATTTTTTGAAATCTTATTTTCTTTATGTTTGATAAAATGCAACAATGATATTTGTTTTTGTTTGTTACAGTTGACAGTAAAAGAAAACCTCCAAAAGAGGCTGATGTTAATTTAAAGCATTTGAAACTTATCTTGGAGATATACTTCATCTTTCACTGTCCGTCCTCGTCCAGTGGTAGTTAATCTTGACCAAGTACCACCTTATGGCAATGGGATAGGTTCTTTCGTTGAGTTGAGTATTCCTATCAGTGATCTGATGAAGAAAAGAAGAGCTCCTGTCTTTTTTGACAAATCTTCCTCTACCACTATGGAGGCAAAGAAAATTATACAAGATGTCCCAGAAGAAGGGACAAAAACCACTGATGTACCCCCTCCTTCTGCTGCCAAGAAGGCTATTGAGAAGCCCCCTGTGGCTCTGAGAAAGACTATGGCTATCTCTCCTCCGAGTGAGGCTATTGCCATATTACCAATAAATACAACGTCTTTAGTTGAAAATGTTCCTGCTCCTCTGAGGAGGTTAAAGAAAAGCTCTTCTGAGAGACCTGCTGAACCTATCTCTCAACCATTAAATGTTGAAGGTAGTGTTCCAACTTTTATTCCTCCGATCTCTACGATGGTCTTGGTAAAATCCTGGACTATCCCAGAAGTCCAAGTCATTGAAGGTACTCTTTATCGTGAGAGAATCACTACCTTGGCTGCTCAACACATGGCCTCGGTATGTATTTTTAGCTCGACCCCTTTATTTTTTAATGTTATGTTCATGTATTGACTTTAAGTGATTTCTTTTTCCAACTGGTGATGTGTTTCAATAGCATTTTGAAAAATCATGAAGTTATCAAGGTTTCAAGATCCTCGGGAGGAGTAGAGGAAGCTTTAGTTGGGCTGACCCAATCTTTAAAAGACTCTCGTCAAAAGTATAAAGAAGATAAAATTTCTTGGGAGAAGCAACTCAAGTCCACTGAGATGGACATGAGTGAAGGTGTGAATGCCTCCAAGGAATTGGAGACGAAATTAAAGGAGTTTGAAAAGAGAAACAAGGATTTTTAACAGAGCAATAAGGAGCTTGGGGCTAAGCTAAATTTTGCTAAAGAGGAAGTTGTTAAACTTCAAGATGTCGAGCGATAAAAAATGGAGGTGGAAGGGAAGTTGAAGGCTGACGAGGAGCTCCTTAGGGAAAGGACCTCCTCAGAGAAGGTGAAAAGGAAGAAGGCTGTTAAAAAATCATTCAGTGTTGGTTGGGACAAAGGTTGGAACAAGGGCTTGGCTTCCATATCTTCTCAAATGGAGTATGCCAGCATAAAATATTTTAGGGATTGATGGGTTGTAGCCTGGCAGGAGCTGAAAGTTGCTGAGAATTCTGAATTATTTTAGCGGCACACTCATGGCCCTCCTTCCTCTCCTGGAGAAGAAGAAGAGGATGAAGTTGCTTCAGGAGAATCTTCTATGATGATTGGAGATCAGGTCCCTCCTATTCTCGTTGTTCAACCTTGTTCTGAGCAACTCTAACCAACTAGTACTTTTTCCGAGCAACTACTCTTTCCCTCCGAGCAACCAGTCTCTTCCTCCAAACCTTCTGAGGAAGTCATAGGAAATAAGGAGAAGGTGTAGGGTTGTTTGTGTTTTTATTTTGTTATTTTTGAATGTAACCTCAGACTTTGTATTTTCTCTTATGATGAAATAAAATTCGAAGTTCATCTTGAATTTTCCCTTTTACTTGCTCTGTCTGTGTCATAATTGATTTTTTTTTCTTCTCTTTGCTAGTTTATGACCAGGATGGAGCTCTTATCAGCTCATGGCACATAATTGATGAAGAAATTCAATGGTTATTTTAAAGATGGTCATGCAGATCTTAATGAGGCCCAGATAATTGACATACTTGGATCAGGTGCTTCTGCTCGAGCAGTTGCAGCTTACCAATACTTGAAGTGTTTGCTCGATCGTCCAGTTGCCAATAATGTGGCCTATTACGATATGATTGAAGATATCCAAGGAACTATCGAGGAACTCCAATAGAAATATAAAGAATCTTCTACCCTTTTGCACCAAGGATACGAGAAAAGATATCAATAATTGACTGCTGATAAAGGGTATGACAAGTTTATATCTTCTTATGAGAAGAAAGAGAGAGTTTTAAAGCTTCAAGTTGAAGAGCATAGGAATATCGCCAAGTTGTTGGAGCAGGAGAAAATTGCTTTGCAAGAAGAGATAAAATAACTCAAATCTTCTGCATCTTCTTCGGGAGCCTTAGTCCCGGTTAATGATGAAGATTTTTCTTTCTTGGAGGTAGAAAATGCCAACTTAGGAGATGAATTGGAAACTTTGAAAAGAACTGGACCCTCGACATCTACTCGTGGATGAGCAAGGTCTTCTTCTCGCGAACGAGCAAAGGATGCTCGGGTTTCTATTGAAGAAGCGAGAACTCAATCGGCCTTAGATAATCAGGCATTTCAGTTAATGGCGAAGAATCAATCTTTGGCAGAAATGTCCAAGAAAATTTTGAATTTTACAGACCAACTCTCTTCTCAGAGTTCTGCTATGGAAAATAAGGAAATTATAGCGAAGAATCTCCACGAGCAGCTGAAAAGGTTAACTTATCAGTTCCATAAACAACCCAGAGTGTTTTGGATGAATGGGTATAATGAATCCCTTTACCATCTTGATGCTCGGATCCAGCAGTCAAATAATGAGGGGTACAAGCAAAGGTGGTTGAATGAGCTGTGTGTACTAAAATTGGAGTAGGGCCACTACTTATGGGATTATTATGACCCTGGAGTGCTTGATCTTCCCGTGCCTCCTTTTAAGCTTGACATCAGTTGGATTCATGCTCGGGCAATTCCTCAATCTTTAATCTCCAAGTATCTCGGCGATTATAGTCTTCATGCAAACTTTAAGATATCTCTCCCAGAGCATTTGCTTGATCGTCCCTCCGTGGTGAATGTTCGAATGCTGCGAGATCTAAACTTTATAAATTCCCCTTATGCATTAGATGATCCTCCTGCATGGGTAGAACCTGTTTCAAAGGAAGAAGTGAAAAAACCAATAAAATAGGGTTTTTATGTAATGAAGTATATTTTTCACATCATATGTAATTCTACTTATTTTGAATGAAGAAATTTTTAGTCTTTTTGCTATTTTATTTTCTTCTAAATAATTTGTATAATGTCATTGTCTTTTTTGTGAATATATGTACATTCTGTTTTGTTTTTGGATAATGGAACATGTCCTATTTTATTGTTTGGTTATAGTGACTTGTCACTTTTTGGGTCTAAGTAATGGAATGATTTGCATCCCATGTTCCTACTTAGTTTTGTACTAACCAACTGGAGATGATTGTAATTGATTTTTTGACCAACCGGGGTTGGTGGTAATTAGTTCTCGACCAACCGGAGTTTGTGGTAATTGATTTGTCGACCAACCGAAGTTGGGGGTAATTGATTCGCCGACCAACCGGAGTTGGTGGTAATTGATTTTCCAACCAACCGGATTTGGTGGTAATTGATTTGCTGACTAACTGGAGTTGGTGTTAATTTATTTACCGACCAATCGGAGTTGGTGGTAATTGATTCCCGACCAACCGGAGTTGGTGGTAATTGATTGGCCGACCAACCGAATTTGGTGGTAATTGATTTGCAGACCAACCGGAGTTGGTGGTAATTGATTCGCAGACCAACCGAAGTTGGTGGTAATTGATTCCCGACCAATCTTAGTAGGTGGTAATTGATATGCCGACCAACCGGAGTTAGTGGTAATTTATTTTTCGACCAACTGGAGTTGGTGGTAATTGATTTTCTGACCAATCGGGGTTGGCGACCAACCGGGGTTGGCGACCAATCGGAATTGGTGGTAATTGATTTGCCGACCAACCAGAGTTGGTTGTAATTGATGTTACGTGTAGTGTGTAGCACTAATATTCCGAAAAAAATTCAACAAAGAGGGAAATTGGGTGAAACATCACTTTATTCATATTGAAGAGATTTTATTACATAGGAATTTTAATTACTGATAATATTTGCGCAGGTGCTCTGCATTCCATGCATTCTTGAATTCTTCTCCTTCCAAGGTTTCAATCCTGTATGTGCCTGGACGAACAACTTTTGTTACTCTGTAGGGTCCATGCCAGTTGGGTTCCAGTTTATTATTCTTTCGGATCACTTTCTTCAGCAAATAATCCCCTTCCTTCAAATCACACTTCTTCACTCTTTTGTTATAGAACAAAGTTATTTGTTGTTAATACACTGCATTCCTGATTGTTACTTCTTCCTTAACTTCTTCGAGCATATCCAAGTCTAATCTTCTCATCAAATCATTGATAGGAGACTTGAAATTAAGCACCCTGTGCGTGGGTAAACCCAATTCAGCAGGTATGAAAACTTCACTCCCAAAATCTAGCATGTATGGAGACTCTCCAGTTGTTGTTCGTCGTGTGGTACGATAAGCCCACAGCACAGAATGTAGCTTGTTAATCCAATTTCCTTTCGCATCATCTAGTCGTTTCTTCAAACCATTTAACAGCATTCTATTTGTCACCTCAGTTTGCCCATTGCTTTGGGGATGGACTGGTGCAGAATGGGTTTTCAGTACATTGGATTGATGACAATACGCTACAAACTCCTCGTTGTCAAACTGGGTTCTGTGGTCAGTAATGAATGCATGTGGAAGACCATATCTGCAGATAATATTCTTCCAAATAAATTGGTAGACTTTGTCGTATGTCATATCAATGAGAGGCTCATCTTCCACCCATTTGGTAAAGTAATCCACAACAACCACGAGGTATTTAAATCTTCCTCGGGTCGTTGGAAGTGGCCCGACATAATCTATCCCCCACATGGCGAATGTCCAAGGAGACGTGATGGGTGTTAATAATGCTTGGGGAGTTCTTCGGATAGAAGATATGCGTTGACATTTATCACACTTATTATCATAAGCTACGCAATCAGCTCTCATCGTCGGCCAGTTATACCCCCGCGTTGTTATTCTTTGCAAAAGCGTCCGACCTGCCACATGGGCTCTACAAGTCCCTTCATGAATCTTTTCGATCAAATCTTTCACTTCGGAGGGGTGGACACATCTTTTGTAGCCCTGTTATAATTCCTTGTCTATATAAAATTCAATTGGTCAATATATAATGATCAGCTTTAAACTTTAGTTTCTTGGCTGCGAGTTTATCAGTTCGTAAAGCCCCCTCTTCAATATAGGTCCTGATGGGGTCCATCCAAGATGGTTCCAAGTCAAGGGAGATGAAGTTTATCGTCGGATCTTTGTCGATGCTCCGACCATCCAAGATTTCTATTGGGATTGTTCTTCGTAACTCGATGCATGTGGATGATGCTAACCGAGCTAGGGCATCTGCTCTTGCATTCTCCAATCTTGGTATTCTTATCAACTGAATTGCAGTAAAACTTGATATAACCTCTATCGCATTTTTATGATACCTGACCATTAATTCTCCTTTCGCTGCATACATCCCCATAATTTGATTTACGATTAATTGGGAGTCACTGAACACAACGACTTGTTCTTCCTTCATGTTTTTGGTCAGGCTTAGACCCACGATCATTGCTTCATATTCGGCCTCATTACTAGAAGCCTTAAATTGAAAGCACGGATCATATTCCACATCAATCCCATCTGGACTGTTTAAAATAATCCCTGCTCCACTACCAGCAGAGCACAAAGAGCCATCTACATATAAATTCCACATAGGTACTTAATTATCAAACTCTTGGTCAGACAATGTTCCTCGGTGGAATATTTGATGCTTCCTTTTATTCTCCTCCAATGCTTTCGCTGCTCGTCCACCGACGTAAGTTGGTCGGGGTTTAAATTTTATTATCCTGTAACATCCACATGTTGGTCTGTATTCAACTCCTGCTTATCAGAGGAAACCTCCTGAGTAAATTCTGCGATAAAATCCGCTACTGCCTTCCCTTTGAGAGACGATCTGGGCATATAAATTATATCATATTCACCAAGTTCTACTGCCCAGTACATCTATCTTCCTGATTTCTCCGGTTTATGTAGATCTTGTCTTAATGGCATATCAGTGTACAACACTATAGTATGGGCTTGGAAGTACGGCCTTATCCTTCTGCTTACTTCAATAAGTGCTAGTGCCAACTTCTCCAGCCTTGGATATCTCATTTCTTCTCCTGGGAAAGCCTTGCTGGTGTAATAGACTGTTTTTTGTACTCTGTCCTCCACCCTTATCAACGTCGTTCTCACTGCATTTTTTGAAACTTCCAGGTACAAGTATAGTTTTTCTCCCATTACTGGTCTAGATAATAGTGGAGGTATCCCCAGATACTTCTTCAACTCTTTAAAGGCCTCCTCGCATTCATCATTCCACTCAAAATTTTTTGGGAGTGTTTTGAAGAATGGGAGACATCTATCTGTTGCTCATGACACAAATCTATTAAGTGTTGCAACTTACCGTGTGAGGCTTTGAACTTCCTTCTTCGTGGTTGGAGATCGTAGCTCCAATAGAGCCTTGATCTTTTCAAGTTTTGCCTCAATCCCTCATTGGTTAATAATATATCCGAGAAATATACCTTTTCGTACTCCGAATATGCATTTGGTAGGATTCAATTTCATTTGATATTTCTCTAGTTGATCAAAGGTCTGACCTAGGTCAGTGAGATAATAACCATCTTTCTTGCTCTTCGTTAGCATATCGTCAACATAAACCTTCATGTTATGACTGATTTGCTCCGCAAACACCTTGTTCATCAGTCGCTGATATATAGCACCTACATTTTTAAGTCCAAAAGGCATACCATTATAGCAATAAGTTTCCTTTGGGGTGATAAAATAGGTACTCTCCCTGTCCTCGGGCTTCATCTTAATCTAGTTATAACCAGAATAAGCATCCATGAAACTCAACAATTCATGCCCCGAGGTAGCATCCAACGGTTGATCGATTCGGGGCAAAGGAAAATGATCCTTTGGGCATGCCTTATTAAGATCAGTGAAGTTTACACACATCATCCACTTGTTATTTTTCTTCTTTACCATGACCACATTTGCTAGCCAATCAGGATATTTGACATCCTCAATAAAAGCGGCTTTCTGTAGTTTCTCTATTTCTTCCTATATAGCTTGGTTTTTCTCAGGACTGAACATTCTTCTTCGCTGTTTTACTGGATTGATTTCCTTATTCATGTTGAGCTCGTGACACAAAAAAATTGGATCTATCCCTGGCATGTCTTCATGATTCCATGCAAAAGTCTGCTTTCTACGCCTTAGAAATGCTATCAATTCCTATTTTATCGATACATCCAGTGAAGCACCAATTTGAGTTGTTCGTTCTGGATGTTCATCGTCCAGAATGATATTTTCTATAGCCTCCATGACCTCTCCCTTCACGAGCTGAGATTCGTCTCTAGGGTCTAACGTTTCAATCTCTGTATCTTCTATCTCATCCACTCAATAAGTAGTAGTCTTCTTCCAGGATTCTTCACATTCCTCTTGTTCGGTAGATAAATAGTATCATTCCTGAGCTACTTTCTGGTCGCCTTTCACAACTCCCACTCCAAAATTGGTTGGGAGTTTTAAACATTGATGTAAAGTAGATTGTATTTCCTCTAACTTCTTTAGACCTACCCTTCCCATGATGATATTGTAAGATGATTAAACGTTTTAATCCATTACGAAAAAGCGTACTCTTTCTGTTCGATAAGTAGGCCATGCACCGATAAGCACATCCAACTTGATCATCCCAAGTGGAAAAACCTCCTCGCCAGTAAAACCAAATAGGGACCTATGATATTGCTCCAACTGGGCTAGCTTCAGATTCAAGCTGTCAAAACATGGATAAAACATGATATCTGTCGAGCTACCATTATCCACCAGTACTCGTGAGATCACTACTTCCTTCATCCTCATCTTGATCACCAATGGGTCATCATGAGAATATAGTACTCCTGCTAGGTCGTTCTTAGAGAAACCAATGACCAGTTTATCTTTATTTACCTTCCTCGGGCGATCATCTTCAGCCAAATTTATTCGCTGAATGTACGAGCAAGCTTGAGCCTCATTGAGATAAGCTTTTCTTTCTGCTGTCACATCTCCACCTCTTGCATCTCCACATGTAATAACATTACATTCAAATGATCCAAAATGGATCGAAAATACCTCACATTCTAGTTGCCTTGGTGTTTTGGGGAGATCAGGGTCATCTTCTGGATCCTCTTCGTGACTTCTCTTTTTGTCTTCTTTTGCTCGAAGAGGAGACCTAGACCTTTTCCTTCTTTGGTCGCTGGTCTTCCCACCATTTTGAGGATCACCATACTTAGTCATTTTTCCTCGTCTGATGAGTGCTTCAATCTCATTCTAGAGAGCTATGAAATTTTTGGTCGTGTGACCATGATCTTTATGGAACTCACAATACTTGGACTTATTCGTCTTATCAGGATCTTCCTTCATTTTTTATGGCTATTTTAGCTCCTCGTTGTTCTTTATCTCTTCCAGAATGTGGTATATATCTACCTTCAAAGGAGTGTAATTTCCAAATTTCTTTAATTGTTCCAGTGCTTGCTTTGGTTTTGATTGTTTGTTGCCACCATTATTCTTTTGATCCTTCTTCTCAGTCTTATCAGCCTCGACCTTTGTTTCCTTAGTATTTGCATTCTTCTTTGTATCCATGGCCTCCTCGGCATTCATGATTTTGGATGCTTTTTCCATAAGTTTAGCACTAGTCCTAGGAGTATCCTTGGCTAAATTGTAGTATAATTTATCCGACAACAGTCCATTCATCAGAGAAATAATTGTTGTTTTGCCCTCCTAATCAATTACCTCAAGTTTCTCGTTATTGAAACGAGTAATATAGTCCCTGGTGCTTTTACTCATTTGACTGGTTTCGCTCCAAAAAATAAGTTCCCAATAAAGATTTATGCTAGTTAAAAGAAAGTCGTAATTTCCCCCCGAGGATGGTTATTGTACCATATCTGCACAGATCCGGTAAGAGTTCCTAAAAATTTCCTGCATCTCATCTCGTCTGGCACTACATAGATATCGACAACAGCTTGGTATTGTTCTATATGAAGGACAGGGTCAATTTTTCCATCATATTTAGGCATCACCATAGGAGCTTTGAATTTTGATGTTGTGGGAAAATCCACAATTTCCTGTACAAATGGTGTCCCTTGGATAAAAGTTCTTTGTAGAGGATTCTTATCCTTATCCATTTCCCCTAATTTGTCTTCCAACCTCTGAATAGATCCCTTCCATGCATCATTTCCCTCCTCGGGCCTATTGGTTCGAGCAATAGATCGCGTTGAATTTGCCTCTTCGGATCTTTCTTGACGACCAGTTGGTTGTGATTGGGTAGAGCCTTCCCTCTGATTGGATGCTCGTTAAGAGTTCCTCGACACAATCCTAGGGGTACTTCTATTCCTCCTAGGTCCCAAACGATCAAAAGGAGAGACTCTACTCAATCTTTCAAGAGCACTGGTCCTTTATGGAGATAAAGTCACATTTTTTTGAGAGTCTATAGCTCGTAGTGAGGAAGTCACACCAGGATAATAAGAAGGATCATTAGATCTCTCAGTACGATAAGAGTCGGTGCATCTAGATCGAGATTCGTCTAGGAATAACTTTCACCTAATTCGCGAAGAGGGTAAACGAGTATTCATTTGAACACTTCGTTGTCCTGATTGAGCCGACACTCCACCTTGAACAGTTTGTATAAGTGGTCGTATGGTTTCTTGCATGGACGTCTGGCCTTGGGCCAAATTAGCTAGTCTACCAGCCAGATCTTGAACATTTGGGGGACTATATGGGTTTGGACGGATCCCAACGTTTCGATTACTGGATTTTGGATTATCGTCTATTGATGATGAATTATTTTGGTGAAAAACGTTGATTATAGTCGTTTCCCACAGACGACGCCAATCTGTTGATGTAAAAAATTAGATTATCTCTAATTTATCAATCACAGATAAAATAAATAAGATAAAAGATTTTTAAAGTGGTTCAGCCTTATAAGAATATCCTACATCCACTGTTTTTGTATTGCTGACTATTTGACTGGAAATCTCGATAAATGGTTTACCAAGGGATCCAAAGTTCCCTTCTAATGAGGAGGTTACAATGTATTTATAGCCTTGAGGTTGTACATGTTAAAAGACAATGCGTTGTTATCTAGTAGACATATACATCTATACGATAATAATGAGCATTTAATGCGCAGTCATCTTTTTTATTCTCCTGATTTGGATGCTCTATTCGTTGAGTTGCTCGGACCGCCTGAGTTACTTGATACGCTTAAGTTGCTCGGAGCCTTAAGCTCCTCGGGGCGCCTAAGCTGCTCGTTGTTTATTGAGTTGCTCAGGGCGCTTGAGTAGCTCGGTAACAGTATGTTGTTCGTTGAAAGTGTTTGTAATTGCCACGTAGGTTGACATGTGTCTTCAAGTGAATGTTCCACGTCAGCAGAGTAAATTTTGTATCAAGAGTGAGTGATTCCCTGGAAGATGATAACATTGTAGAGACTTCATCCATTGAGTTATAACTCTTAGGGGTGGTTATTTTACTTAATATAGTGTGATATATATATATATATATATATATATATATATATATAGACTAAAACAAGGAAAGAATTGTGAGTTACTTTCCGGTATTCGCGAGTATAAAATTAGGAATATAAAAAGTAATATAAGTATATAAATATGAGTATATTATATACGAAATAATAACCCTAAAATGAGAAAGGGTTAATAACTAGTGAAGGTTGTTTAAATTGAAGCGGTATATGATAAGAGAGAAGTTTTGAGGTATAAGCTTGGGTGAACGCTTAGAATATTTTAGATACGCGGGGTTCTTAATAGTGTATGGACTTTGGAGTTTTTTGAGGTTCTAGTTAGGCTGGGTAGCTAACTAGGGTGTTTTAAAATACATATGTTAGGTGTGCACTATTAGATGAGAGGTGAGGGGTATCTCATGTGAGTGAGCTGCCAATTTAAATATGAAGAGTATCATATTTTTACATATTAAACTAAATTAAGAACTTCCTAAAATGTTTTTCAAGACTTGGTCTCTGACCCGTATCTATTTTCTATTTCCTTTCCCTTTTTGTATACTTTTTAGGTGTCCAGATACAGGAACGCCTAGATGACTATATCTTATCAGCCAGAAGTGCTGCCGCAGTTGTGGATGTTGGCAGGAAATCATTTTAGATGCACCTATCCTTGTGATCTAGATCGGAGGTATTGTGAATATATATGGGCATGTTTCCCAACTGTTGTCATCCATTATATTCACGACATTTTTATTTTACGCGCATTCAATTCGGTTGTAATATATGTTTACCAAGAGTAATCGGTTATTTAAGTAAAAAAAGATGGTTTTAAATGCTGATGTAAAAAAATGAAACCATTTGAGACTCCTATTTAATTTGATATAGGACGGATCACCTGGTGTTTTATTAGTCGGGGTGTCACAGGTGGTATCAAAGCATCAGGTTCTAGAGTCTTTAGGAATCTTTGAGGACGTACTACGGTCTCAATGTTGCTTTCTATTTGATATGGAGCCCTAAGTTTAGGATTATTGACTTCTATGGTGAGATTTCATTGTCATGCTATAATGTATATATATTAGTGAATCTTATTTTCATTTGGGTGTGTTATTTTTCCAAACAATGAATGGATGATCGACCATGGCCGTGACCAGGCAGCTTGAGGCAGGGCTGAGTTAATGTTGAAGAATATTTTAGGGACGATGACCGTAGTGGAGGTCATCCCGATTGTTGCTTACGAATATGGAGCGGTGAAGATTGCCAAGCTGTAATATATATTTTTAAGTACCATTATATCAGAAATTGGTGCCAAATTAGACTCACCCAGCGAAGTCAAAATGGGAAAGAGTGAGATGGGTCTTTAAAGAGGACCGCCCGTTGGAATTTTAGTAAATGTAAAGATTGTGCGTGTTGGCCAATTGATGTAAGATACCCAAAGGCTTTGGCATATAGTGGAGTGCGGTATACCCGGAAGTGAAAATTGGGTTAAGTTTTCTTGGCTCGTAAAAGGAAAGCTATATTGGTGGGAGTAGACCCCCACATTTAGAAAGTGAAATATTATGCCCATAGACGGATCTTAGGTACATTTTGACTACAAATTCCTTCATCTTTTTATTCATGAGGATATGTGAACAGTGTTCTGAACTCATCACAGGAAGGTCCAGACAGAGGTCCATTTGTGTAAATGAATTTTGTACCAAATGAAGTAGGTACAATGGATAAGAGTGTCCTAAAGTGGGTAATTGGCTTGCGAGAATATTCACCAGCACTTGGGGAAAATTCTTCTTAGACGATCGAGGCAGGTGGTGACAATGTCGCATTTTGTGGGTAAAGATGTTAATGCTTTTTTAGTGTGGAGCAAAACGAATCGAAAGAATAAGTCGGAGAGTAAGACTGGACAAAATGGTGTTAGTGAAATACCGTGAGGGAGAGACCCATTAGAGAACCCATCTAAATGATTTGAATAGATAGATTTCTACCAAGTGAAGGTGGATTTAGTCGAGACTAGTAGGTCCAGTAGTAAGTTCCTTAGGGTCAGTGGAGTTAAGGGTTGGTATGGCAGTAAGACCACATGAATTGATCTTTCCCAAAGTGAATAAAGTGATAAGAGATTGGTGCCTAGCGGGTACAATGATTAAGATAGTTTTTGGTTCGGTTCGGACAAGCATGCTATGTCCAGGAACCATTTGAGAAGCCAGGGCGATTGGCAAGTTGAAAATATGAGTTTTATTCTTGGGTGAATGAGGTATGCTTTATGTGACACGAGCGAGTCACAGTATTTTAATTTAGCCCATAATTAGTTATGACACAATAATATATTCATATAGTTTTAAAATTTAAAACCAAACTAATACATTATTGAGGTGTTTGATTAATAAACAATACATACCTCTTGAAAAACAATAAAGCTAAAAGCATATATTTATAGGGAAAATAGGCTATAACTTTATCATGAATGTAGTCCCTTACAAATACACTTCTCACAATTTTTGGTTTATGCACATGTAAAAAATGATATTATTGACAAAAAAAAAGCCCTCTGCATTTTTTCTGAATCTCATTAAGATGTATTGATGTAATAAAAAAACTTTGTTCTCTAAGAGTATGGGTGTTTGAAAATGGATTAGTGTAAATTGTAATGTGGATAAAAATTAACTAGAAATAAATTCATTAAATGAAAGTAAATAGTCAAATCATAAGCATGGAAATATCGTATAACAAGGCAAAAAAGCATGAAACACAAATTTTCCTTAAAAACAACACATAAGGTGTGATTAATATTATTTAGCCGACAAATATGATTATGAGAGAAAACAAACTGTTTAAATAATAAAATACTAAAATTATGTAGGCATATTTGTTACATACTTGTAACAATCATGAATTTTATAATTATGAACCAAATAAAAATGGCAAAACAGATTTTGAGGTTAGCACGAGAAGTAACTCAAACTAAGATGAAGTATAAACAATTCTGCAATGCAATATAAAATGGTCAAAATTGCACATATTGTAAAATTGTCGGTCCTAAAACTATGTTGAATATTCACGTGTGTACGTATATTTAAGAAAAGGCACAATTGGTTTTCTTGTTGCACTAAAAAATAATATAAAAAGGGAAAAAACTTACACCACCAAGACAAATGTAGAAGGAACAATAAAACAAAATAAGCCGTAGAAAAAATGATATTATTCAAGGTTAAAATCTTCGTATACTATCCCTTATTACCTCTTGATCAAATTATCTCAAAAATCTTTATACAAAAAGAAATAAATAAAAACTACTTTAACCAATGCCGAACACAACAAAAATGGTAGTAATGGGTTGCAGCGGTCGAATACGCACCACTAGCAGCCTTAGACAATGCCCCACTAGTTAATTTGGAGAATTTGTGTGTGTACATACAATATAAATAATAGCAGTGCAAACTTTTACAATTAAATTATATGTTTTTGGGATTGATAACATTTGTCCCCCGTAAGATTCAGACAATCCTATCAAACCTTTTCAAGGCTCTAGTTGACAACCTATTAATTATTTATACTAGCATAATAATTTCATAGATCTAATAAGTAATGTTTATAATATATATTGGACTAGGTTAGATTGCTATAGAAGCAAGTTGCTTCACCTATCTGACCCGTAAAGCACAATCCATCAATTTAATTTTTTATCCCTATATATGTCTAATCCACATCACTCTTTACTTCAAAAAACTCGATACTTATAAAAAAATGGCTTCTTCAACATTTTCCATTTCAAACTACTTCCCCACTTAATCTACTCAAGAAGATTACTTCTACACACCCTTCTTAACCAATCTCCATCCCCGAGGCCTCCGAAGACTGAAAATAACATGTTTAATGCAAATGTTGTATTGGTATTGTCTGTCCTATTGTGTGCCCTAATTTGCTTTATGGGATTTGTGGTGACAATTATTATGCAACATAAATAGATAAGAGAAATGCAATCACCAAGTAAGAATAAGGAATGCAAAATTACAATCACACAACAAATGATGTACGTGGTTTAGCAAAGATGCCTACGTCCACGGTGGTGCAGTCAGTATTATTTCTATGTTCTCCGGAGAGTGATTATAGAGAATAGAATGTGTCCCTTTCCCCGGACCTAAGGTTTATTATATACATGTTTATTTAAGTAAGTGGGGGTGTTGGACTCCCCCACGTTTTCCATCTCTTCCCAGAACCTCTCTTAATGGGAACATTGTAAGAGACTAAATCATAATCAGTTAAGACATGGAGGGTCTGGACTTTGGGCCGCTACAAATGGGCTACTCGTCCAGGCTCATCATTATAATTTCGTGTACCCATAATTGTCCCTAAGTTTGTTGGGCCGTGCTTGGGATCAATAAATTTAAAGGATTTGTCATAATGGCTCCTTTGTACATCGTTCAACTCTTCCCAATGTTTGAGGACTTATTCTGGCGGCACTCGCTTCGTGGTCTTTGCACTATTATTAGCAACATTTAAAGGTTTTCTAGAGCAGCCATTTTTTTACCGTCATTTTAACCTTCTCATCATTCTTCCATTTTTTGTGCGCTCTAGCGATTCACACTCTTTTCTCTCAGTCTCCATTTTTATTGCTTCCTTGTTATTTGGGCTCGTGATTCTTCATCGTTCGAGTTAAACTTTTATCTTGTAAGTCTCCCCTGCCATCTCTTTGTATTTTCTCTTTGAATTTGTAGTTTTCTAGGGTTTCCCAATGTCAAAGATTGGTAATAGGTCGGTGTCTGAGTTGAGGAAGTTTTATAACATCCCAGAGTGGGTAGAGATTGAGTGTGTTCCTCCCCTAGAAATGTTAGAGAAATAGAGGGTGCCCATTGGATCCATGTTGTGATGCTTTCCCAAGGGGGACTTCCTTTTCCTCCCAACGACATGTTCTTTCACTTCTTTAGTTACTTTAATATTGTTCCTGCATAGTGTTCGCCTATTATGTGGAAGATAATTAATGGGGTCCATAGAATCAATCAGTTATATGGTACCAAGTTAGGGTTGCCGAGGTCTATTTTTCCTACTCTTTTTCTCGAACTAGTTCTGGTGTTCTCTATCTCGAAGCCAGGAGCCCTGACAGGGTATTGGTAGTAAACCTACCTGATTCCCATAAGGACTATTGGCAAGAGGGTTTCCTTTCTAGAAACTGGTAGTTTTTTCCCCAGTCTGAAAGGTCGAGGTCTAGTAGGTTTTCTATTCCCTTTTATGGGGAAGAATACATAGGTAGACTTTTCCCTATTCTTTCAATTTTTGTTGATTTGTGATCTTTATGATTTTTCTCTGTTTTTTCTTCAGCGAGGTTGAAGAACTTGGAACCTGCTCTCAGCGAGGTTCGTCTCTCTGAATTAGTCAAGGCTTGGAATATTAGGGAGCCCTTAGCTGACGGCTAGCATCCTCGGTCCGCTGTTTTTTTGCTCGAATATAAGAACATTGGTTCTAGTTTTATAGGGAGGTCGGTAGATAGTATCCCTGAGTTTGATACCTCTGAAGAGATTGCTGCTGATCCTATTCAGTTGGACGAGGAGTATAGAAGTTTTGAGAGTGATATCGCAGGTGGTGCTGAAGGCAACTTTAGTGAACGAAGCTCTAGTGGTAGTAGCTCTTCTGATTCGGTGGAAGTATCTGAAGCTCGAGAATCTTCGATAACATCCAGCAGTTCAAGCGAGGAGATGGTTCCTCCAAGGAAAAACCTTATTCAGGATGATGATAACGACAATCACGTTCTCCTCGCTCAGAGGTCAAAGAAGCAGAAGTCCAGTACTGGGGTTGTAGCTACTGGATCTCGGTATTCTACTCAGGAGCAAGATAGTAATAGGAAAGAGGAAGAGCAGATGAGAGAAAAGGAGAGAAAAAAGGAGGAGTAAAGAAAGAAAATGCAGGAGAAGAGGAGGATGGAAGAGAGGAGGATAATGTAAGAGAGGAGGAGAATGGATAAGGACAAAGAGGAAGAGAGGATAAAGATTAAGTCAAGGACGAAGGTTGGGCAAGCCTTAGTCCCGGTGTCTGCTTTGCCCGAGGGATCCTCAATTGCCATTTCTCCTTAACTGGATCCTGCGCTACTCGAGAGGGAAGTTATTCCTGCAGGTCTCCAGAGGGCGCTGGGGTCTGATCAATTGGCCCTACAAGCTAGCCAGAGGCTAGCCCTGGTAAGATCGTTTCCATTTTCTAATGCTTAACAAGTTTTGGCTGTTTCTCCTTCCTGATCTCTTCTTTGTTTTTGGCAGTTTGTGACTGACTTCGTCATGCTCTATCGCTCTCGTGATGAGATGGTGAGAAGGAATGGCGAGCTGGAGAAACAGAGGGATGCTTTGGAAGTGAGGGGTACTCAACCGGAGGCTGATTTAAAGACTGCTGATGCCGCTTGAGTTTCCTCTGACTTGGCTCTCATTAATTCTGATCGAGAGAGGGATGCGGTGGTTAAAGAGTTGAATGAGCTGAGCCAGGCCTATGACCTGGTCTACTCGATCAAGATGGCTGTCGTAGAGGAGAACAAGGTGCTGACCGAGCAGTTAAAGGAGAAAGAGTCCTAGGCAGCAACCAACAAGGAGGACTCATACAACTCCGAGTGGACTATTGCATATGAAGATACCGAGTTTGAGATAGGCTACATCAGCCATCTGAACTTCAATAAGGTTAGAACAAGGCCCTCCTAGCTATTGGGGTTGATGCCGACTCTCCTTTTTTCAACGAGCATGACCCGAGCCTGAAGCTGACTGTGGATGAAGAAGCTCCTGCCCCTGCTATAGAAGGCGTTGAGCCTGTCTCCCAGACGTTTCCTGCTGAGGTCTTTCCTGCTCAGGCGACAGAGGTTGCCCCTACTGAGGGGGTTGCTTATACTGTCACTGATAAGGGGAAGCATCCAGCTACCTCTGGGCAGCCTGAGGTTGCTAATTAGTTAACATCTAGGGTTACTTTTTGTATAGTTGTTTGTAACTTTTCTTTCTACCGCTCGATGTACTTTAACCCTTATCAATGAAAAGGTTTCTTTTTCCCAGTGCACTTATTTGTCTTTCTTTTCGATTCCCTCTTGTGTCTTGTAGTTGACTGATGTAGAAGAGTATATTCCTGCAACATCTCAATTTGGTAGGAATCTTGGTCCTAACGCAAGTCCTCAGGTTCGCCAGGCCTTTGTTAGGCTTTGCAAATCTCTTAGGTCAAGGAATGAAAAGTATAAGGATCAGTCTGTGCTTGTGGCCAAGTTGAAGGACAGGCTCCAGAGATGGAAGAGGTGGGTGCTTCAGTGCAAGAAGAGGTGAATGCACTGAGAACAAAGTTTCTCGATGCTTCTAATATCAACGAGGTTGGGGAAATGCTTCAGCAAGAAAATGAAGCTTTAAGAAAAGATTTCTCGCATCTTAGGGAGCATGCGTCGAGCACCGCTCCTGTAGTATTGCGATCTAGGGCTAGCTCGAGCGACGTTCCTCCTGTGCTGCGAGGTTCTACTGGTCCATCCATTCAGCGAGTTGGCAGGAGCACTAGGCGTTCATATAGGGAAATGGAAGAGATTAGCTAGCATATATGATTGCCGCTGGGCTTCAAAGGGATGTTACTCGGTTGCGACACCTGTTTAAAAAAGGACCTCGATGAGTATGGGGCAATGGTTATGACCAGGGTTGGCTATATACTCTGACGAGGCTGATAGAATTTGAAGAGCTTGCCTTCATCAGGCGGTGGTTGAGTGCTTTGAAGGAGATGCAAGTTCCAAGGAACTCAATTCTATGGTATTGCCATGAAATATCTCCTTCCACTCGGATGCCCAATCCCTTTCGAAGAGATGATCAGTGGATACCCATCGATGCCGTCCCTCGGTAGCTATTGGAGTCGGATGCTAACGAAGCTGAGGAAGAGTTAGTTCCTGCTCCCGATGATGGTCGAAGAGCTCAAGTGGCTGATTATATCGTTCAGAGGCCTCACCCCCACTAAGATTTTGCCAGTAGTTACTCTGTGTATTTTGTATTGAAGTGATGTTATGTCCTTGTTTTGGGCGAGCTCGCTCACTAAACATGTATTGTACTTGTTGTAATTATGGTGGATTTATATAAAATTTATGTTTTCGGCTAATTTATCCGACTATACAAGTGTAATATATTCTCCATATTTTCTCTCCTTTATGATCTCTAAATTTGTATTATTACGCAAGTGTCCTTCCATTCCAATATACTATCGAGATACCGTTGTGCACCACTTTACCTTTTAGGTTGTGTCGTCACACTCCCTTAGGCCTAAGTGTGGCAATTGGCGAGGACACACCTGGTGTTGTATGCTCTATCCAATCAGGATTTTATTTAACCAAAGATGGTTTGGCGACCCATTTTAATTTGGCCATATTACCTAAGGATCTCTTGTAGGGCTTCATATACTGCTAGGGAGAATTCTAAGAGGTCTTTCGTGTTTCATAACGAAACCCTGAGGAGGGTGATTTCCCTGCTATGGTCTAATGATCAATGTGCCTGTCATTTGGAAAAGGTGTGTGATAATGATTTTATAACCGTTACTCATTAGAACTCAGCCGTTAAACGGCTTTCATTAATGACAAGGAAAATGAACTACTAGTTCCACAACAAAAGCATAAAAGAAGAATATAAAAATAGAAATTCTTGAGATTGGTTGCGTTCCATGCTTGGGGGATTTCTCTGCCTTCCATCGTTTCTAAGTGATAGGCACCTTGCAGATTATCTCTTGTTATCTTGAATGGTCCTTCCCAGTTTGGCCCTATCTTGCTGTCTGATGATTTCACTGTGCTGCCCAGGACATTCCTTAGGACATAGTCCATAACTCGGAATGTCTTTGGGTTGACCCTCTTATTATAATGCCTTCCGAGCTGTTGCTGATAGCTCACTAGTTTTACTAGGGCTAGATCTCGGCGCTCATCGGCCAGGTCAAGCTCAACGAGTAATGCTGAATCATTATGGCCCTGGTCGATAAGCCTAGACCTCATTGTCGGCCAGCCATCTTTTAATGGGATGACTTCGTCATTCCATATGTCAGCAAAAATGTGGTCTCCCCTGTTTCTCGTCGTGGAGTGGTTCGATAAGCCCATAGAATATGCGGTAATTTATTCACCCACACACCTTTGGCTCGCTCTAATCTCTTCTTTAATCCGTCGATCACAGTTTTGTTGGAAGCCTCGGCTTGGCCATTGCTCCGAGGATAGGCCACCGAGATGAAATGGTGTCTGATTCCATGTTCTTTGCAGAAACTCTAAAAAGAGTCGCTCTCGAACTGCGTTCCATTGTCGGTGATGATGGTTCTGGGGATGCCAAAATGGGAGATTATATTTCTTCATACGAACCTTATCATATATGCATCTCGAATGTTCACTAGGGGTTCTGCCTCGATCCATTTGGTGAAGTAGTCAATCACGACCAGCAGATACTTACGATTGTCGGTGGTGGTAGGAAGTGGTCCTACGATATCCATCACCCATTAGGCGAACAGCCATGGGCTGGATAATGATTTTAGGTCGCTAGCAGGTTGGTGGACCATAGGAGCATGAAGCTGGCATTTCAAGCACTTGTGGACATACACCGCAGAGTCCATTTGCATATATGGCCACCAATAGCCCTCCTTCATTACTCGAAAACCCAAAGATCTTCCTCCAATATGTCTTCCATAGATTCCTTTGTGAAGCTCATGTAGAACTTGCTCGACATCCTTCGGGTGAACGCATTGGAGGTAGGGACCGAAAACGATCTCTTGTATAGCCTGCCCTCAGGAGATAAGTGAAAGCGAGTAGCTTTGACTCTTATCTTGCGAGCAGTCTTCTTATCATCTGGAAGTATGCCATCCTTCAAATAGTCCCTTAATGGGTCCATCCATCTTACTGCAAACTCAATTCAGAGCACCTCCTCCATGCTTGGTATCTCGGTGTTACGATTAATGCTCGGGTGAGAGAGGAAATCGATTGGGATTGTCCTTTTTAAATCGGAATCGATTACTGAGCTTAGGGCTACTAGGGCATCATCATGGCTGTTCTGCCCTCTGGGAAACTACTGGACATTGATCTCTTCGAAGCTCGCCATCATCCTTTTCACTAAAGCGAGGTACGCTGCCATTCTTTCATCTTTTGCATTGCAATCTACACTTATCTGATTGGAGACTAATTGAGAATCGCCGAACACCAGTAAATGCTTTTCTCCCAAAGTGTGTGCCTTCTGGAGGCCAGATATTAAGGCTTCGTATTCTTCTTCATTGTTAGAGGCTGCAAATCCAAGCCTGATTCCTTATTCAAGGATTGTATCCTCTGGACTAATGAGGACAATGCCTACACCTTCCCCCTCTGAGTTGGAGGCTCCATCAATGAACAATTTCCAGGTTTCCTTCGTTGCATTGTTCCCCTTTTGTCTTGTTGGTGGAGGTTAGTTGGAAGGTTGTTCACATGTGAACTCGGCTATGAAATGTAATACCCTATATTTTTATGCTTTCTAAATTTCGGTATTTATTAAATTTAATGTGAGATATTAATTTAATATAAATCCGGAAATTAATTATTTTTAATTACTAACGAGACGAGAGTTACTAATCTTTGGAAACTTGTTGAATATTCCTAATGAGTAAAGTAATATATGATATTGGTTCTATTAAATGTCGAGTGAATAAAATGATAATTTTGGAAATTTAAGTCGGGATGCGCTCGTGTCGTGTCGGGATTAAATGTTGATTAATAAAAGTGAATAAGTTATAAATCACACGTATGGTCATTTCAAGTATGCCAAAGTGTCCATAAGGGTCGAGATTGTCAAAATAATGTACCCGGGGGTTTAGTTTGGGTCTCGGGGCATTTTTACGTCTAACTGACACCCCGAGAGGGCGTTTTGGACATTTTACATTTTTAGGTTTGAAAACCCACGAAAATTTTAGAGTTATATCAGATGCTTACGGTTGCCTTCTAGGGTTAACTCAACCAAAAACAAGAAACGACCATTGGAGAAGGAAGGAGAGCGCTTGCCTAAGAGTACTAGGCTAAGAACCCCTCCGTTTGCGCCGCCGTCGCCGACAAACGATAGATCGCGTAACAAGGATCACCAGCACACCGATTTCATCCACAAATTAGAAACAAAAATAGCCAGGCAAGTATTTATCTTTCTTAATTTCGTTAATACTTCATTCATGTTAGTTAGGGTTGATTGGGATGAGTTTTTATGAAAGAAAACCCATGTTGGAGATTAGAAATTGCTTGTTGTGGTGATATAAATGATAATCTGGAAATCCCCTTCACATGTAGAGGTTAAACCATGGATTTATGATGGATTAGGAGCAGAAATTCTAGAAATAGAATGATTTGAATTAAGTTAAAGAAATTTTTAGGGTTCATGAGAATTGTATAAATTTTTGCACTTTAATCCATGATTCTTGATGAAGACTCACATGCCTTAGTTTGAATATTGTCCATTTGAGTTTAGAACGTTTGTGGTATAAATTTCTGGGAGTTTGGAAGTTAAAAGTTTGGATTTTGATGATGTTGGATGATAGAAACTGTAACTGGTATTCTGCAGATTCGCCATACCTGTTTGATCGATCGATCGAACTAGGAGTATCAATCGATCGACGCATCGATCGATCGAGCTCCGACCATTGATCGATCGATCCCTCCTGGCAGACTCATATTGCCCCTTTTAAATAGTTGAACTCAATCTAAAAGAGTAATAATCTTTGGACATCCTTATTAAAATATTTTGGGAGATAAAAGAAGACCAGTAGGACTTATTAAAAATATGAATGCTTTAATGTAAGATGAAATTTACATTTTTCGGGGATGTTTACATATAAGGGACGATGGAACTATGTATTAAAGTGGGGAGTCGTGTAGGGTAGTTATGTTGGAAAATAAATAAGTACCTACTGAAATTTCACTTTAGAAAGATAAGAATCCATGAGTGTTACGTAGTAAGTTGGAATAATCACTCAAATTAAAGTAAGAAACGAACCATTATACGTGAAAACTAAATAATAAGAAATAAGGACAAATATAATAATTATGGGTTATGAGATGTACCTAAATTTGATATGGTAATAGTAGTATATTTATATGACTGTGTTTATGCATATACAATATACGTGTGAAAATCATGCTCGCGCTACTTGCTATCCTTCAGGTTACCGCACTGCGACAGTCTTATCTCGATGGGCCTTTATGGGGGATATTGGCTTGTACCCTAGAAGATGGAAATCCATTGGTACAAGCTATCGAATCGATAGTCAGATGGTCCTAAGAGATGTGGGGGCATGTGCTGACCTCTTAGAGACTTAAAATCTATGCTTCACCTCAATATTGTTTGTGTTCGTGTTAATACAGTTCGAGAGTGATTCCGAACTTGTATTTCCCTTAGTACGAGTGATATGGGGACTGGATAGTAGAGTATGCCCGCACCATAATTATTATGTGGGGTGCTGTTAGAATATATATATATATATATATATATATTTAAATCTGTGATTTGGGAACTACCTGTTGTGTCTATGGTAAGTAAGAATGGAATAACTATTTCAATTTGGGAATTAGTGTCTGAAAAGTATAACGTCTTACTGAGAAACTTTATTAGTAAATAAGGTTTAAATGAGAACTTTGTTGTTAAATGAAATTCACCCCTTAAACAATTGAATATGTCAGTTTAAATCATACGAGCAACCTAAGATAAGATAAGTAAAACCGTTGGGAAGGTTAGTGCGATAGGCGTGCACATTAGAAGAGAGGTGAGAATTTCTCAAGGGAGTGCCGCACTAATATGTTGTTGCATTGTCCAGTAAACAATTTAAATACTTTCTAAACAAATTTTAAATCGTTTTTTCAATCGGACTATCACCCGTTTCCATTTTCTTTTCTCTCTTGTATATATATGTATATATTGCAGGTGCCCAGCCACAGGGGCGTCTTGCATAAGATCCTTTGGAAGGAATGCACTGCAGCTTAGGTGGGAGTTGCAGGTAATTTGTTTAGACGACCTCATTTGTTGATTCCACTTCTAGCACTATTTATTCAGTTGGGCATGTGTCGCCCTTTTTCATTATTCAGTTGCTTATCGGATATTGTGATCTATTGATTTCCAGTAATTGTACTTTTGGATTTATTACTGTCAGGATTTTTTCCTTTAAGTTTTAATGTTGGGATTACTCAGTTGGATGTTTAGTTAATTGGATTGTTTGTTCCAGTATGTTCATTGGTTGATCCTTAAATTATGAATTACGTAAAGTTTTGAATTATTCTTTTTAAATAAAATTTGGAAAGTAATGTCTAAAATGGTTTTGACACTTAGCTTAATTATTTAGGGTGTTTAAATTGGAAAAGTTATTTTACAACAGTGATGATAAGAATGAACCGATCGTTCACCTTAATTATAATTTAATAAAGGACTAATCACCCGATATTTAATTAGGCGGGGTGTCACAGGTGGTATCAGAGCATCAGGTTCTAGTGTCCTGAGGATCTGTACGGCTTATTTCGCTTTCAGCTTAGCATTTTTGTTATAGAGCCCTATTTTAGGATTGTTGTGTTCTGGCATTTACGATTATATCTTCAGCTATTTGAGATATGATAATAACAGTAGACTAATAAATTTCTTCACATTTCAGATGCCTCCGAGACGTGCACCAAAGGATAGGTGTGCCCAAGCCGAGAAGCTAGTAGCTCCGGCTCAAGGGACAATGAATGCTAATGAGGTTGCCGCTATTGTTGCTCAGGCGGTGAATGCGGTGCTAGCGGTAGTACAGTAGGCTCCACCCCAAGTTCAGGCAGTGGCGCCAGTACCTGCACAGCTTCCATCAGCCTGGGAGAGGGTTCGGGATGCCTTTCAGAAGGCGCATCCCCCTGAGCTCTCGGGTAGTTCAGATATCATCATTGTCAGCTAGTGGAAGAAAGACATACAGAGGAATCTACGTATGTGTGAGTGCTCAAACATGCAAAAATAGGTGTTGGCTTCATTTAAGCTAGTGGGGGTTGCTTTGCAGTGGTGGGAATCCACCACCACCTTGGAGGAGAGGGATACTATTCCAATTCAGTCATTCTGGGAGTGATTTGATCGCAAATATTTTCCATCCGTCGTGCAAATTGAGATGAGGTGAAAATTACTGAACTTGAAACATGAGAATTCTACCATTATTGAGTATGAAGAGGAGTTCACAAGATTTCTCACTATAGTGCCAGATAAGGCACCCACTGAGGGTAAGAAGATACTATTATTTGTGGACGGGTTAGCTTGGAGTATCCGTCAGCACCTTATAGGGAATCTTTCTCTGAGTACCTACACGGATGTACTCAATGCTGCTTTGCTACACTGCCAGGATCACCGCTTCCATCTGTAGGGAAACAAGCGAGCAGGAGAGTCAGGCCAGCAGGGCAGGACAGGGGGTAGTGGTGCTAGTGGAGCACCCACATCCCAGCGGCAGACTCGTCAGCATGAGAAGAGTTACCATTAGGGGGACCCTGCCAAGCGATTACGATCAGGTAATTCTAGGCAGGGATTTAGGGTATTTGGGCAGGGTCAGCAGGGCCAGCAAGGCCAACACCGCAAGCAGCAGGGTCAACAACAGGGCCAACAGGGCCAGTGGCGGAGTGGTAACGGCCAACAGGGCCGTGGTCAGCAGGGTCAGAGGGGATGTAATTTTAGGGGCCAATGTTTTGTGTGTGGCAAGAATGTCCATAAGTGCTAGGATTGTCCAGAGGGTGATAGGGCCCCACAGTAACAGGGTGCCCGTAATGAGCCACAGAGGCCACTTTTTTCTAGCAGCCCTCCCAGCACCAGCTTAGGTACTAGCCCTACCAGCCATTCCAGCCGCTCCGGTGCAGCAGGGGCAGTTACAGTACGGACGTGTCTATAATGTCCACCAAGTAGCAGCTCCACAAGAACCACCCACGATTGAGGCTACGTTTCCTATCTATGGTACTATGGGCCGAGTTTTATTTGATACTAGGGCGACGCACTGTTTTATAGCTACCCATTTTGCAAAGGCCTTAGGGTTATTAGCCACATCAGAGAGCACAGTAACGTGTGTAGACTCACCACTAGGAAATGGATCACTAATTCTCTTTATATGTCGATGTATGGGGGTAGAGATTGGTAGCTTGGTCTTACCAGCATGCATGTTAGTCTTAGATATGCATGAGCACGACGTTATTATCAGTATGGATTGGCTCGCCGCTTACAGGGCCATGATAGATTGTTTTGGTGGGAGTATTATCTTTGACATTCCGGGGCAAGATATGTTTGTAGTGGCGATGCCTCTCCCAGAGGGAGGCTCGACTTCTCATTTGTATTACATAGAGGAGGATACCTCTAAGGAGGTTGTGATTCCCTTAGACTTGATCCCAGTTGTTCATGAGTACTCCGATGTATTTGAGGAGATACCAGGCCTACCACCCAGTCAAGAAATAGATTTTGTTGTAGACTTATTATGGAATACTCTACCTATAGCACGCATTCCATACCGTATGGCTCCGGTAGAGATGCGAGAGTTACGAGATCAGATAAAGCAGCTGTTAGGTCAGGGCTTCATTCGCAGGAGTATGTCACCTTGGGGCGCTCCAATTTTGTTTGTGAAAAAGAGAGATGGTTCACTGAGGTTATGTGTGGAATACCAGGAGCTGAACAAGGTCACGATACGGAAACAAGTATCCATTGACGCGAATCGATGATCTGTTCGACTAGCTGAGGGGAGCAACTTTATTTTTGAAGATAGATCTGAGGTCAGCTTACCATTAGCTACGTACTAGGAAGCAGAATGTTTCAAAGACTACTTTCTTGACGAGATATGGGTCCTATGAGTTCAGAGTGATGCCATTTGGACTCATAAATGCTCCAGCTATATTCATGGACTTGATGAACTGAGTGTTCAGAGAGTTCTTGGACTAGTTTGTCATCGTCTTCATAGATGACATCCTAATATATTCACACTCCGAGGAGAAGCATGTCGAGCACCTGAGGCTAGTTATTTAGACTCTACAAGAGCATCAGATGTATGCTAAGTACAAGAAGTGAGGGTTCTGGTTACGTGAAGTACAGTTCTTGGGGTATGTTGTTTCTAAACAAGGTATAGCAGTTGACCCGAGTAAAGTGTCAGGGGTGAGGGAGTGGGGACAACCCACGACACCGACAGAAGTATGTAGTTTCTTGGGATTATACGGATACTACAGAAGATTCATCCGGGGGTTCTCCAAAATAGCGGGTCCATTGACGAACCTGACTCGCAAGGGGGTGCCATATGTTTGGGATGATGCTTGTCAATTGTCTTTCGACGAGCTGAAAGACAAGCTTACTTCAGCACCGGTCCCTAACTTGTTGGCTAGAGGTGGTGGATAACAAGTTTCTCTGACCAGAGGGGATTCAAGAAACATCCGCTAGGATTTAGATGATCAGGAGTCACATTCGAGTATCCCAAGACAGGCAGAAAAGCTATGCCGATGCTAAACGGTTCTTCCGAGAGTTCAATGTGGGGGACCAGGTATTACTAAATGTATCTCCTATGAAAGGAGTGATGAGATTAGGGAAGAAAGGGAAATTGGCCACGAGGTACGTGGGACCATTTCCCATTATCGAGAGGATTGGGCTGGTAGCATACAGATTGGGGTTTCCAGAGCATTTACATCGCATCACGATGTATTCCACATCTCGTCGCGGAGACGATACCTTCGGGATGATATGGCCCACACCCACATCGCGATAGAAGAGATAGACTTACAGCCTGACAGATCTTACGAGGAGAGACCAGTGGCTATCCTAGACTATAGCAAAAGGAGATTGAGCTGGAAGGTTGTCTCACTTGTACGGGTCCAGTGGGAGCATCATGATGTGGAAGAATCCACCTGCGAACGCGAGGAAGATATGAGCGTGAAATACCCAAATTTATTCTTACCTGATATACCTTATTTTCTGAATTTCTTGACGAAATTCCATTATTAGGGGGGGGGGGGGGGGGGGAGTATGTAATACCCCGTATTTTTATTCTTTCTAAATTTGTGGATTTATTAAATTTAATGTGAGATATTAATTTAACATAAATCTGGAAATTAATTATTTTTAATTACTAATGAGATGAGAGTTAGTAATCTTTGGAAACTTGTTGAATATTACTAATGAGTAAACTAATATATGATATTGGTTCCATTAAATGTCGAGTGAATAAAATGACAATTTTAGAAATTTAAGTGGAGACGCGCTCGTGTCGTGTCGAGACTAAATGTTGATTAATAAAAGTGAATAAATTATAAATCACCCTTATGGTCATTTCGAGTGCGTCAAAGTGTCCGGAAGGGTCGATAGAGTCAAAATAATGTACCCGGGGGTTTAGTTTGGGTCTCGGGACATTTTTAGGCCTAATTGACACCCCAGGAGGGCATTTTGGACATTTTACATTTTTAGGCTTGAAAACCCACGAAATTTTTTAGAGTTATATCATATGCTTAGGGTTTCCTTCTAGGGTTAACACAACCAAAAACAAGAAACGACCATTGGAGAAGGAAGGAGAGAGCTTGCCCAAGATTTCTAGGCCAAGAACCCTTCCGTTTGCACCGCCGTCGCCACCAAACGATAGATCGCATAACAAGGATCACCACCATATTGATTTCATCCATAAACCAGAAACAAAAATCTCCAGGAAAGTATTTATCTTTCTTAATTTCGTTAATGCTTCATTCATGTTAGTTAGGGTTGATTATAATGAGTTTCTATGAAAGAAAACCCATGTTGGAGATTAGAAATTGCATGTTATAGTGATATAAATGATAATCTGGAAATCCCCTTCACATGTAAAAGTTGAACCACGGATTTATGATGGACTAGGAGCAAAAATTATGGAAAAAGAATGATTTGAATTACGTTAAAGAAAATTTTAGGGTTCATGAGAATTGTATAAATTTTGGCACTTTAATCTATGATTCTTGATGAAAACTCACATGCCTTACATTGAATATTGTCCATTTGAGTTTAAAATATTTGTGGTATAAATTTTTGGGAGTTTGGAAGTTAAAAGTTTGGATTTTGATGACCATTGGGACTTATTAAAAATATAAATCGTTTAATGTAAGATGAAATTTACATTTTTTGGAGATGTTTACATATAAGGGACGATGGAACTATGTATTAAAGCGGGGAGGCGCGTAGGGTAGTTATGTTGGAAAATAAATAAGTACCTACTGAAATTTCACTTTAGAAAGATAAGAATCCATGAGTGTTACGTAGTAAGTTGGAATAATCCCTCAAATTAAAGTAAGAAACGAATCGTTATACGTGATAACTAAATAATGAGAAATAAGGATAAATATCATAATTATGGGTTATGAGATAAACCTAAATTTGATATGGTAATAGTAGTATATTTATATGACTATGTTTATGCATATACTATATACGTGTGAAAATCATGCCCACGCTACTTGCTATCCTTGAGGTTACTGCGCCAGGACAGTCATATCTCGATGGGTCTTTATGGGGGATATTGACTCGTACCCTAGAAGATAGAAACCCTTTGGTACAGGCTATCGAATCGATAGTCAGACGGTCCTAACAGATGTGGGGGCATGTGCTGACCTCTTAGAGACTTGGAATCTATGCTTCGCCTCAATATTATTTGTGTTTTGTTAATACAGTTCGAGAGTGATTCCGAACTTGTATTTCCTTTAGTACGAGTGATACGGGACTGGATAGCAGAGTATGCCGGCACCATGATTATTATGTGGGGTGCTGTTAGAATATATATATATATATATATATATATATATATTACATGAGTATTTAATAAATATATATAAATCTGGGATTTGGGAACTACTTGTTGTGTCTATGGTAAGTAAGAAGGGAATAACTATTTCAATTTGGGAATTAGAGTTTGAAAAGTATAACGTGTTACTGATAAACTTTACTAGTAAATAAGGTTTAAATGAGAACTTTGTTGTTAAATGAAATTCACCCCTTAAACAATTGAATTTGTTAGTTTAAATCTTACGAGCAACCTAAGATAAGATAAGTTAAACCGTTGGGAAGGTTAATGCGATAGGCGTGCGCATTAGAAGAGAGGTGAGAATTTCTCAAGGGAGTGCCGCACTAATATGTTGTTGCATTGTCCAGTAAACAATTTAAATACTCTCTAAACAAATTTTAAATCGTTTTTACAATCGGACTATCACCCGTTTCCATTTTCTTTTCTCTCTTGTATATACATGCATATATTACAGGTGCCCAGCCACAGGGGCGTCTTGCATAGTATCCTTGGGAAGGAACGCGCTGCAGCTTAGGTGGGAGTTGCAGGCCTTTTGTTTAGACGACCTCATTTGTTGATTCCACTTCTAGCACTATTTATTCAGTTGGGCATGTGTCGCCCTTTTTCATTATTCAGTTGCTTATCGGATATTGTGATCTATTAATTTCCAGTATTTGTACTTTTGGATTTATTACTGTCAGGATGTTTTCCTTTAAGTTTTAATGTTGGGATTACTTAGTTGGATGTCTAGTTAATTGGATTGTTTGTTACAGTATGTTCGTTGGTTGATCCTTAAATTATGAATTATGTAAAGTTTTGAAATTTTGTTTTTAAATAAAATTTGGAAAGTAATGTCTAAAATGGTTTTGACACTTAGCTTAATTATTTATGGTGTTTAAATTGGAAAAGTTATTTTACGACGGTGATGCTAAGAATGAACCGACCGTTCACCCTTATTATAATTTAATAAAGGACTGATCACCCGGAATTTTATTAGGCGGGATGTCACATGAAATTAGCAAGGATCTTCCCCTTGATTGCATTCCTTGGTTAACATTGGATGTCAAACCGTCCGAGCTTGACTGACCATTTAGACAATCTGCCCGACAAATCCGCTTCCTCAGGATTGCTTTAAGGGGGTGTGATGTAAGGACGATTATAGTGTGGGATTCAAAATAGTGCTTCAGCTTCCTCGAAGCCACTACTAGTGCAAAGGCGAGCTTCTCCAGTGGTAGGTACCTCTGCTCGGCGTCAACTGGGTCTTGCTCGCGTAATAAATGGGGTGCTGGATTCTTGCAACTTCGTACATTAATGCAGAACTGACAGTGTGGTTGAAAATGGAGAGGTACAAGTTCAAAGAATTTACTTCCTGTGGCATGACGGGCAGTGGTGGGGAACTTAGGTAAGCCTTGAGTTCGTCCAGTGCCCGCGAGAAATATTGGTTCCATTCTACCGTTTTGTTTCCCTTTAGAAGCTGTAAGAAATGCTTGAACTTCTCAAAGGACTTTGAAATGAATCGATTT